>CM035424.1:126132504-126447504 GCA_020310875.1 Ceratopteris richardii
CACATACACATACACATACACATACACATACACATACACATACACATACACATACACATACACATACACATACACATACACATACACATACACATACACATACACATACACATACACATACACATACACATACACATACACATACACATACACATACACATACACATATGCATACACATACGCATACACATACACATACACATACACATACATACATACATACATACACACATGCATACATACATACAGACACACATACATACATACATACAGACACACATACATACATACATACATACACACACACATAGAGAGAGAGAGAGTCACACGCACACACATGCATACATACACACACGTGACATATACATACACACATATGCATGTTTTAGGGTTAGGGTTAGGGTTAGGGTTTTTGGCTTTTACATATATACACACATGCATACACACATACACACATATGAACACATAATACATATGCACATACACATATATATACACGTGCATACACACATACACACATACATTCATAGACACACACACACACATATATACACGTGCATACACACATACACACACACATGCATACACACATACACATATGTGACATATACATACACACATATGCATATTTTAGGGTTAGGGTTTTTGGATTTTACATATATACACACATGCATGCACACATATACACATATAAACACATAATACATATACACATACACATATATATACACATGCATACACACATACACACATACACACATATACATGTTTTAGGTCTAGGTCTTCAGAATTAGGGTTTTAGGATTTTTACATAGATACACATATGCATACGCACACATACACATATATATATTCACCTACACATATATATATACACAAGCATACACACATACACCTGTTTTAGGTTTAGGTCTTTAGGATTAGGGATTTATGGTTTTTACACATGCAGATAAATATTTACACATATAGAAATATACACACATAATACATGTACACATACACATGTATATACATAGGCTGACACACATATACATGTGTTCTAGTTGTTGTTTATAAATATCATGTCTATGTGTCCCATTTCTTTGTACACCATTCATGATTCATTTTGCTCATGTCTTTTGTATTTGACAGTATGTTTTACTTTATCAAATCATTTTTTGTTGCCTGTCATACATGTCACATGTAGTTGGGATTTTCTTGGGCAGAGTGGATTGTCTTTTGCTACACAACAGCATGGGAATGTTGCTGTAGCAAGAGACAACACACTCTGCCAAAAAAAATTTTACAGATATGGTCATCGGTATAGGCGACGATATAAGCGTCGGTATCCCCAGGCACATACCGATGCTTATACCGACTATTTTGCCCAGGGGCATACCGTTGCTTATACCGGTGCATATAGCGATGCTTATACCGACACTTTGGTTCCGACGCCTACACCGACCCTTACACCGACGTCAGGGCAAAATCGCGCCCGTTCATTTTCCTCGGTAGAAGCCTCGATATACGCCTGATATGTTGTAGTGTATGTATATGTATATGTATATGTATATGTATATGTATATGTATATGTATATGTATATGTATATGTATATGTATATGTATATGTATATGTATATGTATATGTATATGTATATGTATATGTATATGTATATGTATATGTATATGTATATGTATATGTATAATATGTATATGTATATGCATATGTATATGTATATGTATATGTATATGCATATGTATATGTATATGTATATGTATATGTATATGTATATATATATGTATATGTGTTGGCAGCAGTCAGGGAACCGAAGGAGCCACAAGACGAAGAGAGTCAGAGCGAAGGGACAGTACAAGCAGACATGACAGTCAAAGAAGATCTAGCAAGTAGGCCAATAATTCTCTTCATGAAGAAGCAAGTATGAGCATTCACACAGATCTAGCACTAAGGCAACCTTTAATTTTTCAAAACCTTTACACCAATTAAAAGTGATTCTCATCACTAAACACCATTGTAAATACCATTTCATCTTTTTGTAGCTCCATTTTGTGCAAGCCAAGGAGTCCTTGAGCTTGAGGAGCTTTAGAAGTATCTACCTGCCAATTTTCACATTTTTTAGATCTCGTTTGAGCCCTCTAATAAGCCCTGGAACCTAATTTTTAACTAGGTCGGACAATAGGTCTGAACAGGGCCAAAACTAGTCAAAAACTATAAAAGGAGCTAGAGAGCTCATTTTTGGGGGTAGATTGTAATTGAAACGAACTTGTAAGAGCTTTTTGAAAGTAAACTGAGAACTCCATTGCTTCTCACTCTTTGTCTTGCCGTGTGTGCGCGTGTGTGTGTATGTGTGTGCATGCTTGTGTGCTTCTCACCCACACACTTGTGCTGCCACTTGCTCGAGGTCTTCATACCATCCTCATGTCTTCCCGGATTGACATTAAAGGAGGTGCGACTCATCACTGAGCTACACCAAATTTTGGCGCCGTTGCCGGGGATCGAGCTTTGAGGACGAGCGTGTGATGGTAAGACGTAGAGTTGACGCGTTGGAGTTGTAGGTATTTTCTTCACTTTCATCTATTTTCTTGTTTTTTCTTCACCATCCTCATCACCATCATCATCATCACCATCTTCCACCTCCATTTCCATCATCGCAAAAATTTCAGTTTTTTGAGTATATCACCATCTCCACCTCATTTCCCTCATTTCACTTGTGAGAGAGAGCGAGAGAGCGAAATTGCGTGTGCTGTTTTTGCATGTTTCTTGAGCTGTCTTGCAGGTACAGGTCACATCATCGTCCCTAGCACTCTGCGCAGGTACGAATTTCGAAGTAACTGTGTGTGTGTCGCCGACTTCTGTCAATCGCGACCGACAGAAAAAACGCTCAAATCACCAAACAAAGTGCAAAACCATGATCTACAGGCCTAGAGCTTCCCAAAAATGTGTTTAGTTTCTTGAAATTCCTCAGATTTCTGTCAATCACGATCGCTCTGTCAATCGTGACCGACAAACCATGACGGACAGATCTGTCAATCGCAATCGACACGTCAATCGCGATCGACAGCCCACGACGGCTCTGTCAATCGCGACCGACAGAGTCAACGACCGATTGACCACGACCGACGGACCATACGCGTGACACGTGTCAATCGCGATCGAGTCATCAATCGCGATCGACTCATCAATCGCGACCGACACAGTCAACGATTGTTTGACCACGATTGACAGCCCCGACGGCTCTGTCAATCGCGACCGACACAGTCAACGATTGTTTGACCACGACGGACAGACCCTCGCGACCGACCTGTCAATCGCGATCGACCCATCAATCGCGACCGACAGAGTCAACGACCCTTTGACCACGACCGATTGACTTTTCGTAACCCCTGTCAATCGCGACTGACCAGTCAATCGCGACTGACAGCCACGACGGACCTGTCAATCGCGATCGACACGTCGATCGCGACTGACCTGTCAATCGCGACCAACAGACTTTGCGAACACGTTAGAAGGGCAAATTAGGTCAAATTTTTAAGGCAAAAATAGGGGTCTAAATTGTAGCCAAGTGTGGGACAAACACTAGGGTGTAGCATTGCATTACGAGGGCATGACCCAAGTGACTCGAGAATTCCTGTTTGCCTGTTAACCTAGCTTAATCCTGTTTCAGGGATCTCTAGAGTTGTGTCCAAAAAATCATACTGCAAAATTGGTGAAGTGTTACATGAATAAAAGTGATTGGTTCTGTCTTTTGAATTTAAGTCTGGAGCTAACAGTGGGCATCTTACAGGTCCTTTGAGAGCAGCGAAGGGCAACAATACAAGGAAAGGAACTCAAGGTTGGAAAACCCGCAACACCCTCTGTCAATTCTTAGTTTAGGCTAAGTGCGGGTTGTGTTAGAAGTAATTCTAGGCACAATAGGCACGAGATAAATCAAAGACTATCTAAGAAAATCAAGTGCAAGTTAAGAGATAACCTGTGTGCGTGTGAACGACAACTTTAAAGGAAAAGAACCTAACGTGAAACGACCAAACTCAAATGCGAAATTAAACTCAAGTATTCCTAACGACGTGATATCAGACAAGAGTATAAACACGATAATCAACATAAAAAGAACCAAGTGACCGATACAAAAGGACTCAGAAACGTGGTTGTACCTGGAAAAATTGGGCTAATCAGTTAGGCATATGAACCTTAGATCAGGACGACACCTAGTAAGAGAGAGACAAAGCCTTAGGTCTTCAGAGGCTAGCGTCAATCACACTGCAAGGTCTTGGGCCCAGCAGTTGAGTCATCACTCGCATTACCCTAGCTCTGAGACCAGTGAATCAGAGATGTCTCAAGGTATGGAGAGACCTACAGGTAGTTCAGGAGTGCCATACCTGTATAGGGTAGAAGGCCCTTACAAAACACAGTTGGAATACCTTAGGACCAACCGACTAGGTGCTAGCATCTATGAGGACGGCCTAGGAAGATCTGTGGTACAGATTAAGAATCCTGATCAATCCATAGGACTAGAGCACCCAGCCGTCAAGTTCGAAAACGGTGCATACCTGGACAAAGAAGGAACCATATACGTAGTCACCAGTCACCCAGATAGGACAGATGAATTTGGGAATGTAATCTCAGAAGCGGACTTAGGTGACTTGGAACAAGGAAACATGGGTGTAGAACCTAGAACCCCCCGAGGCAAATCTGTTCTCACTAGGATTATCACACCTGAGTGGGTGCCCCAAGACAACAAGAGCATAGATCTGCTTCTGAACCGAGAGACTGACGAGGCCTTTTGGAGGTATAAATCTGATCGGCCAATGGATATAGGAACTATCATGATCTATGAGTTTAAGGATCCGGATAGCCCAGGTAGAGTGACCTACTTAGATCACACTTCGGAGAGGATCTTTGTGGTGACAGAAAATGATAGGCATGCTTACACTTGGAAGGGCGAATTTGTTTTTCCCCAACCAAGATCAAACGTATCCTATGGTCACCCTGGAGCTGGAAGAACAAGTGGAGGATCTATTCACGCAGTACAATGCCTTTGGTCTGACCCTTAGAAATACTGCCCTGACATGGTTTCAGCCACTAAATGAGAGGCAGTTCAGGAGCATAGACCAACTCCTAGAGGCTTTCATTATTGAATTCTCTAAGAGTGGCATAAGGCATAATACCTCCTCGCTGATTCACAGCTTCAAGCAAACCCCTCAAGAAACCGTGAGACTTGCAGGAAGAAGATTTAGGCAATACTTAGAAAGATGCCCTGTTTCGGAGCTACCTACACTAGCTAAGCAAGTAGCCTTATTCTTGGATGGATTGCTAAGTACCAAATTAAGATCATATGTGTACTTGAAAGACCCTAGGACCATAGAAGAGTGTGTACGCATGTGTATTGACATTGAGGATAACCTAGGGGAGGAGTTAGAGCTTGCTAAGATATACAAAGATTCGGATAGTGCCTCAAGCCTCTCTTCCACGCAATCCACATCAATCGAGGAACTTGCAGAGAAAGTAGCTCAGAAATTAGGTGTAACTAGCAAACAAATCCCAAGGTTTGCCCCTGTGAAAAGGTGCTATACTTGTGATGGTGACCACATGGCGAATGTCTGCCCCATTATGGCTCAGCCCCAAGTAAATCCTAGTAGCCAGTACTGCACCATAGAACGGAGATACACAAATCACACAGCACAAGACTGCCCCTACAATAAGCAGGCTGTTAGGCAACCCTACCCTCAGCCATACCCTCAGTAGGGAAGATACCAGAACCCGTACCCTCCACAACCATATGGCAGGCCACAACAACCTTATCAGCAACCATACCAAAACCAACAAAGGCCTCAGCCTGTGTTAGCTCAACAACCCCCTGCCCCAGCTAATGTGATTCCGGTAAAGTATGCTGTTGCAGAAGAAAACCTGAATAGAGCTATAGTCCATGTAACACCCTTGCTTTCTGAAAGCGACCCGAGTGACCATAGCTTTGATTCTACACATGTTGATAGTCCCAAGGCTTACTACATGCAGTCTCCAGAACATGGTGAGTCCTATTACAGCGAAGAGCCAAATGAACCTAGTTGGGAGTCAGATTACACAAACGTCATGTACGCAAACCCCAATCTTAGACCTCAACCTAGGCAAGTAAGACCTCCATTCCCAAGAGGACCGTGCTACAGATGCCAAGGAGATCACCTCATTCGTGATTGTCCCTTACCTCCACCTACACAAACTCAGTCAGTGACGATCCAAGGCTTTTGCCAAGATTGTGGAAAAGAGCATCTCTTACGAGATTGCCCAAAGAACCCCAATAATATGCCAAAAATCACTCCTATCAACGTTATTGGGTTAGTGGTAGATTCCACAGGAAGTGTCACTTCCACTACTCCCGTACAGGTAGTCACTAGAGCTCAAGCATTACAGCAGAATCAAGGGGTAAACCAAGATAAGAACCCAGAGGCTAGTGAAACCGAGAGCATAACAAAGAAAAGGACTAGAGCGTGGAAAGATAGTCAGGAAAGAATGAAAAGACAATGGGCTAAAAAGATGAGTGAACTCGAGGAAAGCATAAGAGAAACCAAAGCTAGGATAACTGAAATCACCTCTCAAACCCCCTCTCACACTAACCCACCACCACCATTCCCATCGCCATCCGACCCGCCACCTTCCGACCCACCTCATATGATTCCACCACCCCCTAGAGTAGGATCCGTATTAGCTGATCCCACTCCTGAAGATATAGACATGATGCTTAAAGCATATCAGGCCAGAATCCAAGAAGGGCCAAATGTCACGGATCATGACAAGTGTTACCCTAGAGCTGACCTAGAGATAGAAAGAACCAAGCTTTGCGCGAAAATGGTCGCATTGGCTCAGACTATGTTTGAAGCCAGTCGCCTTTTCAATTACTCGGGCTCAACCAAGACGCAATTACACTTGGATGGACTTCTGGAGAAGTTAGAGGGCATAATTGCAAGATCGGCCAAGGAAGAAGAAAATCAAGAAAGAGATAACGCAAGCAAAAATATGACCCATCCCCCACCGAAAGCTTATGTGCCAAATTCCATTGAACCCGACAATTCCCCCCCCCCTAGAAAGAATGGAGAATCTAATGGCACAATCACAAAAGGAACCAGCCTCTCAACACAAGGGCAAGGCAAGTGAAAGAGTAAGCATTTCTGCCCAAGAAGCCTATGTGCCTAACTCTACGGAGCCAGACACATCATCTTCTATGAATCGGTTCACACCAGAATTCCTACGTGAGATTCAAGAAGACAAATGGGCTAAGGAGAGTGAAGTCCCTCCTCCCATTGAACTTGTGGATGATGCACATGACCAATTCCCACAAGACATCCCATCCATTTACGGAGAGCAGGAGAGCATCCAATCTCAAGAAAGATTAGACTTCGAGTCTAATTCTTTACAGGAACTACCCCATTTCACAGGCCCATGGGAAGCAAGGTCCACCTGTATGAGAGCACCTACAGTTATGGTAAGAAACGAAGATTCAGTCATACCTAGGAACACAAAGGTAGTGAAGAACACTAACGTGCAGTGCAATCTCAAGTTAGAAGAGCTACTCAAGGTTAGACCTGAATTATGGAAACATGTCGCCAAACAAGTACCAGAGATAGCAAAACCTCGTTCCCAGGTAGGATCACATAGGACAGTGCCAGAAATACCCTTGGATAAGATAGGAGATATGTGTGAAGGTGAAGAAGGGAACACCTATCTTCCCATTACCTAC
The DNA here is from genome assembly GCA_020310875.1 of Ceratopteris richardii. NCBI lineage: Eukaryota > Viridiplantae > Streptophyta > Polypodiopsida > Polypodiales > Pteridaceae > Ceratopteris > Ceratopteris richardii. The sequence continues at coordinate 126,140,232 of CM035424.1, forward strand.
CAAGAGTACACCACTAAGGCAATTTTGGACTCAGGCGAAGGAGTTGCAATTGCCACCACTTCCCTATGGAAGCGTTGGGGCAAGCCAGCACTCAGGCCAACGAGAATGAAACTGCAGATGGCCGATGGTCATATTGAGAGACCCTTAGGATTGCTAGAAGGAATAACTCTCACCACCTGTGGTGTCGAGTTTGAGCATACATTTGCTATATGTGACTTCAGCAAAAATCATGCCTATGAGATGATTTTGGGAAGACCATTTATGCGACAGTTGCAAGTGGTACAGGACTGGGGAACCAACTCCTTGTATTTGCAACACTTAGGTGTTACAACCAAAGTAAATCTCAAAGATTACTCTCATAGAGATGTACCTCCCATCCAATGGAATCCCATCCATAGAGCCAAAGATGATACGGAATCGGTGCATTCCATAGGATCAGGATCCTCATGGATGCATGAAGACACCCACTTATGGATGTGCAAGGTAGCAGTAGAAGAAGAGAAGAGAGAGAAAGCCAGAGAGGTAGGTGCAAAAGAAAACCATAGATCAATTCAAGACCCAGCCTATGCACCTGTAGTTTTTCCTGATGAGGAATTTGAACCCCATGGCTGGGCAGAAAATTTAGCAACCATGGATGTAGCCATCAATGAGGAACAATGGACACCTCACTGTGATGAGGATGGCTATGACATTTCAGTCTTCTCCATAGAGCCAATCATGGGAGAGGCAGTTCTAGAAGAATGCGAACCTAGCCCTGATGCATTTGAGGATGCAAGTGACTCCGATCTAGAGTCAATCATTATGGACCCACCTTTTGCATCAGATGAAGAATACTTCCATGAAGTAGAATTTCAACCCCAGAGGCATGGAGAGCTTACAAACGATGTAAGATTAGCCACACATGTGACCCCGAAGGAAGAAGTAAAGAAACGAAAGAAGAGAGAAGTCTCACCAGAAGAGGAAGAATCTTTGTTTGAGGTCCCGGAAAATTTTAAGAAGTATGAGATAGATGACAGGAGGGTCATGATAAGAATGCCTAAACGAGAGGCACAATCAGGAGAGGCCTATGATAACAAAGAAACCACCAAGAAAATAGTAGTGGCCCTAGAAGAAGGAGAGGAGAGATGCACGTACATAGGCCATGACCTAACAGAGGAAGAGGAGCATGCGTTAATTGCCTTGCTAAGAGAATACAGAGATGTGTTCGCTTGGAGTTACAAGGATTTGAAGGGTGTGGACCCTGACATATGCTCACACACCATCCCCATGACTTCAGATGCCAAACCCTCTAAGCAAAAGCCCTACACATATAACGATAATTACGCTGCTAAGATCAAAGAGGAGATAGATAGACTGGTTGAAGCTGGATTTATCTATGAAATTGAGCACACTGAGTGGGTATCCCCCATCGTAGTGGTGCCCAAGAAAAATGGCAAGCTGCGTGTATGCATTAACTTGAAGAAGGTCAATGCAGCCACAATTCGAGATAACTATCCGCTTCCCATCACAGAACATCTCTTAGAAAGAGTAGCAGGTAAGGAAGTGTACAGCTTCCTCGATGGATTTTCGGGCTACAATCAAGTAGCCATAGCTCCAGAAGATCAGCATAAGACAGCTTTTGCCACAGAGTGGGGTATATTTGCCTTTCGTGTAATGCCATTTGGGCTTACCAATGCACCAGCAACCTTCCAGAGGCTGATGTGCCATGTGTATAAGGAGTTCCTGAGGAAGAACTTAGAGGTCTATCTTGATGATCTTTGTGCTCATTCCAACATTAGACAAACCCATATCCCTGAACTCAGACAAATCTTTGACAAATGTAGAGAATATCAAGTCTGCCTGAACCCAGAAAAGTGTGTTTTCATGGTCAGGCAAGGCAAGATTCTAGGACACATAGTGTCAAAGAATGGCATATCTACTGGCAAAGAGAGAGAGCCATAGCAGAGCTACCTAGGCCAAGGAATGTCAAGGAAGTACAAGCTTTCATGGGGCATTGTGGTTACTACCACCGGTTCATTCACATGTATGCCGTCATTGCAAAGCCCATGTACGGACTTCTGACAAACTTTGAGTGGACTGAGGAATGTGAGAATTCCTTCAATGAGCTTAAACGAAGATTATGTTCAGCACCAATCTTGACTACACCAGATTGGAATAAGCCATTCCATGTTCATGTGGATGCATCCAATTATGCCATTGGATGTGTGCTTGCACAACCTACTGGTGAAGGTAATATGGATCTTCCAATTGCTTATGCCAGTAGACAATTGAATGCAGCTGAATGAAATTACACCACTACTGAGAGAGAAGGCTTAGGCATGGTATATGCAGATAAGAAGTTTAGACACTATTTGCTTGCAAACAAGTTTAAATTTTTTACTGACCACCAAGCACTGTTATACCTCGTGAACAAGCCATGCAATACAGGTAGATTAGTGAGATGGTTTCTCTTGCTAATGGAATATGATTTTGAGGTTGTGGTAAGGAAAGGGAAGACTCATTTGAGAGCAGACCATATCTCTAGACTCACATCTGGAGAAGCCCCACAAGGAGTGTCGGATGACCTTCCTGATGCTTACTTGTTTAATTTGGAAGTGGTGCCACAGTGGGCTAAGCCACTAGTGCCAGTATTACCATACGGGCCTAACCATCCAGTAGTAAACACACAAAATAGAGAGGTTGTGAAAGCCCAAAAGTACCACATCATGGTAGGAAGCATGTACAAGCACACAGATCAAGGAATCTTGGCCTGTTGTGTGGAAGAAGATGAGTATGCTAAATGGTTGCAATTAGCACATGTAGGTGCATTAGAGCAACACTATTCAAGGCAACGAACCCTACAAACACTACGGAGACTCGGAGTGCATTGGCCGACTATGGAAGCTGATGTCCAAAAGTTGTGCAAGGAATGCCCAATCTGTTGCACTAAACCACCTGTGGAACATGCCACTCTTTATCAAGTGTCCCTAGTGCCAGATTGGAGTGAACCACTAGTATCCTTTCTGAGGACGAAAACATTCCCTCCAGACATGACTCTGGCGAGGAAAAGAAGTTTAGAACAAGAAGCCCAGGATTACTCACTTATTGGTGATAATCTATACAAACGTGGTAAAGACGGTTACTTGAGACTATGTATCCATGAGAGTGAGTATCTCAAGATCTTGGACACTGCTCACCAAGGTGTAGCAGGAGGACACTTTGGACCAGATCGGGTGATCAAGGCAATACTATTTGCGGGCTTCTGGTGGCCGACCCTTCACATGGATGCACATACCTATGTGAAACGGTGTGATGTCTGTCAGCGAACTCAGTATCCTATACGCAAAGATGAGATGCCACTGAAACCTATGATGGGTGGACGTGCATTCTCTAAGTGGGGAATAGACTTCGTAGGTCCTATTAATCCCCCAGCTAAGGGTTCTCATGCAGAATACATCATTGTTGCAACAGACTATCTAACTAAGTGGGTAGAGGTAAAAGCCACAACGAAGAACGATGCTCAAACAACTGCTAAATTCTTGTTTGAGAATGTATTCACAAGATATGGGCTACCTATAGAGCTTGTAAGTGATAGAGGCACTCACTTCTTGAACGAAGTGATTGAAAAGCTACTCCAAGAATTCTTGGTAATACATAAGAAGTCTGCTCCCTATCACCCTCAAGCTAATGGACAAGCTGAGAGCACCAATAAGATCTTATGCAATGTACTGACAAAATTAGTGAACACGAAACGCTCTGATTGGGACAAACAGCTACACCATGCTGTTTGGGCATACCGAGTTTGCCTACAAAACGGTACTCCAAGCCACCCCCTTTCAGATGGTATTTGGCCAAAACGCTGTGCTACCCTTGGACTTCTTGATTCCTACATTGAGAGTAGTACAAGAGCACGAATGGATAGGTCATGAACTCTCCTCTAGGATCTTTGACCTTGAACGATTAGGAGAAACAAGACTGAGAGCAGCTGCAGGAATCTATACAGCTAAGAAGAGGCAGAAGGCATACTTTGATGCCCATGTGAAGGATAAGGGCTTGAAAGCAGGAGATCTAGTTTTAGTCTATACACTGAAACAACACGCAAGGAAGCTAGAAAAGAGAGGCTACGGACCTATGATCATCACCAGGATCTCCACGAGTGGAGCAGTACAACTCGCCACCTTAGAAGGTGATATTCTCCCAAACTATATTAGCGGATGCAGAGTCAAGCTGTATCAGGAACCCCTCATGGAGGAAATGCTCAGCCGACTCAACACTGCCAAGAAACGCAAAGAGGAAGAAAAGCGAATTCGAGAAGAAGCTCAAGCAGAAGCTTTAGAACGCATCAGAAGGATGAAGTTACGAAGGCAAGGTAGAGATCAGCCTAGAACGAATGACTATGCAGATCAAGGATATCATATGGCCATGTGTGAAGTCGCAGGAACAAGCTCGCATAGGATAATTGATCGACAACCTTTCATAACTCTAGATATAGGACAAGGAAAGAGTGCCAGGACCGTAAGAGCCTTGATTGACTCAGGTGCAGCCACTAGTGCTGTTAAATTGTCTTACTGTCAAGAGTTGCAATTGACTGTCAATCCTGTGGAAGCATATCTCATAGGATTGGGAGGCGTGGAAACCCCTTGCATGGGCGAGGTGGAACTTCCCCTCTACATTCATGATGAGGCAATGACAATTAAAGTACTAGTGTGTCAAGATGAGGATCTCACTGAACCTCTTGTCTTGGGTCAAGACTGGATCTATGACCAAGCAGTCAACTTAAACCTAAGAAGTGGACTTCTTCAGGTATGGGTCAATCATAGTCAAATTACAGTAGAGTTAGATAATGGAGCACTCAAGGAACTAGGAAAGGCACAGACTCCTGGTCCCTCCAGGGGTGCACATGAAGTTGACCATGCTGTTCTTGTCCAAAACTATGTGTTGCAGAGGAATGATATTCTCAAAAAAGGAGTCAAGGATGCAACGGAACTCCCTTCTTTTCCAAAGGCCAGAAGGAGGCAGCAACCAAAGGTGGATCAAAGGCAGAAGAAGCAGAGTACTACCTATGCCGGAAATCAAAAGTACCTGCGCAGCAAAATGTCTCAGCAAGTGAACCAAGTGTGGGTGCGGAAAGGTGAACACCCGGTTGCACTCACGCCAACCACACGGGCAAAGCCTCTTATTAGTAACCAACAACACGACACTAATAAGAAGTCTTTCAGAAATTCTTCTGCTAACGTGAAAACTATCTGGGTGCCCAAGAAGTCGATGAAGGCTAGCCCACAATCAAGACAAATTTGGGTGCCTAAGGCTTGCTTGCGGGCGCAAATAGCTACGCCAAAGCCACAACCGATACAGCGTAACCCATTCACTCGCGCAGCCAGCATTCACTCGTTTCCAACACTCAGGAACACACCAAGGCCCATGAGCACGAACATAATCGCTTGTAAATGGGTCCCTAAAAAGCCTCATTTTCAAGCCGATACACCTATAAAGCTCTCTAGAGTCTCTACGAAACCAAGAACAAAACCCATCCACTGCATTTGGCAGCCTAAGACCTGTAATAAACCCCCCGACCCCAATTTGTAAATTCATTCCCACTTACTAACTGCGTTAGTCTCCTAGGACTACCCAAGCATTAACTACACACACTGTCTTCGTGCACTTACTAACCACTAACTCACCATCTACCTCATGTTAATGTTGTAATGAGGACAACAACGGATTTATTCTGTCCATTACAATGTTAACACGTGGTTCTATATTCTCACAGAACCAACCAGCAAGCAGGGCCATGGCAGAAGCAAGAAGTGCCAGTTCTCAAGCCGGATCCGGTGCACAGATTGTGGACATAGAAACACTCCTCCTCGAGCCACATCTCACCGCAAGGCCGCAAGAACTTCAAGCCGTGCATGTGCTCCCCATTCAGGATCCTCCTCAAGGGCACACTTCTCAAGTAGGTAAACACGCTCACTGGTTCAGTGATGTCGCTGGACCATTGGGCGATGGAACCTATTTCTGGGAAGCTGAATTGGAATTTAATGGTAAATGGGGACGTTACCACTTTTTCACGCGTGAGTTTGAAAGCTATCAAAACGCCGAAGTCATGCGATCAGTTTGGACCAAAGCCGGTGTGGACAGTTATTTCAGGGCCCACTTACCAAAGCCGGATTTCTTACGATGTTCATATCTTATCAGTACCATCACTCCAAGCAGGGCCAAGGGAGGCGACAGCACCTTTGTGTTACCCTCACTGCTGCCGGGTCATGAGCTTAAAAGATTCAAGCTGACCCTTAATCTGGTACGAGAAGCGTTGGGCATGTATGGCATGCACATCCCCACTGAAAAGGAAACCATGGTTTCAGGACGAATGAAACACAAAGATCTTAATAAGCTGAAGGATATGGTAGCGATGACACCTACCATTGCGCTTCACCTGCGGACCGTCATGCAACATTTTGCTTTCCCCGCCCAGGAAAGATTCACAATGCCCCCAAAGAAAATATGGTTCAGCTTGTATCTGGCAGAGACGGAAGGCCTTCCCATCAATGTGCCACATTGGATCATAGATCAGATCCACCTAGCCCATCAAAGGTGGAACAAGAAGCAGAAAAATGTGCTTCATGGATGTTGCGCTCTAACAAAGATAATCTACCGATGTCTGGCCTATGACGTGCCTATTCAGCGGGCACTCATATGGCCCCGCGCCCAGGAATTCCAGAGAAGACTATCAGCAGCAGGTCCCCCATCAAAGAAGATGAGGGGGGGAGTACAATTACCCTGTGCTCAACCTAGGGGAGCCACCACTACACCAGAAATTACCCCTCCCCAGACACGACGCGTTAGGCCATTCACAATCCGGCTACCAAGACCAAGCACAGATGGACCTAATCTGGTATTTCCACCCATCCCATCAGATCTGGAATTCCCACAGGGTTTTACTCTAAATGATCTCACGGATGAAGAAGTAGCCCGACTGATCTATGATTCTAATCTCGAGACGGAAACAGAACGTGCTCAGGAACCACAACCCCAGACAACAACAACAGCCCCCACCCGACCAGAAGTGGTAGAAGTCGACGTCGAGGAACAAGAGACAAAACAAGAAGAAGAAGCCTACGAGGAACAAGAATATGACGAGCTTTCAGAGTTGGCAAGTGCCCCTACGTATTCGGCACAAATCAAAAGACTATATCGAACCATGCAACTAGTTCAAGAACAGCATAAGATGTCACTGGAATCGGGCAAGAAACTCATGAACCAGTTGCTAGCTGAGGAAGGTGTGGACGATTTGTTCATTGAGTCCATAAATCTTCATGCCGACGCCGTAGGAGTGGATGAGGCCATCCATGAGGCAATGGCTTACATTCACAGATTTGAGAAGAGGGTTCCCGTTCGTCCCAGGAGGTCCGGGAAACAAATTCATATCAATGTATCAGCACCAGGAGAGACAACGCAAGCAGACGAACATCAGGAAGCACCACTGTCACCACCATCCCCACCTCGCACTACACAATTCACTCCACCACATGACACTAGCACCACCACGTCCACTACCACCACCATTGTCATGGGTATCCCACTCTCTCCGGGAATCCAATTCGGGGGAGTCACCATGCCCACTTTCACCACTCTTTTCACTGACGTCACATCCACTCCACCCACGATCCCCATCTACACTGTCACTCAAACAATTGACACTATGGAAACATCTCCTGCCACAGCACCGCTCCCTCCCCCCATGCCACCTTCATCTCCCATACCCCCTCCACCCACATCTCCACTTGCATCCACATCATTCACAACTCCCATTCCCGCCCCCACTCCCCCTGCATCTTCACCCCTCCCAGCATCATTTAATGTAAATAGCATATTTTTAGCATTAAATCAATGGGTATATCAGCTTCAGAATGAGTACAGAGCTCTGGACGGCCGATATCAACAACTGACAACACACCATCAGAACTTACAAAGGCAATTTCACATTCTACAAGAGGAAAATGCAGAAGTGAATCAACGCTACACAACGCTTGAGCAGGCTCACCAAACACTATTGGCGGCACCACAACCATCGACAGAATCAGGCGTCAAACAACTAGAAGCCTTGCTCGAAGTATACCAGGCCGATAACCTACGAGTCAGACGTAACTTGGCGTTACTCCGGAAACATATGGCCACAGCACTGGAAGAGAACAAAAGACTGCAAAAACAAAATGAAGAGAATCTGGAAGTGGCAATGGAAGGCTCCCCTCACGAGATAGATCCAGAGCAGTTCAAAGCAGTTCCCACGGAGACGATGAAAACCATTTTGGAAAGCTATGCAGATCTCCTGGAAGCCCATGATGACTTGGAAAGAGAGCGTGACACACTTCAGAGCAGACTTAAGGAACAGGAAGAACAACCGAAGAGTGTCCCATCAACCTCCACCTCAGACGAAGTAAAGGCCTTAACTGAGCAGGTAGCAGAATTACAGCAGAGGTTACTGACATACGAGAGGCAGCCATCTCCAGTGGTAGAACCAGAGCAAGAAGAGTTGGTCCCTATTGAGGTAGATGATTCGTACGAGGAACCGTATGTTCCTATGCCAATGCCAGGCGGGCGACGAACCTCAGAGGGACTAGACACATTGGAAGTGGAAGCACCCGAGTGGCTTCAGACACTGGAAAGGACAGCGAACACCCACGAAGAACGGGTGGCCATTCAGATCCAATCATTAGCGAACTTAGAAGAAACTGTCATAAAGTCTGAATATTTCAGAAGCATGTCTCATCATAGATGGATCGGCACCAATAATGACCAATATGTGCCATTTTGTATACTTGTGGCCGATTACAACGCGGAGATTCAACGACAATGTGGCAAGCCTCCCACATTTGCTACACAATTTGGTCCAGATGATATACCGGAAAGTGCTCAGCGTGGGTCCATCCATCAACCCACCTGGAGAATCAGGCTTTTGGAAACGTATCCAGAAATGGTCCGAACCTGGAATAATATGCCGTTGTTTATTAAGTATAACCCTTGTTACATTCCAGTTCTTCGACGACGCACCTGGCCTGAATTCATTATTGCCGTCAGAGACATCAAAGCCTGTGCAAAATGGTTGAATTATGTTTATCTAGCACCTCCACGAGGACCCCCCACGGTCAACTACATGATTTCTACAATCCGTCACTGGAGTACTCGGCTACGCAATAATCCTGATGTGATGGCCCAGATGTGTATGAAAATATTTGAATTAATGCTGATCACTTTCAGGACGTTTAAGAACATTAAGGACCCTCACTTCTCAGGTGCAGGCTTTGTGACAGGAAACCAGGATCTAGTGTACGATATGAGTACCACCCCGTCAATTGAAGTAATATATGCTTGGCACGCCAGAATCAAGTACCTCCCAGCCTGCTTTAAATAGACATTTGAGGAGATGTTCATCACAGGATTCTGGGAATATCACTCCGAAATCTTTATACCCAGACCATCACATCTCCTCCAATTATTTGCTGTGGAGAGAACCATTTACTCAGAACAATTGAGGGTGCCTCATCCCGATGTTCCCGGACCTGTGAATTGGGATGATTTGCTCACAGATCTAGCACGCGGCTTGCGCCTCGAAGAACACCACCTAGCCTCCGATGTTGTCCAATACTATGTTCAAAAATCCTCTAGACAAGGGTCTGTCAGGGGCGACAGACGCGAGAGTGGGGGGGGTGTTGGCAGCAGTCAGGGAACCGAAGGAGCCACAAGACGACGAGAGTCAGAGCGAAGGGACAGCACAAGCAGACATGGCAGTCAAAGAAGATCTGGCAAGTAGGCCAATAATTCTCTTCATGAAGAAGCAAGTATGAGCATTCACGCAGATCTAGCACTAAGGCAACCTTTAATTTTTCAAAACCTTTACACCAATTAAAAGTGATTCTCATCACTAAACACCATTGTAAATACCATTTCATCTTTTTGTAGCTCCATTTTGTGCAAGCCAAGGAGTCCTTGAGCTTGAGGAGCTTTAGAAGTATCTACCTGCCAATTTTCACATTTTTTAGATCTCGTTTGAGCCCTCTAATAAGCCCTGTAACCTAATTTTTAACTAGGCCCGACAATAGGTCTGAACAGGGCCAAAACTAGTCAAAAACTATAAAAGGAGCTAGAGAGCTCATTTTTGGGGGTAGATTGTAATTGAAACGAACTTGTAAGAGCTTTTTGAAAGTAAACTGAGAACTCCATTGCTTCTCACTCTTTGTCTTGCCGTGTGTGCGCGTGTGTGTGTATGTGTGTGCATGCTTGTGTGCTTCTCACCCACACACTTGTGCTGCCACTTGCTCGAGGTCTTCATACCATCCTCATGTCTTCCCGGATTGACATTAAAGGAGGTGCGACTCATCACTGAGCTACAATATGTATATGTATATGTATATGTATATGTATATGTATATGTATATGTATATGTATATGTATATGTATATGTATATGTATATGTATATGTATATGTATATGTATATGTATATGTATATGTATATGTATATGTATATGTATATGTATATGTATATGTATATGTATATGTATATGTATATGTATATGTATATGTATATGTATATGTATATGTATATGTATATGTATATGTATATGTATATGTATATGTATATGTATATGTATATGTATATGTATATGTATATGTGTATGTATATGTATATGTATATGTATATGTATATGTATATGTATATGTATATGTATATGTATATGTATATGTATATGTATATGTATATGTATATGTATATGTATATGTATATGTATATGTATATGTATATGTATATGTATATGTATATGTATATGTATATGTATATGTATATGTATATGTATATGTATGTGTATATGTATATGTATATGTATATGTATATGTATATGTATATGTATATGTATATGTATATGTATATGTATATGTATATGTATATGTATATGTATATGTATATGTATATGTATATGTATATGTATATGTATGTGTGCTTGTGCATGCATATGTACATGTATATGTATATGTATATGTATATGTATATGTATATGTATATGTATATGTATATGTATATGTATATGTATATGTATATGTATATGTAAATGTATATGAATATGTATATGTATATGTATATGTATATGTATATGTATATGTATATGTATATGTATATGTATATGTATATGTATATGTATATGTATATGTATATGTATATGTATATGTATATGTATATGTATATGTATATGTATATGTATATGTATATGATATGTATATGTATATGTATATGTATATGTATATGTATATGTATATGTATATGTATATGTATATGTATATGTATATGTATATGTATATGTATATGTATATGTATATGTATATGTATATGTATATGTATATGTATATGTATATGTATATGTATATGTATATGTATATGTATATGTATATGTCAACAATTGAAAATCTACTCTATGCTTCAGTTGTGAATTAATGCAAAAATTATGGGAACTATAGGAAACATATATTGAAACCAAGCATAACTTTAATGGATTCATAAATAGCTATGAACGTCTAGTGTCCTTAGGAAGAGACATTCTTCTCAGCAATTGACTTGGAAATGGCATGTGATTGCCGCTCTTGTTCCCACTTCTTGAGCTAAGAGCCCAACCCACCACGACTCTTAGATCTCCATGGAACTGTTTCAAACGTGTGGTAGAGAATGAAAATTCATCGCATGAAGACTTGCTAATGGTAATCAAATTTCTATCAATTGGTAGGCTAATTTGAATGCATAACAATGGTCTCGTGACCTCCTTTTGTCACACCAAAGAATGTTTTGAGGAGGCATAATGAAAAAGATGAAATTAAATCCCTAATGATAAATAAGAAGAAGGGATGGATACAATAAGATTCTCATAGCTAGATTTTGAGAGTTTGAGTTTTGGCAGATGCATTGATGTTGAATACTTTTTTGCTAGACATGTTTGCATGTATCAATCTGTGGAGACTAATGATATACAAAAATAAACAACACAAGAGTTAAATTGATGCTAATGTTTGGCGAGATGGTTAGTGTAGCCAATTATAGTATCTCATATCATAGGTTCAAATCTTTATCTGCTCCCCATGCTTTTTCTTCCCAATATGCTCAATTAATATAACATATCTCTAGGCACAATTGGAAATCAATCCCAATCGGAAATGTGGGTGCTTTTGGATATGCCACAATCGTCCTTTGGAGTAGATTGCAAGTTTCACTCTTGGTTGTAGTAGCCGCCCCCTCTAACAATTCATAACTTTCTTTTTGTGGCACACATACAAGTCCAAAGATCCACATAAGAAAACTCATAGATGTTCTTTTACATGTTGAGCATGAAAGTATGTATGATAAGAGAATCTCGCCCTTCGATGGATTTCTGAGTTCAAGCCCTAGTGGACAACAGCTCTGTCAAATCAACTCCATTTTTGATTTTGAGTTGGTGTTTTACTATCGAGTAAAAAGAAAAAAATAAAAAAGAAATTGAGAATTTGACAATTGAGGGAGGTTGAGCTCATGGATAGCCTAGAAGACTCGTGATTTAGATGTTTTGGGTTCGATTCTTGGGTTAAACACCTTACCATAGTAGCAGAAAAATCTTTGATTTTTTTTGAAGAAAATGCTTTCGGACAGCAAACACAAAGAGAGTGACACCAATGGGCACAACCATTTGAAATTTGAAAAGGAGGATATCCGATTATCCATGTAGTATGATGAAGTTAAAATGGTCAGGACCATTTCATAGTCATAAATAATCAAGATCTAAGTTTGTGAAAGAGAATGACACCGATGGGCACAACCATCTAAAATTTGAAAATGAGGATATCTGAATATCCATGTAGTATGAAGAGGTTGAAATGGTCAAGATCATCTCATAGTGATAAATAATCAAGATCTAAGCTTTCCATACGAGCTTGTGAAGAGGGTGATGAAACCACTAAGGTCACCATGAAAGCTAGCTCCGATACCAATGCAACAAACTAGGCTATTTAATTTAGGACCATCACTTTCTAGAGAGATGACTCTCCTACCAACCTTATGCCTCTATATAAAGATATTCGAATAAAAAAGGACCACAAATGTATCTAGAGTCCACAAGTGCATGTGTGATCTCCACCACTCCTTCAATACCTTCTAATAGAGTCCACTATTGGTAGGTGTATAGGCCACGCGAGTTAAGTCTCTCTAGACTAAAGTTAACTCATGTTAGCTTGAGTTAGAAGGCTTTAGAGCTCTTCGGGAAAACAGTGTGCCCCATGCTTCCCATTGGGGTTGAAGCCAAGACCTCTTCCTTCCCAAACTTGATATTTAACCACTAGGCTAAGTGGATTACTTTTTTTAGAGGGCACATGAAGCTATACTTAAGTCTAGTCTTAAGATCTTTGGGTTTTCACATGAGTTGTTGGGAAAGATGGATGGACACTCCAAGAGATTGAGTAGGTACTGCCAAATCCTTCTTTGTACCAGCCCTTTTATGCTTTAGAGTGGATAAGTGGACCTCCTTAGCTTTACAATGACACCATAAAATGGCCTATGTACTTTGGAAATGATGTGTGTAAAGATTGAATCAAAACAAATAACTTTGGACTTCAAAATCTCAAGAAAACCTTCTATTTATGTCTTGACACCTGCTGGATCTTTTGCTCAGTATGACCAGCACAGTAGGAATTGGAAAAATTCCTTTTCGGGGTATCTAATTAGCTTAGCAAGCTAAATATTCCAAGTGGAATGATGTAAAACGATTAACTATGCTCAGAGAAATCAATTTAGCAAGTAAACCTTTACCCCCGATTTTTTAGGACTGTAGCAAACAATGACCAGTGATCACCTCGACAAGCTTTTCTCTGAAATGTCTGAATAGATGAAGTGTTTCAATGGCGATGCACCACAGTGCGCTCTCCTTCTCGAGAGCTCCACGATGATATGCTCGGAGTAGAAGGCCGAGCTCCTGAGGCCGCACACAGTACTCCGCACAGAGGCTGTAGAATACGTAGAAAACACAGTACACAGAAAGCCCGAAGACAGACTTCTTAGGTCTTGCAAATGCGGTCGAACTTACAGTCTGTGACTAACCAGGCCAATATATGTTTTATTAAATAACATATACAAAGAAGTGTCCGGTGGCCATTCGGCCTTTCACATGGACACTAACGGTAACAATCTCCCACTAAAGGCCAATATGGCCAGAGTAACTATGGGAGAAAAATTAATGAATGATAAAGAATACCTGAGTGTAAGTATACAAACTATACCTCCCACCTGATGGGCATGTTACACAGTATATAAGTGACTGCGTAAGATCAAGAATCAAGTAACCCCCATCAAGTGACAACAGTGTCGAAAACTATCCTGTGGTAGAGCTTTAGTCAAAGCATCTGCAGCATTATCTCGAGTGTGAACCTTCTCAAGAATAATGCTCTCAGTGGCTAAGAAATCTCTAATGAAGTGATACCTCACCTCAATGTGCTTGGTCTTTGCATGATAGACCGGATTCTTAGCCAAAGCAATGGCACTCTAACTATCACTGAGCAAGTGAGGTACATGCTGAGGTAAACCCATATCACAAGCAAGACGAGAAAGCCTCAATGCTTCCTTACATGCCTCACTTGCTGCAACATACTCTGCTTCTGTGGTGGAAACAGTTGTACATTCTTGAAGACGAGATCTCCAAGAGATAGCACCTCCAGCAAAATGAAAAATATACCCTGATGTAGACTTACAATTGTCTACACAACCAGCATAGTCAGAATCTGTGTAACCAATAATGGATGCTTTCCCTCTACCTAAGCATAGACACTTGTCCTTAGTGCCACTCAGATATCTCAAAATCATTTTGACCGCTTCCCAAGGTTTCTTGCCAGGATTAGACATATATCTGCTCACAACTCCCACTGCAAATGCAATGTCTGGTCTTGTAGCTACCATAGCATACATGAGACTACCAACAGCAGACTGATAGGGAATTTTGGTCATGAATTCCGTTTCCTCATCTGATTTGGGGCAGTCATCCTTGCTCAATTTCACATATGTGGGTAAAGGTGTACTCAATGCCTTTCCACCCTGCATATTGAATCGGTGAAGTACTTTGGATATGTACTCACTTTGAGACAAGTATATGCATCTTTTACTCCTATCACGAGTAATGCGCATGCCAAGAATATGTTTGGCATCCCCCAAATCCTTCATATCAAATGTCTGACTCAACTTCTTTTTGAGAAGTGACAAATCATAAGAAGACTTCCCAGCAATCAACATATCATCAACGTAAAGTATCAAGCATATCAAGCTGCCATCAGGACATCTCTTTGTGTAGAGACAATGATCCTCATTGCTCCGAGAATAGCCTTGGAATTTCATAAAAGCATCAAACTTTTGGTACCATTGTCTAGGAGACTGTTTAAGTCCATACAAGCTCTTCTTGAGCTTACAAACTAGACTTTCCTTGCCAGGAACTACATAACCCTCTGGTTGTTCCATATAGATCTCATCTGTAAGATCTCCATGCAAGAAAGTTGTTTTCACATCCATTTGGACTAGCTCTAAGTTCTCCATTGCAACGAATCCAAGCAACATGCGCAAAGTAGTCATCTTGACCACTGTAGAGAAGATTTCCTCAAAATCAACACCATGTTGTTGCTTAAAACCCTTTGCAACAAGTCGTGCTTTATGTTTTGGAGAAGCACTATCTGATGTAAATTTCAGCTTATATACCCATTTACATGGTAAAGCTTTTCTTCCCTTTGGCAAAGGTACTAAGTCCCAAGTACCATTCTTGTGAATGGAATCCAACTCACTCTTCATGGCATGCTCCCACTTGACATGATCCTCTGTCTGCAGCCTCTTTGTAGCAAGAAGGCTCACCGGCATCTTTTAGCATAACAAAATCTAAACCTGGAACATATCTATCAGGTGGATATGAGACACGTGCAGAACGTCTCAATGGTTGCTGAACAGGAACATGTGCAGACTGATCTGAATGGACATTCTCTTGAACATCCCTATGTGTAGCATTTTTATGCATGCTAACCGGAGGACTACTATCCTCAAACACCACTCTTCTCACTTCAACCTCCTTAATGGGTTGTTTATGCATCTTCGACTCATTAAAAATGACATCACTACTTCTGATCATTGACCGTGTTTCAGGATCCCATAAGCGATATCCAAATTGTCCTTCTTGACCATATCCAAGAAAAATGCATTTCTTTGACTTATGGTCCAACTTTTGTCTAAGATTCTTGGGTATATGAACATATGCTTCACACCCAAAAACTCAAAGATGATCATAATATGGTGGTTTCCCTGTCCATAACTCTTGTGCCACTTTCAGACCTTTGGCAGTACTAGGTGAAAGGTTAATCACATGAACTGCAGTCAATACTGCTTCTGCCCAAAAACCTTGTGAGAGGTTTGCATGATGCAACATAGAGACTACTCTATCTTGAATAGTTCTATTCATCCTCTTAGCTACCCCATTCTGTACTGGGGTATAAGGAGCTGTAAACTCTCTACGAATCCCTCTAGACTGACAGAAAAGGCTGAATTCACGTGAGGTATACTCACCCCCATTATCTGAACGTAAAGCCTTAAGCTTAGTTCCTTTTTCAGTCTCAACTGAAGCAAGCCATTTTCTAAAAGTAGGGAATACATCATCCTTTGATTTGATAGGATATACCCAAACTTTTCTAGTAGCATCATCTATGAAAGTGACAAAGTAAAGAGAACCACCTAAGGACCTAGTGGGCATAGGACCACACACATCTGTATGAACGAGATCTAAAGGCTGAATTGAAGAGTCAATGTGCATTCTATGCACATTTCTGGTTTGCTTTCCATATTGACAATGCTCACAAAATGAAAAATCAGAGAAAGATAACACAGGTAAGTAGCCAGAACGAGAAAGATTTTCCATTCCACTATGAGATATATGGCCCAAACGACCATGCCAAATACAAGCCATAGGCTGCTCAGTAACAGCTAACAAGTGTTCTTTCTGTGATACAAATAAAGGATAAAGTGAGCCAACTTTGCTTCCTTTTGCAATAACCATATTGCCCTTTGATATACGAAAGGACTGAGCATAGAAGACCACCTTGTAACCAAGGTCATCAAGTTGACCAACTGACATCAAACTGCGTGATAACTGAGGTACATGGCGTACATTATGCATAGTAAATTTTGAACCATCAATGAACTGCACAACCACATCTCCAATCCCCACAACATCACATTGGTAAGAGTCACCAAGTCTCACGGTACCAAGAGATTTTGCTGCATAATTAGAGAACCATTCTCTATGTGGTGTCACATGGAAAGAAGCACCAGAATCTAGCAGCCAGGTGTGGGAAAGAGAATCAGCCATAAGTGCCTTAGATGGCACAGTACTATCAAGTGTCAACACATCAGCATCATCAGAAATAGCATTAATTTCTTCAATCTTCACAGTCGAAGTAGATGGTGCAGGTAACTGTTTAACATGCCCATCAACATTATGTCCTTTACCTTTAGCATTCTTTAATGCATAACAGTCTTTCTTCATGTGTCCTTTCTTATGAAAAAAATGGCATTCGATATCCCTCTTCCTTGATTTACTTCTACTCTTATTCCGTTGACCATTCTTTTCCTTGTTCTTGCTCCTGCCACATTGTTGATTCTTTCCTTGGTAAGAATCACGAACATTATATGCATCTCCACTCTGAGTGCCAACCATAGATTTTCTATGAATCTCCTCACTCAAGAGTGCTCCACATATGTCATCATAGACAAGTTTACCTCCAGGTGCACTGTTGCTAATAGCTGTGCAAAACGTATCCCATGATGATGGCAGGGTGCATAACAGCAATACTGCTTTCATTTCATTATCCATATCCATTTTCTGAGCCTGTAACTAGGAGAATATAGCATCAAACTCATTTAGATGAGCAGCAACACTATCTGTGTCCTTCATACGAAGGTCATATAATTTTCTCATCAGATACACTTTATTTGATGCCGTCTCTTTTTCATATGTATTGCATAACTTCTTCCAAAGCTCCTTTGCACTTTCACAGTCTAATACTGTAAAGTAAACATTATCTGCCAAGTGCAAGCGAATGGTAGACCTGGCCATTTCATCTAAATCATCCCAATCATCTTCATCCATGTCAGCAGGCTTCTTTGAAATCCCATTTACTGGTTTTCATTGCCTCCTTTGAATCAGCACATCTTTAATTTGATTCTTCCATAGAGCAAAGTTTGTGCCATCAAATTTTCGGATCTCAAATGGTCTTTGCCCTGCAAGTTATAGCTCCTCCTCGGAACACTAGCACTAGACCTTGATCCACCGGATGTGCCTGAGACCTCTGATGCCATGATCATACAGAACTGAATAGAATGATAATGGAGCTAGAAGAGTCCAAACACCAACAAATAAGTGTATCAAGGAGTAAATCCACCACTGTATAGTTGACTAAACCAGAAATCTGGAAAAATTTTGCCAAAGTATCCTCTGCAAAATTAGCATATGACCAGTGTCAAAGTATCATAAAACTGCAAGTACTGACATGTCTACCTGCATAGTGAATCACTGACTCCACTGCATATAATCAGTTACCCAATAGAAGCCAACTAGGCTTATCGAGCACCTATGAACAACTATCATACATCTCCTATGGCGAGGCTGGGTAAGTCTTCCACCTGCATCACCGAAGAGACCCCGACATCTGGGTGTCTCCCAGCTAAGAAAACCTCACCACGACCCTCTTTATCAAACGTAAAAGACTTTATGCAAAGAACGTAACTGCTATATCAATGACCACATGGACGTACATAAGCGGTATCCACAGAAGCATACATGGTGTGTATGTGCTCAATATATGCAGTAAAATGACACTAAAAGGCTGAGTACACAGCCCAAAAACTAGCCAATAACACTTGCAAGTGTCTGTCAACTCTGATGTTTTAGGCTTTAAAAAACCTGCATAAATTTGTAGCGACTGCTCCCACCAAAACTGAAAACCCCTCGAGAAACCTGTAGTTTTACGAGTGTGGCTGAAACTACAGCCCCAAAGGTTGATATTTATTGTCTCAGAAGTACAAGGAACACTCTTCTTGATGTTCTTGGACCTGTGCGAAGAGAACTATGTGCAAAAGTACTCCGAAATGGCTCCAAAAAACACCCCAAAATTGCTTCAAAAATAGGCTTTGAAAGCAAAAAATGAAGCTTTGAGGGACCAAAACTTGTTCAAGGTAATGTCAACCTTAGTCTTTCCCCTTCTTCAAACACCACAAGAGTGTAGCTTAGTGGCAAGAGATTGCCACGGTTAAGCGATCTCTGGGGGGAACAGTACTAGGATGGGTGACCTCCCGGGAAGTACCGAGAACCTCTATATTCCTTGATCGTTGAGGTCCTCCCTCGCGCGCAGCCAACGGTGCCAACGGTGACTTCGGTGACTCGGATGACAAGGTATGCCAAGGTCTATGCCTTGGTCGCCGCCTTGGTCGTAAGCCTTAGAGAAAGGAACAAAAGGAACAAAGGTTTTGCCTCGAACTGCTCTGATACCAGTGAAGTGTTTCAATGGCGATGCACCACAATGCTCTCTCCTTCTCGAGAGCTCCACGACGATATGCTCGGAGTAGAAGGCCGAGCTCCTGAGGCCACACACAGTACTCCGCACAGAGGCTGTAGAATACGCAGAAAACACAGTACACAGGAAGCCCGAAGACAGACTTCTTAGGTCTTGCAAATGCAGTCGAACTTACAGTCTGTGACTGACTAGGCCACTACATGTTTTATTAAAGAACATATACAAAGAAGTGTCCGGTGGCCATTTGGCCTTTCACATGGACACTAACGGTAACAATAGAATCTCTTCAAATTTGGATAGCATGTAGATAACTTCCAGCTGATTCCAACAAGCTTTAAATCTTTGAATTTGGTGAAGAATTGACTGAGATATGCTCTCCACAAGTTGATAGACTTTCAAGTAGTATGACAGAGAACTCAGAAATGAACAATGTAGACATATGTATTAATGAACACTTGTATACAATACCATTGGCATCAAGATCATTGCCTAATGGTGTGGATAGGTGTGGGCTAAAGTGTAGGCCTCACACAAAGTCAGAATTGACAGTAATGAGCTCGGGAATAATGAGTCTTAGCCGCGACTTTTTGATGATCTCTTTTATAATGATTGAGTAAAAATTTGAATTCAAATTCAAACTTTTGGCTCCCTATGATCAAGTTCCTATATCCTAAGAGATATTACATCAATCAAATCTACCTTTTTTCCACGAATCTCTTTTGGTAGGTGTTTACAAAGATTCCAAGTCAAATCTGACTTTTACAAAGAAGTAAAATGGTAATTAACCACTAGCAATAGTTCCTATGCTTCTCCATATGTGTATGGACTTCAATGTATCCATCAAGCCAAATGTTTAGGCTTGTGAATTAAACCAAAAGCTCCCCCTCAATCTTTGGTCTTCATCTTCAATCTTCATGTATATCCTGCAATCCAATCATTGCTTTGAACCTGCAAAGTTTGGTTCCATCCAAAGCTTTAGTCAACAAATCTGCACATTGCATGTTGGTTGATACATAGGTTAGTTGAATGTCCTTGTTTAATAGCTTCTCTCTCACATAATGGTAATGGACCTCTATATGTTTGGTCCTAGCATGATAGATGGGATTAGCTGCAAGGTGAAGTGAGCTTGTATTGTCTCCAAAGATTATTGGTGACCTAGTATATAAACCCAATTATGTATACAATAGTTTGATCCATATGGCTTCTTGTGTGGCATTAGCCAGTCCTCTAGACTCTGCTTCTATGGAAGACAAAGCAATAGTAGGTTGCTTCTTTGAAGACCATGAAATTGGCTTATCACCTGCAAATGAAATGTATCTTGAAGTGCTCCTCCTATCATTCTTGCATCCTGCCCAATCTGCATCTGAATAGATCTTGATATCAATGTCTGAAGTGTAAGGGAAATACGAACCATGATGTTGTGTACCCTTGAGATACTTTAATATTCTCTTAGCAGCTTCTAAGTGAGGTATCCTTGGCTTGTGCATAAACTGACTTAGCACACTAACTCCATATGCAATGTCTATCCTTGTTAAGGTAGCATAGTTCAAGCTACCCACCATGCTTTGATAACCTGTAATGTCATTAATTTCATCACCTTCATGGGCACTTAGTTTTAGGTTTACCTCCATTGGAGTACTTGCCACTTTTCATCCTGCAAGTGAAACTTCCTCAACATATCCTGTATGTACTTTTTTTTATTAATGTATATTCCGGAGTTAGTATAGACTAACTCAAGACCAAGAAAATACTTTAGTAGACCAAGATCATTGATCTTGAACTCCTTCATCATCTGGCTCTTGATTTGTCTGATTCCATTAACATCATTACCTATAAGTATAATGTCATCAACATAAACACATATGTATATCACCTCTGAATTACTTCTCTTAATGAATAGAGAGGTATCTGCCTTGCTCATGACAAAACCTTGGTCTTGAAGGTAAGTGGTCAACCTGTGATTCCATGCCCTAGGTGCCTGCTTTAATCCATATAAAGCTTTATTCAATTTGCACACATATGATACCTTGTTAGGGTCCTCATAACCAAGAGGTTGTGACATATATGCCTCCTCTGAAATCCATCCATTCAAGAAAGCATTTTTGACATCCAATTGGTACATGTTCCAATTTTTTGATGCAGCCACACTTACCAACACTCTGATTGTTGGCATCTTGGCCACAGGTGAGAATGTCTCTTCATAGTCAATGCCTTGGGTTTGCGCAAAACCCTTAGCTACCAATATGGCTTTGTACTTGTTAATTGACCCATCAGAATTTCTTTTAAGTTTATAGATCCATCTGGATCCTATTACCTTCATGGAGTCCTTCTTTGGTACTAGCTCCCATGTGTCACTTTCCTTGAGTGCTTCAATCTCCTCATCCATAGCTTCTTTCCATTCTGTCTTGGTTATGGCTTCTTCATATGATCCTGGTTCTTCAATTGACAAATCTTTGGCAAGATAAATAGAGTGTTTAGTAACAAGAGATGTATCATACCCATATCTGATAGGTTTTTTGCTCTCTTTTTGTGATCTTCTGATTGATTTATTTGAAGATTCAGGTATATCTTCAAGCTTCTTCATTTTGACTTTGCCATTGGACTTCCATGCCTTGAACTCTTCAAGGTTGATGACATCTTCATCATCTGAAGTTGAGTCTTCATTCTGAGTAGGTTCCTCCTTGGCAAGACTTGGAAACTCCTCTTCCAAGTCATAGGGTAGTTTAAACTTCCTGCATTCATTCTCATACCAAGAATCATTTTCATCAAAGACAACATCTCTACTAACCATGAATCCCTTATTGGAAGGGTTGTAAAACATGTACCCTTTTTGATTCAGATCATATCCAATAAAAATACACTTCTCAGCCTTAGGGTCTAGCTTACCTCTTATCTGAGAAGGAATGTGTACATATGCTACACATCCAAATATCTTGCAATGGTCTAGTGAGGGTCGCTTTCCATGCCATCCTTCATAGGGTGTTTATTGGATATGACAACAATCAAAAGGGCTACAGGTTATACAACCCTACCAACAAAGGATTCTTGGTAAGCAGAGATGTAGTTTTTGATGAGAACAATTCATGGTATGAAGATTCATGCAGGAAGATCAATTTACCATATGATCTTGAAGAAGTTTTTCCAAAGCTTGGTAGAGAACAATCAAAGATTGAAGAACAAGACACCTCAGAGGATGATGAAGAATCTCACATGGAAAAGATCAAAGCATGGAAATCTAAAGGTAAAGCAAAATTGCAGGAACTTGGACATGAGGCAGAATCATCACATCATGGCCTAAGAAGATCTATGAGGGAAAAGAAAAAACCAGAAAGGTATGGGTTTGACACCTCATTAGTAACTAAACATTCTATCTACATAGCACAGGACATAAACCAAGAGGAGCCATCATCATTCGAAGAGGCCAAAGCAAAAATAGAATGGAAGCATGCAATGAAGGAAGAGATTGAAGCACTTGAGGAAAACAACACTTGGGATTTGGTGCCCAAGACTTCATCCATGAAGGTAATAGGCTCAAGATGGGTCTATAAACTCAAGAAGAATTCTGATGGTTCCATTAACATATATAAGGCAAGGCTTGTAGCAAAAGGCTTTGCACAAACTCAGGGAATTGATTATGAGGAGACCTTCTCTCCTGTGGCAAAGATGCCTACTATTAGGGTTTTGCTTAGTATTGCTTCTTCCAAGAATTGGAAGATACTTCAACTAGATGTAAAGAATGCATTCTTGAATGGTTGGATAACAGAAGAGGTATATATGGCACAACCACCTGGTTTTGAGAATCAAGTTTATCCTGATTATGTGTGTAAACTTAACAAAGCATTGTATGGTCTCAAGCAAGCTCCAAGAGCTTGGAATTTCAGGCTTGTTTCATTCTTGCAGGACAAAGGCTTTCAACCAAGCAAGGCAGATCCTTCACTCTTTATTAAAAAGAGTAATTCCGAGGTCATCTACCTATGTGTATATGTAGATGATATTATATTGACAGGAAATGATGCAGATGGTATGAAGAAGATCAAAGATCAGATGAGAGAAGAGTTCAAGATAAGTGATTTGGGTTCACTTACCTACTTCCTAGGTTTGGAAGTTGTCTACAAAGATCATGGTTTGTTTCTCACTCAAAGGAAGTACATTAAGGACATGTTGGCAAAATTCAAGATGCAAGATTGTAAGATTGCAGGTACTCCAATGGAGGTCAATCACAAATTGAGCTCACATGAAGGTGAACTCATAGAGGACATCACATCATATCAAAGTCTAGTGGGTAGTCTCAATTATGCCACATTGACAAGAGTAGATATATGTTACAGTGTGAGTGTGCTAAGTCAATTTATGCACACACCAAGGAAACCACATATGGATGCTGCCAAAAGGATTCTCAAGTATCTCAAAGGAACCATAAATGAAGGACTTTATTATCCTTATGTATCTGATTTAGGTTTGAAGCTATTTTCTGATGTAGATTGGGCTGGCTCCAAGGAAGATAGAAGGAGCACTTCAGGTTATCTTACCTTTGCAGGTTCAAAGCTTATTTCATGGTCATCCAAGAAGCAACCCACAGTTGCTCTCTCTTCTACTGAAGCTGAATATAGAGGTCTTGCCATAGCTACACAAGAAGCTATGTGGATGAAGACATTATTCAAAGATCTTGGATTGGAGTTTGGAACTCCAACTATTTTTGGTGACAATATGAGTTCTATTCATTTGGCTGCTAATCCTATCTTTCATGCAAGGACTAAACATATTGAAGTTCATTATCACTATGTACGAGAGAAGGTTCTAAGCAAAGAGATTCAAATATCATATGTGTCTACTCATCAACAATGTGCAGATATTCTAACCAAAGCATTGGATGGTACAAAGCTTTGCAAATTCAAGGCTATGATAGGTTTGCAGGTAATCTTGGAAGATTGAAGACCTCAAGCATACTTGGCTTTAGGGGGAGCTGTTGGAGCAAGTCTATGACAAGCCTAAGTATTGGCTTGAGTCCCACAAAGTCATAAAAAAAGCCTTAAAATGAAGACTATGTAAAGTTCACTTGTGAACTACCTCTTGTAATTTTTTGGAGAGTTTACTTAATGTAAAAGTAAGAGAATCTTAAGTGGTTGAGTCCACATGATCAAGAATGGAAAGAGGAGCCACGAATTCGTGATTTGTGATAGGTAGAGAATCAAATCAATCATTGATTGATTGGAGAGTGATTGAGGGAAGTTAGCCTCCCAAACTCAACTATAAATAGATGGTAGTTTTAGTCGTGGTTAGAGAGACCTATGTGAAGACCTCCAAGAGCTGAGCTTTATGCCATATCAAGGTGTGATTACAAGGCACACATATGTATCAGTAAGTCCATTGTATTTTACAAGCAATATACTTTCATTTTCATTATCATTTGGGTTCATATTTCCATGTTCTTGTGAAGTGTACTACTCACTGCCATATCTCACAGTTTTCTCAGTCAGCTTGCAGAGATGTTTTCTCTGAGCTTGGTGCATCATTTTTAGTGATTTAACTTGTTAACGTTAGCTCTATAAGTCTAATATATGCTCACAAATTTTCATGTCATTTGGATGTTGTAATCTTCAGTTATGTTCATTTGAAGTCAACAGGGTCTGTTCATCTTCACTTCTCTCTCAGGTACCCGACTTTTTCACTCATCTTGTCAGAGGTGTTTCTCAGTGGTTACTTATCCAAATTCAGTGATTTAAAGCTTGTTGGATTCAACTTACTGTCTAGTATAACCATACAAATTTTCATAATCATTGGATTCCTAAATTGTGAGTTATGTTGATTTTTCTGCTCACTGGTCTCAAACTATAGCAGCCCGTGAAAATCGGGATGATGTCATCAGTTGTTAAAACTCATTCTCAGTGTGTGGTTCATTATTTTTGATGATATTACTCTTGAAAGTTAGCTCTTTAAGTTACCTAGACTTCCCCAAGAGGAATTAAGCTAATTGCTGCTGTGCTCAGAGAATTATGTAAAACACTGGACAGGTGTATGAACCAAGAATATCAAGTTTTCACCTCTGAGCTAACTCCAACTTATCTGTTTTGATCTATCTTTTTGAGAGTGATCTTCCAAGGTACATAGGGTGTCTAATACATCCATTGGCAAGCTAAAAGGGCCCACCATATACTTCTGGAGTTCATTTGGCTGGTGTAGATCAAGGATTCTGCAACACCTCTTCATCTTCAAGCACATACCTATCCATCTCTTCACAGTTACATGGTGAGGGGTTATAGGATCTCCCCCTACCTTGCTTACCTCCTCTGCCCCTTCCTCTTGATGATCTACCTCTCCCTGCATAGTTAGCTTGGGAGGTAGAGCCTTCATCTTCTCCTTTCTTGTTCTTTATCTTTAGCTTTACCTTTATCAGTGTATAGGGCAGAAGAGCTATTACCTTTGGATGTATCTCCATTCTTTTTGAGCTTGGCTTCATGAGTGAATAATTGTCCCATGAGAGTTGTAAGATCTGGAATTTGCATGTCCATGTAAAGATCCATGGCAGTGGTGATGCTTTCCCATTTGTCATCTTCTTTGATCCCATTGATCACTTGCCTAACAATCTTCTCTTCTTCAATCTCTTCTCCTATGCTTGCTAACTGATCTGCTACATCTTTAATCTTGGTCACAAACTCTGAAACAGCTTGATTAGGTTGCTTCCTTAATGTGGTAAATTCAATCCACAACTGATTTTTTCTAGCCCTTGTGTTGGAAGAGAAATAAGATGACAAGGTCTCCCAAGTCTCTTGGGATGTTTTATAGTTCCTAATATGTGGCAAAAGAAAATCAGAGATGGAGTTGAGTAAATAAGACCTTGCTAATGCATCCTTAGCACACCAGCTTTTTGTGTTCTTCCTTTGTTGGCAGTCCTCTTGTTTTGAATGAGGGCAACTCCTCATCTCCTAAGATATATCCATAGAGAATCCTTCCTTGTAGATATGTCTTCATCCTTAGAGACCATGCCTGATAGTTGTTCCTGTCCAATTTATCAATAAATGAAGGAAAACCATCTCCCACTTTACCTTAGTTTGCTCTGATACCACTGTTGGGAAAGATGGATGGACACTCCAAGAGATTGAGTAGGTACTGTCAAATCCTGCTTTGTACCAGCCCTCTTATGCTTTAGAGTTGATAAGTGGACCTCCTTAGCTTTCCAATGAAACCATAAAATGGCCTATTTACTTTGGAAATGATGTGTGTAAAGATTGAATCAAAACAGATAACTTTGGACTTCAAAATCTCAAGAAAACCTTCTATTTATGTCTTGATACCTGCTGGATCTTTTGCTCAGTATGACTAGCACAGTAGGAATTGGAAAAATTCCTTTTAGGGGTATCTAATTTGTTTATATATTTAGGTAGTGATGTGTGTGAACACACTAGGACCGCTGGGGCACTTTTTTCCCTCTTTAGGAGGTTTTTTTCCCCCGGCTTGTATATACGCCTATTGCCCTAATGGGCTACTTATCTTTGTACATTCTCTAGTAATACATTCAGTATTGTGTGTTTGGGCTCCAAGCTCTTCTTCTTCCTTGTGCTGTTTGCATGCTTCCGCAGACGTCTAACTCCAACAATTGGTATCAGAGCAGGTCGTCGCTTCATCTAGGGTGCCGTTGACACTCCTCCATTTGCAGTCTCAGAATCGCACGAATTTTGGTGAGCATTCTGAGCTCGTTTCAGCCTCCGAATGCATTATCCCAGCGCTTGTGCAGGCTATTTCATCTTTTTGTGCTAAAGGTATATACCAGTTTCTGTTCGCCAGTATAAGCGTCTTGAAGTTTGCTACAGGTCTAGCAGAACTCGTCTGGGCAGTTCTGTTCAACTTTTTGAGATACAGTCAATTTTTTGCATCAAGGTATTTTAGTCACCGGCCATGGCTGAAAGCAGCGATGTATTCCGTATGTTGGTTGTTGAGGATAAGTTGGATGGTACCAACTACCCATTATGGGATTATATGATGCGACATGTATTGGTTGCAAAAGGATTGTGGAACATTGTGCAGGGTGACGTCCTGTTACACCTGTAATGATAGGTACTGCAAATCCAGGTGCTGGAGCTGATGAAGATGGTGTCGAAGATGATATTCCACAGATTCCTGTTCGTGCTGTTGTTTCTATTGCACCTACTGTAGAGCAAATTCGCTGCGATGGCAGAGATGCCCAGGCACATGCATTGATAGCTTTGTCTATCAAACGTGCCATTATTCCTCACATTCGCTCTTGCAGAATAGCTAAGGATGCTTGGGATACACTTACCACATTGCACCAAGCTAGGAATGAGGCTCGTGTTGCTTACCTCCGAAAACAGTTGGAGAGTGAGAACATGAATGAAGGTGATTCTATGGACAGTTTTCTAACAAAGATCAAAGACTTGAAGGAACAGTTGATTTCTGCTGATGAGGTTATACCAGATAGCTCACTTGTGTAGACCGTTCTGAATGGTCTTCCTGACTGATATCAGAGTTTTGCTTCTACTCTTCGGTTGATGATGAAAGGCAATCCGAATGCCTTATCATTTGAGGAGTTAGTATCTGTTCTGTTGCTGGAAGATCAGTCGAGGCAAAACAGGTCCATTATGCGAATTGCAGATCAAGCTTTCCTGGCTAGTCAGAAGGGCAAAGGAAAATGGAGCTCTTCAACTAGTAAGCAGAAATCTGCTAATTCTGCATATTTGAAGAAGGAAGATAAAGATGAGAAGAAATTAGAAAAGCAGAAATTGTTTTGTAAGTATTGTAAAGGGAATGATCATATCATAAAGAACTATCCAAAACTGGCTGCTAAAGAGGCAAAGAAGAAAGAGGATGGAATGGTTGTTGCAGAGGCCTCTACACCAAAAACAGACCCTGCAAATCTTGTGCAGGAAGAAGAATGGGCATTTACTACTGTCTGCAGTTTTGACCCATCTTCTCGTGAGCACTGCATGTCTGCAGTAGACTCAGATGTTTGCAGTATTTTGATAGTGAGGCGACCAAACATATTACCTCACAGCGCAGGTTGTTCTCTTCACTCGAGCCTGCCCCTACAGGGAATACTGTTACATGCGCCAACAACTCCTCTTATCATGTTATGGGAGTTGGTAAGATCATTTTGACTACTGCTGATGGTAGTTCTTTCACTTTTTCAGATGCTTTATTTGTGCCAGGGATCAAAAAGAAACTGTTATCAGTTTTTGCATTAGCCAAGATTGGCTTGGTTGTGAAATTTGTTGATGACAGGTGTACAGTTCATGATCTGTCAAATGGCGATGTGATTATTGCTTCTGGCATTTTATGTCGTGGGCTGTATAAGCTCATAGACTATGAAAGATCTGAAAATGATTTGGCATGTGCAGTAAATGATTCTCAGGCTATGTTAGATGCAAAGCTTTGGCATGCACGTCATCTGAATTTTGCTAGTTTGCTATGCCTACAGAAATCTGAAATGGTGTCCTCTTTGCCCAAACTTGAGGCACCTGGAAAACATGTTTGTGAAGGCTGTGTTTTGGGCAAAATGTAGCATTCCTCCTTTCCAAAAGATGGTTCAGTTTGGGCTACACAAAAATTGCAGCTTGTACATAGTGATGTCTCTAGTCCTATGCAGACACCCTCTTTTGGAAATTACCTTTACTTCGTGACTTTCATCAATGATTTTTCCAGGCATGCATGGGTATATCCACTCAAAGCAAAGTCCGAAGTGTTCATGTGCTTTAAACAGTTTTTGGTTTTGGCTGAAAATCTGTCAGCATGTGAAATGGGCACCCTCCGTTTTGATCGAGGGGGGGAATATATGTCTTCTGATTTTAATGCATTTCTAGCTGAACGTGGGATAAAACACCAGTGTACAGTGCCGTATACAGCTCAACAGAATGGAGTTGCTCAACGGAAGAATAGTTCTCTCATGGAGACGACGAGGTGTATGGTCAAGAGTCAGGCTTTACCTCATAGTTTCTAGCTTGAGGCTGTCATGTGTGCAACATATGTACTGAACAGGTGTCCCACTAAAGTGCTGCAGTCTATCACTCCATATGAGGTTTGGCATGACCGCAAGCCATCTGTTGCTCATCTGCGTGTTTTTGGTTGTTTGGCATATGCACTAGTGCCTAAAAAACATCGCAGAAAATTGGATGATAAGGCAGTAAAATGTATTTTTGTTGGGTACAGTTCTGAAAGTAAAGGCTATCGTCTGTATCCTCCACAGACTAAACGCATTCTAGTCAGCCGTGATGTTGTCTTTGTGGAAGATGCTATTCAGCCATTGCTTTCATGTACTAGGAGAGATCTGTTAGCTCTAAAGACATGTATGATACTTTGATGCCTCTTTTTACAGGTGGACAGTCTAGTGCTGGTCCTAATGAGGCAACTTCTTAGCCTTTGTAGGTTTCATATGATGATGCAGATCATTCCATTTCTGATGCAGATTTACATGATGCACTTGTTGATGAGAGAGCTAATATCGAGCAGGCAAAAACTATGCCAAAATGGCTGGTGCAGACTTTGTGTGACAGCAATTGGATGCACCTTTGTCATATCGTACTCGTTCAGGCTCTTATAGTGCCTCCTTTGCATCAGATTGCTATGCTATGGCTGCGTCTAGTCTTTGTGATGAGAATGAGCCTGTTTCTTTTGATGAAGCACAGAATTCAGAAAATTGGATGGCTACTATGCAATCTGAATATGATGCTATAATGAAGAATGGTACATGGTCTTTATGTGACTTTCCTCCTGGCAAGAAGGCCATTAGCATACAAGTTGAAGCATAAACCTGATGGTACAGTTGACAGGTATAAGGCTAGGCTTGTTGCAAAGGGTTATGCGCAGGAAAAAGGCATTGATTTTGATGAACCCTTTGCACCTACATGCCGTATGACTACTGTGCGGAGCATTTGTGCACTTGCAACCCATCATGGTTGGAATGTACATCAGTTGGACATTAAAACAGCATTTCTGAATGGTGACTTGCATAAAGAAGTGTATGTTTTTCAGCCTCGTGGCTTTATGCAGAAAGGGCATGAAAACCAGGTGTGCAGGTTGAAGAAGGCATTATATGGTTTAAAGCAAGCACCACGTGCTTGGTATGAGAAGATACATGCCTATCTGGTTGCACATGGTTTTGAGAACAGTCCAACTGAAAGCACCTTATATGTTAAGCGTGCTAATGATGTGCTTCTCATCATTGTTGTCTATGTTGATGACATGCTGCTCACTGGTCCTATTGAGAAGCATATTGCTGATTTCAAGGCTTATTTGCATGCCTCATTTGAGATGTCTAATTTGGGGCATTTGCATCACTATTTGGCCATTCAGTTTATGCAAGTTGATGGTGGAATGGCTTTGTGTCAAACAAAATAGATTGACACATTATTGCAGCATTTTGGCCTTGAAGACTGTAAGCCTATTGCCACTCCTATGGAGATAGGTTTACGATTGAGTCTTCATGATGCTGGAGATGCATTTGATGCTGTTCTCTATCAGCAGGCTGTTGGATGCTTGATTTACTTATGCATTACTCGGCCAGATATTCAGTTTGCTGTCTCACAGATGAGCAGGTTTATGCATTGCCCAGGAGTCATGCATTGGAAGGCGGTTAAGCGCATCTTTCGCTACTTGAGTGGTACTCGGCTACTTGGGTTGTTTTATCCCAAGGGGGGATCACTACCACCCGATTTGCATGCTTTTTTTGACTCAGATTGGGTTGGTTGCTATGACACTCGTGTGTCCACTAGTGGTTTTTGCTTCATGCTTGGTAGCTCATGTATATCTTGGTTGAGCAAGAAGCAGCCTACTGTGGCCACTTCTAGTTGTGAGGCTGAGTATAGGGCAGCTTTCACAACAACTGTTGAGTGTGTGTGGCTCAAATGCCTTATGGCTGATTTGGGTGTTGGCAAGTCTTCTGCCACCACCATCTTCACTGACAGTCAGAGCGCATTGGCAATTGCGAGGAACCCTGTGTTCCATGCTCGCACTAAGCACATTGAGGTGCATTATCACTATGTCAGGGAGAGGTTCTCTGCTGGGGAGATCAGCTTGGCATTTGTGCCCACGCAGGAGAACATTGCAGACCTTTTCACGAAGGCTCTGCCTAGGGAGAAGTTTGAAGCTTTTCGCAAAGCTTTGGGCTTACTTCCTTTTGTGGAGTGATTTCCACATAGCTTGGCACTTCCTTATACATGAGTGCCAGCTCCTTGTTCACCGCATCACTCCCAGGGGGGATTTCTTGATATATTTAGGTAGTGATGTGTGTGAACACACTAGGACCGCCGGGGCACTTTTTTCCCTCTTTAGGAGGTTTTTTTCCCCCGGCTTGTATATACGCCTATTGCCCTAATGGGCTACTTATCTTTGTACATTCTCTAGTAATACATTCAGTATTGTGTGTTTGGGCTACAAGCTTCTTCTTCTTCCTTGTGCTGTTCGCGTGCTTCCGTAGACGTCTAACTCCAACATAATTAACTTAGCAAGATAACTATTCCAAGTGGAATGATGTAAAAAGATTAACTATGCTCAGAGAAATCAATTTAGCAAGTAAACCTTTACCCCCGATTTTTTAGGACTGTAGCAGACAATGACTAGTGATCACCTCGACAAGCTTTTCTCTGAAATGGCTGAATAGAATCTCTTCAGATTTGGATAAAATGTAGAGAACTTTGAGCTGGTTCCAACAAGCTTTAAATCTTTGAATTTGGTGAAGAATTGACTAAGATATGCTCTCCACAAGTTGACAGACTTTCAAGTAGTATGACAGAGAACTCAGAAATGAACAATGTAGACATATGTATTAATGAACACTTGTATACAATACCATTGGCATGAAGATCATTGCCTAATGGTGTGGATAGGTGTGGGCTAAAGTGTAGGCCTCACCCACAGTCAGAATTGACAGTAATGAGCTCAGGAATAATGAGTCTTAGCCGCGACTTTTTGATGATCTCTTTTATAATGATTGAGTAAAAATTTGAATTCAAATTCAAACTTTTGGCTCCCTATGATCAAGTTCCTATATCCCAGGAGATATTCCATCAATCAAATCTACCTTTTTTCCACGAATCTCTTTTGGT
Organism: Ceratopteris richardii; assembly: GCA_020310875.1. Taxonomy (NCBI): domain Eukaryota; kingdom Viridiplantae; phylum Streptophyta; class Polypodiopsida; order Polypodiales; family Pteridaceae; genus Ceratopteris; species Ceratopteris richardii. The sequence continues at coordinate 126,172,857 of CM035424.1, forward strand.
AGGTGTTTACAAAGATTCCAAGTCAAATCTGACTTTTACAAAGAAGTAAAATGGTAATTAACCACTAGCAATAGTTCCTATGCTTCTCCATATGTGTATGGACTTCAATGTATCCATCAAGCCAAATGTGTAGGCTTGTGAATTACACCAACATGAGTGACCACATGGTGTCCGACTTCAGATCTGTCTGAATCGACCAAACACTTAGATCATAGACTTTACTTTATAGTAGGTCTACATGACATGAATACCTAAATGTGAAGGATAAAGGGAGTCCCTTGGATTGGATGTGCGCATTGTTATTTTAATATCAACTCTAATGGAAGATTCAATCAAAGACCAAACTTTGAAAGAACAAAAGAAAAAAATTCTTGCATAAATTCTTCATCCGATAAATGATGCCACCACTACATGGACAAAGGAAACCACCTTGAATCTTAGATTCCATATGAATTTATATATCTCATGTTTGGTTCAAAATTTGGATAAGCTAATGCTTCCATTCCATCTCAAATGTGCCAAAACCCTAAGATCAATTGTCTACTTGTTGGATTGTAACATCGAGATGCACTATTTTGATTGCTAACATCATCAGTTTATAACCGTTCTTGAACACCTATATAAGGAGGGCTTGGCCACATACATCCTCAATCTTGCCAATGCCATTCTTGATAGACCAAGGATTCCCGATCTCTACTTAAGTACTTTGCAAGTTCCAGTTCCAGTTCTAGTCTTGTCCTTTGTTCTAGTCTTGTCTAGTCTAGTATCTTGGACATCCTATCTTTTCCTATTGTAATCTCATAGTATGAGATTCTTTCCAGTTATTCCTTGTATCTAGTTCATCTCTCTGAAGGGAGTTCTTGTAATCTAGATATCTTGCTTTATACCTATGGTCCTAGGTTTTGGGATCTCGTTTATCGTCTCTAGTCAATTTTCCCATACCTATCAGTCCTAGGTTGTGGGACTTCTTGTATTGGTTACATGTTCTTATATTATTTTTCCTATGTGGCTGATCTTGTAATCAAAAGTATAATTCCAAAATCTTGTATAGTCTAGTTAGAGGTTGCACCCCTAGCATTTTGGTAAGAGTTTCTTCTATCCATGACCAGACATCATAAATAACATAATTGAGCAGATTGTAGCATCGCTTTAGAGTCTCCAATAGGGTGTCGAGGACCTAACTCATCAATAGATGTAAGTCAAGATGGGACATCCGGTGCATGTAGGTGCAATCCTCCAAGAATTACAAGAACAAATTAGGAATCTTCAAGAAAATGAAGGAAGAATTCAAGCGAATAAATGGCATAGTTCATCCTTCATGAATGAACCCAAGATTTGCATGCCAAAAAAGTTTGATGGCAATCGCATGATGTTTTGCAAATTTCTCCAGCCAAATGCAACCTGATAGATACCGTGAGGATGCATCCAAGGTCGGTTTTATTGGAACCTTGCTATGTGTTCAAGAATTATCATGGTTCATCCCAATCTTGGAGAAGAACATGGTAGTACTTTAAGACTATGTGGGTTTCTCTGAGAGCTCACTGCCACATTTGGAGATGCAGACATGAGCTCAGTGGTAGAAACAAAACTATAGAACTTACGCCAAGGTAATCACCATGCCTCTTCCTATGCATCATAATTTAGGCATTTGATATGTGATCTCACTTGGTATGCATATTATTTCATAAGCCAATTTAGATGGGTGTTAATAGATGATGTGAAGGACCTTCTACTCACGATGCCAAAGGTTAAGACATTGAATGAATAAATCACCCAAGCCATTCAATTTAATTGCCTTTTTGAAAGGAAACAAGAAAAACAAGTAGAAGGAAGACTTTGCCAATGTAGTCCCTTCCAACCCGCTCCTAGAAGACAGCCTATGCATGAACCTATGCAGATAGATGTAACTAGGTTTGGATCTCTAACCAAATTACTTGTCAAGAAATGTAGAAGAACTTGACATATGTAGGAGCCAAAGCCTTCATACACATAGTAAGGAAGGAACCAACATATATGATCTATGTCATGCCAAGTCAAGAGTCCAAGAAAGATGATCTAGTGAAGCTACCCAGCTAGTACTAAGGTTTTAAAGATGTTTTTGAAAAGAAGAATGCATATATCCTCCTAAAGCACATACCTTATGATTGCACCATAGAACTTTAAGAGGAAGCATAACCACCTTTTGGAAAAATCTACAAACTATTCCCAAAGGAGATTATAAAAGTATGTAAGAATATTGATGAGAATCTAACCAAGGGGTTTATTAGACACTCAAACTATCCACTAGGAGCCCCTATCCTATTTTTAAAGAAGAAGGATGGACCTCTTTAAATGTGTGTAGATTGTGGTGGACTGAATAAAGTCACTATAAATAATAGATATCCTCTACCACTTATATCAAAACTCTTAGAACACCTTAGGAAAGCAAAGTTCTTCACGAAGATTGAACTTCAAGGACTTTACAATCTTATCAGGATTAGAGAAGGAGATGAATGGAAGAAAACATTTCAAACAAGGTATGGGCACTTTGAATATGTAAATATGCTTTGATCTTACAAATGCTCCAACCATCTTTCAACATATAATGAATGATATCTTTTGGGAATATATAGATGATTTTGTGGTAATTTATCTTGATGATATCTTGATATTATCCAAAAATCTAGAGGATCAGAAATGTCATGTAAAGATAGGTTTAGAGAAGTTAAGAGAAAAAATTTTATATGATAAATTGGAGAAGTACTCTTTCCATCAGACATAAGTGGAACTTTTAGGGTACTCTATCTCAGAGAAAGGAATCTTTATGGACCCTAAGAAGATTGAGACAATCCTAGATTAGCAACCCCCTTCATTTGTTTGAGATGTACAATGTTTTCTAGGATTCGCCAATTTCTATAGGATATTCATCAATGGTTACCCCAAGATTGTAACACCTCTTACAAAGCTTACAAGAAATGAAAAATTCTAATGGAGCAAAGAAGCAAAAAAAGCCTTCGAGACCTTGAAATCAACACTTCTCCAACTCTAGTGCATTGAAATTCTACTAAGCCTTTCTTTTTAGAGATAAATGCATTAGACTTCACTTTAGGGGCCATTATATCCCAATATAGCGATGATTGAAACCTACATCTAGTTGCGTAGCATTCAAGGAATTCTCCCCTAAGAATTTAGAGTACTTTTATGACCACCCACATCCTTAATAGAAGGCTATCTCGACATAGTAACTTTTTATATAGATTTGACTTTGTCATCACATACCGTCTAAGAAACCAGTAATATCAGCTAGATGTCGTATCGAGAAGATCTTACCTTGCACCAAAGAAGGGCGAAGAGGCCTTTGATCAACAAGAGAGTGTATTACTCAAGCTAAACATCTCCAATTAGAAGCTATCTCTTTAAGCCATCATGAAGATTCAGCCTTGAATCATTTGATTCATGAGACTCTACCACATGATGAATTATTTTGTAGCATCCAATAGAAAATTCAAGAAGGAAAAGTCCAAGAAGTAAATGAGTTCTAGGAAAGGGATGGGCTACTATTCTATGAGAACCTATTGTATGTCCCTCTAGGAAAGCCAAGGATCCAAGTATAACAATGTCATGACAACCTCAAACTAAGACATTTTAGAGTGAATAAAACAATAGATTTCATATCAAGGGATTTTTGGTGGCCTCAAATGTGGAAGGATGTCAAAGAGTAGATCCGAACATGTGACACTTGCCATAGATCTAAGGTACTGTGATATAAACGTCATAGCCTCTTGCAACCTTTACCTATCCCAAAAAGGCCATGGGCTTCATTATCTATGCATTTCATCATAGATCTACCAAGGTTGGATAAGTATGATGCCATTCTTATTATAGTGGATAGATTATAAAGACGACACACTTCATTCCAGCTACCAAGGCAATCAAAGGGGCAACCATTGCTAGACTTTTTCTCAGATATATCTTTAGGCTTCATGGATTTCCTGATGATATTGTGAGTGATCAAGGTCCATATTTCATATTAAACTTTTAGAATAGTCTTTGCAAGCTCCTTGGTGTTCAAATTAAAATGTCTACAACCAATCATCCACAGACTGATGGACAAACAGAATGGGTGAATCAAGCCCTAGAACGGTATCTCTGTTGCACCATCAAATATCATCAAATGATTGGTTTGAGATTTTACCCCTTGTAGAGTTTTTCTATAACAACAATGTTCATACATCTACCAAGCAAACTCCCTTCTTTGCAAATTATGGACAATATCTAAGGATGGATATACAACTCTCAAATCATGTCAAGAACCCACCTACCAAAGATAAGGTCCAATAACTCATGGATGCTCACAAAGAACTAAAGGGAGAGACCCATAGAGCTCAAGAATATTATAAGTATTCTGCAAATCAACATCGTGTTCAAGATCCATCCTATCACATTAAGGATGAATTGTGGTTAAACAAAAATAATTTATAGACTTCAAGACCTTCTGCAAAGCTAGACCATCGAAGATTTGGTCCATTCATCATCTTGCACCAAGATAAATGGAGTCACCTTCAAGCTCTAGTTACCAAGTACCATGAGAATACATCCAGTTTTTCATGTATCCATGTTTGAACACTACAACGTATGAGTCTCATACCAACACTAGCCATACCAATGTTCATACTGGAATGTCAGTATGACCATTGGAAATGTTTGGAAAACCCACGCTAGCCATATTGATGATTAGTTTGGTGTTGGTATAACTGCTGGAAATTATCGCGAGTATATGCATAAAAAAATGTTGCCCTTGATATGAGCATCAGTATGCACATCCATATATGCATCTATATGGATGTCGGGATAAGCATCGGTATTTTTCTTAGCACTACCAATGCTTATATTGACGGTCATACTAATGCGCATACAAATGGTGCATTCTAATAACCTGAGAGCCGATAGTCGACTACTCCTCTATTTTGAACTGCCATCTTTCTTTTGCCAAATTCACATGCTTGCATTGTGCTCAATCTCACACATCCACCTGCATTGTGCTCATCCTGTGCTTTTTGTCTCCCCCCTCACACATCCACCCTCCTCCGTTTCCATACACACACACACAAACAAATCTCTCTCTCCACACACACACAAAGATCTCTCTCTCTATGCACACACATTTTGGTAAGTGATGCATGCACTTCTTCGCCCTCTCTCTTTCTCTATTTATTTTGTTTCCTAATTTCTCTTTCATTTTTCTTTGCAAGAGCTTTTTGGGGTCAGTTTTTTGTTTGACGAGAGGCGACATCGATTGTGCTTTGACAAGCAATCCAAAAGTAATTACATCGATGTAGCTTATTTATGTACATGCATATATTGTTTTGTTCTTTATTAGAAAGAGAGAGAGAGAGAGAGAGAGAGAGAGAGAGAGATAGAGAGAGAGAGAGAAGAGAAAGAGAAATTAATTGATAATGTTCAATGTTGGTTTTAGAGCATACACACACATATACACACATACACACACACACTCATATGCATACATACACACATGCATACTCAAGCATATGCATGCATAAATACACACATGCAAATGTATACATACATACATAGATGCATACACACACATATACATACACACACATATGCATACACACATACATACACATATGCACACACATACACTCTCACATGCATACATACACACATATAAGAGGCACTACTAGTATGTATGTATGTATGCATGTGAGAGTGTATGCATGCTAGCGGCCGTCCATCTACTACTTCAGCTACTATTGGTATGTTCTTCCGAAGTACTAGAATTCCACGTTTCTTAACGAGTCCTTCATCAATGAAACATGAGGACGCTCTTGAATCTACCAAAGCTATAAGGGAAAGGGTCTTCTTAGACATGATTAACTTGACAGGGGCAAGACATATTTCTATGGGTGTGGATGGAATTATGAGACCCTTTCTTATATCATGGTCCGGCTGTATGGTCTCTTTTGCAACTGGACTTCCTCGTTTCCCTACTCTACAAGGGTGGTTGTGACTTTGGAGTTCGTTCTCTTGTTGGGATAATTAACTGCAATGTGGCGAGGGTTTCCACAATATAGACATAACTTGTTAGCCCTCGTTCTTTGTTTCTCTTGTGGTGTTAGAGGCTGGAACCTAGTTACATCTATTTGCATAGGTTCGGGCATAGACTCATCTCTAGGAGTAGGCTGGAAAGGTTTCCATTGGCGAGGTCTTCCTTCTACTTGTTTGTCTTGTTTCCTTTCAAAAAGGCGGTTATCACATTGAATGGCTTGGTTGATGTATTCATTCAATGTCTTCACCTCTGGCATCGTGAGTAGAAGGTCCTTCACATCATCCCTTAAGCCCCATGTAAATTGGCTTATGAAATAATCTTCGTGCGAAGTGAGGTCACATATCAACTGCCTAAATTCTGATGTGTAGGTAGAGGCAAGGCGGTTACCTTGATGTAGCTTTCGAAGTTTTGTTTCTGCCACTGGACTCGTGTCTGCATCTCCAAATGTGGCGATGAGCTCTCTAAGAAACCCCTCATAGTCATGAAGTACGACCATATCCTTCTCCAAGATTGGGGCGAACCATGATAATGCTTGAACGTAGAGCAAGGTTCCAATAAAACCGACCTTGGATGCATCATCAGGGTATCTATCAGACTGCATACGGATGTACAATTTGACTTGTTGCGAGAATCCCCGGAACTTCGTGTGATCACCATCAAACTTTTTTGGCATGCAAATCTTAGGTTCCCTCATGAAGGATGTACTAGGTTGTTGATTTACTTGCATACTCCCTTGATTTGTCTGAAGACTCTCGATTCGTTCATGTAATTCTTGGAGGAGTGCACCTACATGCCCTGGATGTCCCATCTCGATTTGTGTCTATCGATGAGTTAGGTCTTCGACTTGTTGTTGGAGACTCTGAAGTGATGCTACAATCTTTTCATAAGCATTCTCCATGATGACTGGTCTTCGATGGAAGCTAGTCTTGCCAAAATGTCAAGGGAGCACTAGATTGTGCTCTCTGACTACAATAGACAAGATTTCTGAAATGTACTTCTGATTATAAGAAAACCCACGTAAGGAAAATAGCACAGGAATATGTAGCTGATACAAGAAATCCCACAACCCGGGACTGTAGGTGTAGATAACTCAGCTAGAGATGATACAAGAGATCCCACAACCTGGGATTGTAAGTATGGAACAAGATCTCTGGATTACAAGAACTCCCCTCTAGGAGATGGACTAGATACAAGGAAGAACTCGACAAGATCTCGTACTACGAGATTACAAGAGGATAAGACTAGATGTCCAGGATACAAGACTAGACAGGACTGGAACAAGGCACGACAAGAACAGGAACTGGAACTTGGAGAGTACTTACTTGGTGGTAACAAGTCCTTGAGCTCCCAAGACTGGTATTGGCAAGACTGATTATGAATGTGGCCAACCCCTCCTTATATAGGTTTTCAAGGGCGGTTCATGAAAGGCGGTTGCGATTTGATGATATCATCGATGATGTCATCAATTCAAAACATGAGCTCTGAATATCTGAATCAGGCAAGTAGACAGTCGATCTTAGGGTTTTGGCATGTTCCGGACGCAATGGAAGCATTGGTTCCAGACGCAATGGAAGCATTGGTTTCGGACGCAATGGAAGCATTGGTTTCTCAAGGAGTCGTGACCACCAAGTAAGTACTCTCCAAGTTCCAGTTCCTGTTCTTGTCTTGTGCCTTGTTCCAGTCCTGTCTAGTCTTGTATCCTAGACATCTAGTCTTGTCCTCTTGTAATCTCGCAGTACGAGATCTTGTCGAGTTCTTCCTTGTATCTAGTCCATCTCCCAGAGGGGAGTTCTTGTAATCTAGAGAATTTGTTCCATACTTACGATCCCGGGTTGTGGGATCTCGTGTATCATATCTAGCTGAGTTATCTACACCTATAGTCCCAGGTTGTGGGACTTCTTGTATTAGCTACATATTCCTATGCTATTTTCCCTACGTGGGTTTTCTTGTAATCAGAAGTACATTTCAGAAATCTTGTCTATTGTAGTCAGAGAGCACAATCTAGTGCTCCCGTGACATTTTGGCAAGACTGATTATGAATGTGGCCAACTCCTCCTTACATAGTTTTTCAAGGGTGGTTCATGAAAGGCGGTTACGATTTGATGATGTCATCAATTCAAAACATGAGCTCTGGATATCTGAATTAGGCAAGTAGACAGTCAATCTTAGGGTTCACATGAGATATAGGGTTCACATGGAATCTAAGATTCAGGATGGTTTCCTTTGTCCATGATAGCATATACCAATGCTTATACCAGCATTATCATACCAATGATTATATCAACACTTATATCGATGTCCTGGCTAAATTCCCCATGTGCATTTGTATCCGTATGAGGACTGATATAAGGCTCATATGTTGAAGCGAAACCGTATCAGATTCCACCATTGAGGAGGGAGGGAGACCTAGTCCTTCACCACCTATTGAGATTGATGATCATGAAGAATTCGAAGTCGAGCATGTCCTAGATTCGAGAGAATCCCGAGGAAGATTGGATTACCTTCTTCATTGGAAAGGGTATGATATCAAAGATTGTACTTAGGAACCTATAGAGAACCTTTTGAGAGCACCAATCAAGGTTTGAGAATTTCATAAGAAAAATCCAATGAAATGGAGACTAGAGAACATGATCGCTCCTCGTAGAACTCCTCGTTTGAGGGAGAGGTGATGTCATGGATAAAGAAAACCATCCTAAACCTTAGATTTTATGTGACTTTTTATATCTCATGATTGGTTTAAAATTTGGAGAAACTAATGTTTCCATTGCATCTCGAATTTATCAAAACAATAAGATCGACTATCTACTTACTAGATTCTAACATCGACAGACACTGTTTTGATTACTGATATCATCAATGATATCCTCAATTCGTAACCACCTTTGATAACTACCCTTGAACACCAATATAAGGAGGGCTTGGACACATATATCCTTGGTCTTGCCAATGCTAATCTTAGGAGCTCAAGGAGTCACGATCTCCAAGTAAGTACTTTCCAAGTTCCACTTGGATTTCTAGTCCTGTCCTTTGTTGTAGTCTTGTATAGTCTAGTATCTTGGACATCCTGTCTTGTCCTATTGTAATATCGTAGTATAAGATCCTTTCGAGTTATTCCTTGTATCTAGCTCATCTCCCTGAAGGGATTTCTTGTAATCCAAATACCTTTCTTCATCTACGGTCTTGGGTTGTGGGATTTCCTGTATCACCTCCAGTCGAGTTATCCATACCTATCAGTCTTGGGTTGTGGGACTTCTTGTATCACTTACATATTCTTGTATTATTTTCCCTATGTGAGTGATCCTGTAATTATAAATACAATAATTATGAAATCTTGTCTAGTCTAGTCAGAGGGCAGAATCTAGTGCTCCCCTAGCCACCACCAGTAACTTTTCTCTTAAAGAGATCCAAACAACCAATAGGTTGGTTTCACACTCGTTGTTTGGAAACAATAGGGAGAAACAAAGAGTTTCCCTTGGAACAATGCATAGTTTGAAAGCTCCCTCACCATGTATTCACACAAGGAGTGGAACAAAACCAAGAAAATTACAAAGAAACTTCCAATGATTGGATTGAGCATGCTTAGTACGAATAAATGATTATAGTTGCTCGACATCTGAGGACTGAGCATGCGGAGCAATGCTGCTGAATCTGAATCCATCCTTATTCCATCATTATATGTATATATATATATATATATATATATATATATATATATATATATATATATATATATATATATATATATATATATATATATATATATATTGAGAGTACAATGAAGTGAAAACACACTCACACACCCAACCTCGTAAGGTAGAGGCACCCATGTTTGAGGAACTCATAGATACATGTCGAGCCAAGACTTGAACTCAGGACCTCCTCCTAAAGACTCAAGGCATCAAACCAGTTGGCTAGGCGAGCTTGGACTTATTGGATCATTATTCCTCGGAAGTGCAAATCAAAATTGCCCCATGTGTTTCAATGCTAAAACAAGAGGTGCTATGATCCTTGTCGATGTGAATCCATCCTAAAGCCTTTCATCTAGCAAAGTAAGTGAGCATCTTTCCACATCTTTAGGTAGGTGCGAACGGGTAAAAGGTTGCGGGTACGGTCGCCATCTGCTTCATCAGAAGTCTGCGTAATTCGTTCTTTGGGAGCGTGACAGAAATGGTTTTGAAATTCCTTCCTTGAGCCTTCCTTTCGTCTCCTGCTCCGGGGTTGGGACTGTCTGTGTTGCCCAGCCCAAGGCTAACCGCGAGAATACCTCACGGTAGGGCTGGCGTGCCGGGAGCCCTGTAAGTTACAACTTCTTTTCAGGTTTACCGAATTTCGATGCTTGCTCTTCGTACACAACCTACTGGAAGGTCCATAGACTTGTGTTATATGCCATCGTCTTTCTTTGACACGCTCACTCCTGTCGGATAAGCAGAAGTCTATGCGTGGATTCGCCCATTGATCCACAGTGCGCCTAGGGTTTTCACATGGTATTCGGATCCTGGGAAGCCTTGGTCTCTCGAGTCTCCGCACAGGAGAAATAAAACATGTTCACCAAGGCTCTTTCTGCAGCTCTATGGGGGCACAGGAGATCTATGGTATGCATGAGTCCACTGGCGCACACTGCGCCTTCCTGGCTTTGCATCTTGGAGGCTGGAGCTTTCCATCTCTGCACACAGGAAGCAGACTGCAGTATCGCCTTACATGTCAGACCGGAGAAGCCAAAAAACATTCAGTGCATTCTTGTGCTCTGAAACAAGGCCATCGGGCGCACTGCGCCTTATTTTGTACTTGAAGCTTTCACACGCGAATAGCAATTTCAGCGTTCGCTTGTGCGCTAAGAAAGTCTGTGATATGCATGAGATGACCGAGCAGGATCCCCTTTTCGCTTTTTATTCTAGAAGCTCTCCATGTCCATCATCCAGCCATCAGTTTCCCTATCTTTTTGGTTCTCACAGGGGAGAAGTCATATATACTCTCTTCATTCTTGTGTCAAGAGAGAAGGTTCTAATCGCTGTCGAGGACGCAGGAGGTCTATGATGCGCATGGGGTTTCCCATCGTCTCACACCGCCTGTTTCGCTCTCAATTTTTGAAGCTCTCCGTGTTTAATTCATCTACGGAATCCTCGACATTTTTCTCTAACGTCAAGTAAGTTTCAGTAATGCTGTATTGTGTTATATTTAGCAGCAGAGCGAGCATGTCTTCATTACGAAGTCCGAATTCTTTGATCCGCTCAACAAGAGGGATGGCACCTTCTCCTCATAATTCAACAGCGAATCCAGCACAAGATCAGGCCGAAGCAGCAGGATTGAACGGCAGTAGGAGGATAAGTCTTTTGAGTTCCGGTTTTTGGGTATCAATGGAGCTTTTCTTCACCTTGGCTCAGATCCTCGCGGCGATAGTGATACTGGCTATTTCACAGAACGAGAGGTCCGATGGACCACTGCCGATATGGGTAATAGGCTACGCAGCAGGTTGTAGTGCGTCATTGCCTCTCCTGTATTGGAGGTATCATCATCCCGCTTTCCATCGCTTCGATGCTTACGGTGATCAACGACACGAAAACATCCCTCTTGCGCAGAACCAACGCTCCCCCGCTACTATCCAGCATCAAAGTACAGTTTGGCTACCCTCCATGCCTGTCCATAATGCTGCTCACTCAGCCGTCACGGTACACTTCGACGCTGGCTATGATTCCTCGGAAAACAGACCGTTCTCCGGCATTAACCAAGTCAGGTACTTCGATCCCCAGGACATAGATATTGGGGAGTATTAGACGATTTTCATCATTTTCCAGAGAACACATCATTGCGGATGACTCACTGTAAATGGCAGGATTGAGATGTGCATGGAGAGATTGCGGATGACTGTTGATTGTTTTTTCGCCGTCTGGTTTGTGCTGGGCAACGTGTGGGTATTTGGACGGCCCTCGGCGGCCCAGGGGAGTCCGAAGCTCTATAGGTAAGAGTTGACTGGTAGTGAGCATTTTCGTAGAGAGAGAGAGAGAGAGAGAGAGAGAGAGAGAGAGAGAGAGAGAGAGAGAGAGAGAGAGAGAGAGAGAGAGAGAGAGAGAGAGAGAGAGAGAGAGAGAGAGAGAGAGAGAGAGAGAGAGAGAGACCCTGTAGGCTTTGTGTGGCGTTCCTTGCATTGAGCTGCATAAGCTATGCAATGCCATTCATGGTATGCGCCGTTGTATGCTGCTGCTTGCCATGTTTTATGTGGCTTCTGGGCTTCGGAGAGGGAAGCATGGCACAGGCAGAGAGACATAGGGGAGCTTCTGTTGACACAATAGCTGCTCTTCCTATATTCCGTTTCAAGAAAAGGCTCAATGTTGGCTCGAAACATTCTGCGAATTCGCGTTCTTCGTCATACAGCAATGATGGCTCCTCCGACACAGAAAGCAGCTCCCTGGATGGTGGTGTACTTGTTGGCCCCGGGGATAATCACTTTGAACGAAGTATAGTTGGCGAAGATGCGGTAAGCGTAGCTGTTTGTATTGTTTTCGCGTAATCATCATACGAACCCATCAGAATACGTGATGTCGGGACGGCATCAAATCAGAGAAAGACAGATTCATGTAAGCAGTTAAGATTTGTAAATGAAGACGAGTCTTTGTCCGTTTGTCTGCACAGGCTTGTTGTATTTGCCTCGGACGTTACAGGGACAACGCCCAATTGCGGGGGCTACCTTGCTCCCACCATTTCCATTCGGAGTGCTTGGATCAGTGGTTAAGAATCAATGCATGCTGTCCTTTATGCAAGTTGTGCGTGGAAGGAGGCAAGTCGGATGACAGATCAAATGAGAGGAATGGGAGCTTCGCACCAGTGTTTGAGGAAGTTTAGCGCTGTATGCATATTGATAAATATGCACAGAGCTATGGCAAATGCAGCAGAGAAAAACATGAAGAATACAGTTATTCAGATGTTTGCTGTCATAGAATCGTTTTTACATGGGCGAGATTAATGTATTCGCTGGATGTTGGAAACTGTTGAAGGGGTGCATCAATCAATCGTACCGAGCGGATGTATTAATCGACAAATATTTTGCGCACAGTAATCAATCTTATTTGCGCAGATTATTCATCACCTTACCAGTCGTACTGAAGGGATTATTGATCGTCCATGTCCTATCTTGTTCATTAACTATCCTTACAAATATTTTGCGCACAGTAATAAAATCGTATTTGCGACATTAAAACTGTTGAGTTAATCGAAAAATATTTTGCCCACAGTAGTAAAATCGTATTCGCGCAAATTAGCATCACCTTATCAATCATACTGAGCGGATTATTAGTCATCTTTGTAATATCCTGTTAATTAGCAATCCTTTTATTAAAAAATGTTGAGTTAATCAATCTTATTTCCGCAGATTATTTATCACCTTACAAATCGTACTGAGCGGATTATTAATCATCCTTGTCAAATCTGTTCATTAGCAATCCTTCCATTAAAACTGCGAGTTAATAAACACATATTTTGCGCACAGTAATCAATCTTATTTGCGCAGATCATTCATCAACTTGCCATTAGCAAATCCTTCCATTGAAAGCGTTGGGTTAATCAATCTTAATCATCCTTGCCATTAGCAATCCTTCCATTGAAAGCGTTGAGTTAATCGACAAATATTCTGCGCACAGTAATCAATCTTATTTGCACAGATTATTCATCATCTTACCATACACGCTCCATTAGAAAGCCTTTAATCTGAGCATAATATCTCCGGTTGGAACGTTCAATATTCGAGAAAGCATTTCCGTATGGCGTTTTCTGAGCAAACGTCTTCTTGCAACCAATGTACAAAATGCGAAAAAGAGCGGGAGTTTTTATTTCGCGAATGCATTTGCTGTAATGAAATGTCCATGAAATGCCTTCTTATAATGGATCCGCAAAATACAAAGAATCGCGGAACTTGCTTTCTTGTTCATAATCTGCAAAATAGGAAGGCGATTGGAGTTAATAATTTCCCTGTTGCGGACTCAATGCACATGGTTTATCAATTCATCGGGTGGACTTTGTATTTCTATATTTTCATATCTTGATTAAAAGATAATTAAAATGGGATTCTATAATGAATAATGCTATTGGCCGAATGATCCATCATTCCCTTAACATACATTCAGTGCTCAATAAGAAAACCTTGAATCTGAACACTTAAATTTCATTAGCCGTGCTCAAATTATCAACGAAATATTTATCATATGGAATTTCTTTTAAAACAGTCTTCTTGTTATTAATCCATAATATACAGTGAAACTCAGGGTTTGATTTTCTTTTCTTTAACATGAAAAATAATATTAATCTTTTCTTGCTCCTTTTAAAGCACAATGCACAAGATAAATTGATTAATTAAAAGGGGACCCTAAGGTGAGTGAATTGGTCATTTTAACCTTTGATGTTTAAATGGAAGAGTAGATACATGATCAAAATTCCAAGAAAAAAAAATTAGAGGGTATTTCTACTTCTATGTTTCACTATTTCAATGACAAAAGCTTCTACATCATGCACGATTTAGTTTTGTGAAATGAGATAGTAGCCATCTTCACTACTTCCATGTTATGTACTAATTATGCATATCTTTGGCCCACATTGGAATGCTCAAAGTATTTTTTCTTTAATTTCACAAGAAGGATACATTATCCTTCTTGGTAGAAATCATGCTCCAATCTTAGGACATGGGACATATTCAAAAAAGAACACGTGTATCAATGAAGAAATAGTTGAACTACATGAGATTCATAAACTGAATTCCTCCAAATTACTTCGCTAATTAACCTCCAAATTAATTCAGTCAAATTAACCACTAAATTTAGGTAGAATTGATTGGTCAAATAATCCTAAATTTTAAGAAACATGTTTTGGTGTTTAGGAAGAGTTTTGTGGCTCATGAGATAACACATAAATGATATTACTGAATTTATTTAGTCATTTCATGAGAGTAAATAAATTCTATGTAGCAAGGCCACTTGTTTAAGCTATCTCTATGCTTTCTTATTGCAAGGTTTTTGCTAATCATCTTTGTATATACTTATGCATACAAATACTCAACTCATCATGGACAAAAATGAACTCTACATTGACCTTGTAAAAGTTCCTTATTTTTAAGAGATTAAGCCAAATCCTATTCTTGTTAAAAGGGATAAACTTCTTTTAATATGGAATTTTTAGTAGGTTTGAGTAGTTTAGTTTAGGTAAGAATAGATTTTTCTCTCTTCTTCTTCAAGAAAAAGAGGAATAGAACCTTCTTTCGACAACATCATATTCATGCATGTGAATCAAACAATAAAATTTTATGGAAAGTATCATTTCCACTCATTGTTTATTTGAAATGGTCTATTAGAAGTTATTATCTAAAACTATTTTATCAAGCTTTATTAAAAAATTGAAAAATTTTAAAATCTCTTTAAAAGTAAATTGACGCACCATCAAATGCATGCACTTTCTAAATCAAATAAATATTTTATGAAAAGTTTAATTTTCATTCCTTTATGTAAACATGGCTAAATTTATATGTATATGTTAGAAGTTAGTTTTGAAAACTCAATTTTTGAAAGATTTAAAAAACAAAGTGATAACTTTTATATATTACATGATCAATGGTTGTGCCTCATGATTGTATATTGTGATACACATTTTGTATGACTCCCATTATGAGGGGAAGCCAGTTTTGCATTATCCAAGTGATACGAATCCCAACTTGCATGTTGGAAGAAGGTGAAATTGGATCATCTAAGGTATTATAAGAAAAGGGAGTTACTAGGGTCCCCAATTTTTGGGCCGAGGATGACAGTTAGTAGCCCTAACTCCGGGGTCTGAGGGGACCACCACTCCCCCTATCAAGGGTTCAAGGAAGCACCCTTGACATGATGCTAAAGAGAATATTTCATGGAATATTTGTGATTGGACTTAGAAATCATTTATATTGGTTAGGCATGTATAGGGATTACACAAGCATTGACTGCCCACATTCTACCATCCATGTCTTATCATCCACGGAAGGCCACACCTCTCCATTAGCCTATATGTACATTACTTATTCACTACCCCAAAGATTCAATTGAGCCAACATGCCTCTACCTTGTAACTACCTATCTAGATTTGTCTAGATCACCATTTAAGCTCTACCTTGGGAGCCCATGAGTGGACAACATGATCAACTTTGGACTTGCTCTTAGTAGTAAAATTTTGAGATTCTACTATACTTGTTATTTTATCTTCTATTGCTCTTGCATTCTATTCATGGGTAAATACTTTCTTACATGCTATCATAGTTGTTAGGTATCTATTAGTAGAGAGGAGTACTTTTTGAACTTGCAATTATACTTTGTTATCACCATTGTGCATGAGTGATGACTGCATCTTCTAGTGTTGGTGCACCTATTATTGTTATTGGGACACCAATTTGCATTCATCCATCCACCATTAGGGGAAAAAATGAACCTTGCATGGGCCTTGTAAGGATCCCTAATTTTTAGGGATTAAGCTTAATTCTATTCTTGTTTAAGGGAAGAAAGTGCATTTAATATGACACTTTTTAGTAGGCTAGAGTAGGCTTTTTCTTAGGCTTTACTAGGCCTCTCTCTTTCTTCTTCTAGAGAGAGAGCAAGCGAATCTACTTTCCACATCATCAAACTCGTGCATGTATTTGAACAAAAGAATGATTTTTTTAAAAAAGTCTCATTTTCAGTGTATATTAACTCAAAGGGCCTATTCTTTAATATATATATGTCAGAAGTCACTTTTTTGGGCCCATTTTTTAAAGTTTCTTTTAGAAAAATTATAATTTTCAAACTCCCTCCAAAAGTAAGTGCCACATCATCAAATCCATGACTATGCTTCCCCCCAAAAAATGAATTTTTTCAAATTTCATCATTTTCAGCCATACACAATGGAAAAGTACACTTTACCCCATACACATACAAGAAAACACATTTTTTGAGCAAAACATATGCTTTAGAGTCCCTTCCAACCAGTTTTCCATCTTTGTTTTTGATATTGTTGGCCATTAGCAAAGATGGTGTTGACATGTATCACAAACTTCATAGTAGAATGTCCTCATGCTCCTGAATCAGCAAGTATCCATGTTCGTGTGCCTACAGAGTTTGCTCCAAAAACACAATGCAACAATCATGCCAATTCTCAAAATAAACGTCGTGCAGCTGGAGAAAAAAGTATTGATCTTTGGACTCATGGTTCACTATATCCTCTTGACCCAATATCTTCTTACCATCCAACATTCCATAACCTCTCAACTTTACTTCAGTTCATTGGTGTGGGTGAAGCTGGACTATTATGTTATTGCAAACGATTATCTACACATTCACATGCTACTGCTAAGTATTGGTTCCAACAATATCAACTCCATACTTTAGAAAGCACAATCATATCTTTACAAAAGCAACTTGCAGATTTTGAACATGATTTGGAAGCAAAAGAAAGCACAATTTCAAAGTTAAATGCCAATCTCCGACAGCTGAAAGAGACTCCACTTGGTATGAGATATAGGAAAAGAGCATTGTCATCCTTTGAAGCTCTTTTAGTAGGTGGTGGAGCACACAAACGATGTATATATGCAACAAGGTGAGTGTTTATTTTACTTTTATATGTTTTAATGAAGATTTTTAATGGAATCTTTCATTGTGTAGGTCAATTATTCAAGACATAACTACTTCATCAACAACACAAGAACAATTCAAGCTGATGAATAACTATATAAACAACAAAGAAATCACTTCTGCTATAGACACACCCATAGGAAAGTGTATTAGAGTTGTTGTTGAAGGTTTTAGAGAAGTTAAAAAACCTTATCAAAGTGAAAGATATGCAAGCAATATGTGACGAAGTGAGCATCAGTAGAAATGGGTATACTGCAATGTACACCCTTTTGAGGCAAGCCTTACAAGCACAAGGTATTTCTCAAAGTATATTTCCATGCCCATATAAAGTGTCTATCAATAAAAGAACTTCAAACGAAGATGTGTCTCATACTATTGGACAATATTTCTTCATAGAAGACAATATGCCTGCCTCCATTTATCATCCAAATATTCCGAAGAAGCGATCAAAGATCCTATCTATACAAGGATTTACTTACACTTAATTCAACAATATATTTGTGGATCTTCAGAAGCTTCAACAAGCAATGGTTCACTTTTATAGTTCAACAATGAAAGGTACCCCTACTACATTTTATTTGGTGTTGAAGATTTATTGCATTCAAGTGTCATATTAAGATAATGTTTTCTCTTTTGTGCAGACTGTAATGTTAAGTTAAAGTTCATACTAAATCTTGATGAGTGCCAAATCATAAATCCTTGTTGTACACAAGGTTACAAAGGATCTAAGAGATAGTCTAAACCTGCAAGGGCATTGATGAGAGTTGATGACTTTGAAGAAATTGATGAAATAGATTCATTGAATAGCAGGGAATAGGAGATATCACTTTTGAGGTGTCCAATGTTACAAGAACCGATTCATGATAAAATAAGCAATGATTGGAATCCCATTATTCCATTTCCATTAGTCAATGTTCACTTTTGTACTTTGCATGCATTCATGAGGATCTTTGATAGGCTTTTGAAGCTCCATGTTGAATATGCATTTACCAGAGAGGTCTACAATAGCAATCCAAAAAATAGAAGATCTTTTGAATTCTAATGGTTGTCATGGTGGCCATGTATCTTTAGTTGTTAAGAAGTATGGTGAGTCTCAAGAGATTTTACAACAAGTTTCAATGACTAGGAAGAAGGCAAGACGTTTCTTTAAAAGAGATGTGAATAGTCAACATGATGGGAAATGGGAGCTTGGGAAGAGCTTCTCTTCAATTACGACAGACAATGATAGTCATGTTGATCTCATTAATAAGCAAAAGAAGGTTTGGTCATTTTTAGATCAATTGTTACATTTCATGGGTTTGGTTTCCACTAATGCTTCACAACGAGAATTATTCCAAGTGACTTTGAAGGAGTTTACAGAGTCATTCATCTTATCTTCGGGAGAAAGCAACATTACACATTACATAGTAAGTTTTGCTTACAATTTTTATTTGGTCTTAACTACCATGTGTATATCTTATTGACTAGATCATAGCATATTTTTTTTGCACATGGAGCATATTATATGAATCGATATGGATCATTGGACATTTTTAGTACACAAGGAATGGAGAAGTCACATTACAGGGCTAAAGGTGTTTACTTTAAAAACACTCATCATGGGAGTGGTCTAATCCAATCAAACTATTTAGAAGAAATGTTCAACTCGTTTTTTCGTGCGACGTTTCACTATAAAATATGTAATGGAACGAGCATGTGAGTCACGAATAGCAAAGATTACATGAAAGCTACAACATGATATTGCAAGAGAGAAGTGGATGTCATCATCAGGAATGCTACATCATGCCCAATGGCATGCACACAGAGTCCGCGAGGGTTCTTTTTGGAAATAATTTTCCAACTCTTAAAATGCATTATTTTTTTCAAGGTTTTTATAACTGCTTTCACTTCAAATAAACTTTCAATGTTTTTGTGAATGTACTTTTAATGTTTTAAAACTAACTTTTATCCATTTAAATGTCAATAGGACAATTCTTAAGTGAAAGGCTATAAATAAAGGTGCCCTTCCTGATTTTACCACTTTACATCCTAAGAGAATGGTACACACAAAGCAGACTGCTAGAAAGGATCATGTCCTCTATCCTAGCCATGTGCAAGGTACTCAATGCCCAACATGGATGACACCCCACAAGAAACGTCGAACCACAAGCCACTCTTCTAGACAAAACTCGGTTGGAGGGACACACTTTGGTAGCATTCCATCACGGGGGGATGAAGCTTCACAAGAGAGAGATGTAACACAAGAAATGCAATATTCCCCTTCCATATCTGATGATGAGCCCCCATAGAGGAAACCACTCAAGGCAAGGCCCAAACAACGAGGACAGATACAAGTTTTGTTGGAGACAACATCAAATTTAGAGAGTTCCTCGAATGAAGAAAGTGTTAATGAGCCACCATGGATCCATGATCATATCCCCGTGACCGATCGAGTAACACAAGGAGGCAAGAAACTCCCTGTAGGAAAAGGACAAAGACCAACTGATGAAGAAAGAGAGCAAAGTCGGGTAGAGCAAGTAAATGATGAGGCAGGACCATCTAGGCGTGCTCCAAGAAGAAAGAAGAACTATAAACCGCGTCATAGACCACAAAGACCACAACCCAAAATCCCCCCAAATACAAGAGCACCACAAAGGTGTAGAAAGCAAACCAGAGCCTTTGTAGAGATTCGACACTATCAAAGGTCTGTGGAGCTTCTTATTCCACGAAGGTCGTTTGCAAGAGTTGTGAAGGAAGAGATCCAAAGATATTGCGCTGGACTTCATATCCAAGGGATAGACATTGAAGCCCTCCAAGAAGTTGTAGAGGCATATCTTATCTCAATGTTGGCGGACTCTAACCTGTGTGCCATCCATGCAAAGAGAGTGACAATACAACCTAAAGATATGCAACTAGTTAGAAGAATAAGAGGGATTAACCCTTAACATTTGTACTCCCTTGTTTGGAGGACTTTTTGTATATCCCAAATGATGAATATAACCTTTTTCTTATTATATTTTCTCTCCCAAGTGTTCTTCTCTTAGTGTACATGTTTTGAAGTCTATTTCTTATATGTATCTAAAAGTGTCTTTTTCCAGTACTTCTTTAAAGTGTTTTGCATAGTTTAATCAGTCTTTTTACTGTATTTCTTGTAAGTGATGTTGCTTAAAAATGTATGAAATGACCTAGGAATGCAAAAAAAAAGGCTTGCCATAGAAACACGAGGATGGGCCCTACAAAAGTTTTGTAGGGCCCATCCCCGCCTTTCTATGGCAGGCCTTTTTTTTGCATTTCTAAGCCATGAAACCACATGCCATGCACATTGGAGCATATGATTGGCCTTAGATAAGTGCAATTCATGCAAACCCTTTGAACAATAGATAAACAATGTTGATGAACATTCAAATGTACTTATAAATTGCTGCATGATTATATGCACCCAAAGGAGTCTAAATATTCTCTAATCATTGCACATAAGAAGAATCTTCCGCACTTCCCCAAGTTTAGGTTGTAATTGAGGGACATAGACTTCTAGTATAGGGCAACTAGTGCATGGAATGGCCTAGGAATACAAAAAAAAGGCATGCCACAGAAACACGGGGATGGGCCCTGCAAAACTTTTGCAGGGCCCATCCTCGCGTTTTTGTGGCAGGTCTTTTTTTTGCATCCCTAGGCCATTGCATGCATTTTGGGCAACAAAACTTACAAGAAATAATGGAACAAGACTGATTAAACTGTGCAAAAGTTATGAGATTCTCAAAAACATAAAGACACAATAGATTGAATGCACATGGAACTTGAAAAAACAATAATTGGTATTATAAAATTTTTACAATTGGCTCTTGGCCTTGAGCCTCTCCACTACATTCTTTCTGCTTTGAAAAGACAGTGGAAATTGGTAAGTCAAAACTGATTGGGATATTAACTGAGGGTCTATCAATCCAAGACCTAAAGCTTTTCCTATTTGACCTTATATTTTTCCTCTAAAGTTATCTCCTAGGGTAGTAAGGGCAACGTACTTCCTAACTAGATATATATAATTGGTCCCTTGCATTGTTGTAGATAGGCACAAAACTTTGCTCAAGCACTTCAAACACCAAGTCATGAAGTGTCCTTGAGGGGAAAAGTCCTTGTGGATTATGACAAATTCTTCCTTTGGCAATTTCCCAATGTAATGTGCCAAGGAAGAGCCACTGCCACAGGCAACATAGTCACCACCACTCATTGCTGCAAATTTATCCACTTCAATTGCTTCTTGCACATATACAATCATAAAATTCATTAGATACATCTTGTATGAATATGACACAATCATAAATGTCCTTAGATACTTACATCTTGAAGCCTATCTTCATCCTCTCCTCTTCCCATTGCATATAGTGGAATTGAAGAGTGAGCCATGCCACTTTGCTCCACAACAAGGGATGTTGGAATCTTCTTCTCCAAAATTCTTTCCCTTGTTGCAGCCAGATCTTCTTTAGTGGCATTTTGGTTAACATCACTCAAAATATCTTCACACACAAATGCAATGGTGTCTGCAACTGAATCACCAAGTGGAATTTTTCTCTTTTCAATTATGTAAGAAGTGTTGTCCATGGGAACATCCGAGGTCAAGCAAAAAAATACCTAGGCATTCGTTAAGGCATAGATCGGATGCCTTCTCAATATTGTGTAAGAACAAAAATTCTTCTTCGTCGACAAGTACCACTAAAAACATTTCCATATCTGCCTCTGGTAGAGTGGGTTCCATGGGCTCTGGGTGGACTATTCTGTGTACTGGCTTCCTTTAATTTATCCACTACTCCTTGTGGAAATTCTCTGCAAATTTTTTGACTCTCTTCTAATAAGCTGAGAGCTTCTATCTCAGGTTCCTTTTTGTCATCTACAAAACCCCCAGTGACAAGATGGGGTAGGTCCATGGGTGTAGGTTCGGGCTACTCATTGACAAAAAAGATGGTTGTTGCAACATAGGAAAGATATTTTCTTCCCATTTTCCTCTTCTTATTTAATTGTTTAACTAAGGGCACTCTGTCATCTAACAGGTGCCTTGCATCCTCAGCTATAGCCATGAAACACTTTAAGTGCTTTGCAAACATCTCATCTCCTTTATGAATGTACAAAAGTAGGTCATAGGGGACCCATTTACACTCATATGCTGGAATATCTGTAGTGTATCTTAATATATAGAATTCCATAAAATATGTAATCTCCTCGATCACATTGGAGTTCATGGCTATTGTCCCTTCAAGATTAGGGACTCTACAGACTAGGTCATACAGATTCGTACGACTGTTGCCAAGTCTGTAGTATCCAAAAAATCCATGAATAGATCTTGAGGAGATTTCATGGGAGTGGAAGTGCTAACAGCCATTGCTTGCGTGCGAGAATTCTATTGGCTTTTCTGTGCTTTATAGCTCTTTGTGAGTGCAAATGTGAGAAATGAGCACATAGAACCCATTTTTATAGCAGTTTCAAGTTTTTAAGCTGAGTGAACCCACTTTTAAAAGTACATAATAAAGTAGTGCAAGTTCAAAAAATGTGTTTCTGATGACAAAATAATGCATAGAACACCAAAGCATATGAATTTTTTTGCTTGAAAGCAAATGTTTAAATGTAACACAACAAAAAACATGAGCAACCGCATTTCAAAGTAGTGAACATAGCTTTTTGACATTCCAAAAATTTTGAAATTACCATTGCAAATAAGAAGGTATATACAATATCTAACATGAATTGATTGTCCTACTTTTTACAAGGTTCTTGAAAGTGCAAAAACCATGAGATACAATGACTAGGGCACAAAAAGTGACATTATTAGGTTGCAAAAGAACTATGACAATGAGATTTTTGTTCCATCTTTGCTCCAATGTATAGGGACTTTCATTTTGTGTTCCAATCTTCTGCCCACCTATAATCAATTTGCAAGAAATTGAAGTTGTAAAAGTAAAATAAGAAATAATGAAAATATTACTTTAACAAAAGCACAAAACACCTTATGTCCTTGTATTTTGAATTTGGATTGAGTTAGTCCTTCAAAGCCCATAATCACCAAGTGTTCTCTTAGATTAGCCAAGGTCAATGATTATTCACTAAAATAGTTTCTATTTCATTGTTGGGCAATCTAAGCTTTATTTCAAATGAATGTAAAGATCCCTCTGAACTTTGAAACGGTATCCATTTGCCAAGTTTGCACATCCAACGATCATAGTAGCATCTAATGTACAATGAAGTACGTTGTTTCAAATATTGAAATCCTATACGTGTTCCATCTATTTTACAAAGATATTTATCACCTTTTGCAATTCCTTCTATCAAACCCCAATTTTCACCAAGAAGACTTTCAACTTGCTTATATGTGATATCTTTACACATGAACATGGTGGAAGTCTCTTGGAATGAGAATCCTTGGAATAAATATACAAAACAATGGATGGGAAAAGACCATTGCAAACCTACAGACCTAGACACTTTTGTGAATTTCAAAGAGTATATCCATTACCATCTTGTGCTTCAAAGATGATACAAACCATATATCAGGTTTTGGCCACTCCAAGCTAAGAAGAGAATTTACTTCAATTCTCTCTAACCTTCCAAAATCATTCATTGTAGAGGGTACAACATATCTATGTGTGTAAACGAAAACTCTATCATGGTAAAGTTGAGCAGGAGATATTTCTAGAAAGACTAGTGTACCAACATCTGCATGCAATGCCTGGAAAGTACCTGTAAGACTATGAAGTGGTTGCTCTTCCACCAAAGTAGAAGGAAATATATCTGAAACAAACAAAAACATATCTAAATAGTTCTAAAATATATTCAACACTAGAAAACATACAATATTCTAGAGTAATACCTACAATTCACAAGATATCTCATTCTATTAGAGTTTTCAAGTTTCATAGCTGCCATTGTAAAAACATGTTGTACAATAGCAACCATCCCATTGTCTCTGTGCTTCTTGAAGCCAAGTAACTTTCCCTTCCAATGAAGATCCAAGTTTCCATGATCTCTAACTCGATGAGGCCCAACTCTAGAGGGTTGCATGTACACCCATGCACCTTTGGAGTACTCATGTGATAGCCATTATCCATTTGTGGCTTTGATATTGTGACATCTTAATGTGAAGATTTCATCTTTCAGTCGCCTAGAAGGTTTAGATGTTGCCATTGAAGCTAAAGGTCTTCAAGCTACAACAGTAATTCAAGATAGGAGATGCAGGTAGGTTCATTAGGGGAAAAAAATGAACCCTGCATGGGCCTATAAAATACTAGGCTGAAGGGGAGAGAGGGGACAAGTTTCCCCACTATATAATGAGTTGCCTCTATAGAGAGAAGGAATCTCATAACTAGGCTGGGCCCGAAAATTCAAATTTTTCAAAAAGTTTGAAAGCTCATCATAACACCTCACAATGGAACCTCCATTACTTTTTAGGGTCAAAAGTGCTCTTTTTGACCACAAATTCAAAATATGTGCATGATTTGAGTTAGAAAAATGGATTTTTTTAAAAATACTAAGAAAAGAGGTATTTCCCTCCTAAACCTCACATTTTCATACTAGGTCCCAAAAGGACATCTTTTTTCCACTAGTTTCTCTCTGTAGCACGCCATTGAAGCTCTTGTGTCTGTATCACAAGCTATGTGCATCTCCCATATTGAACTATTATTGTAGATTGAAAACCTTGAACTTCAATGGCAACATCTAAAGGCTGTAGGCAACCAAAAGATGAATTTCTCACATTAATGTGTCACAATATCAAAGCTACAGATGCCACATGAGTACTCCAAAGGTGCATGGGTATACATGAAACCCTCTAAATATGGGCCGCATCAAGGTAGACATCTTGGAAACTTAGGTCTTCATTGTGGCCATAAAGACAATGAAATAGAAGCTATCAGACTCAAAAACTCTACTAGAATGAGATATTCTATCAATTGTAAGTATTACTCTACAATATGGCATGGTTTATAGTGTTGAATATATCTTTGACCTATCTCTATATGCTTTTATTTGTTACAGATATATTTCCTTCTACTTTGGTGGATGAACAACCAATTCATACCCTTACAGGTGCTTTCCAAGAATTGCATGAAGATCTGAGCATTTTTGTGCAATTTTGAGTTGTTGATGGCATTTAATATGTGTTTGACCTATCTACATCTGTTTTGTTTGTGGTTTGGCTAGATTTATTTCTTTGTAGTTGGAAGAACAACCATTCCATAGCCTTACAAGTATATTTTGAACATTGCATGAAATTTTTAAGGCATTAGTCATTTCATAGCATTAATCATTTCTTAATGATGGAGTTTTATTTCCATTTATGTAGATTGCAACAATTTTTTGGGTGAAGATATCCAACTTTGGAGTAACAAGGTTTACTAGGAGAAAAAATAGTTTTGATGATCTATTTGAATATGCCTATATTGATAAGGGCATAATGTTAGGAATCTACAAATGTTTTTATTATACATGTTATAATATTTCTTTCTTTAATACTTATATTTTATTTTGGATTGTTCATAGGTTGTGAAGAGAGTGGATAATATAATTAAATTCTTTAAAAATTGAACTATAAATGAGGGTGGAATTTTATTTTCATAGATCCTTTTTTATGTGATGATTTGCTTTTTTTCTTTAAAACAGGTTTAACTTCAAAACAATGAGAGCAATAGAAGAAATTTGAAGGGAATTTCAAAGGAGTTTGATTAGCCTGATCTCGCTTTCATGCAAGATCCACTCTCTTTCAGCTTGTTATTCTAGAAGATAAACAAACTCAACTCTTTGAAGGGTGGATTTCTCCCAAAGTTCTTATTCTTCTACCCAGGCAATCTACAAATTTCTCAATGGATCAGTCTTTGGAAGATCAATTGGATTCAATAAACCATCTTTCCTTCCAAATTTTTTTGAGGGCTTTGCTTTTGGTTACATTCAAGAGCATCAACAAGTGTGTCTTGTTTCTAGCTGAGCGTTTCATTTAGCATGAGGGCTCTTTTCACATTCTTCCAAAGTAAGGATGGATAGGAGAAAAAATGTCTCTGAGTTATAAATGATCCATGGTAATCTAAGTTATAAGGCCCCCATTATGAGGAGAAACCACTTTGAGAGCACGAAAATCCATGGAACCTTAACTTTTAAGCTAGATGAGGTTTATATGTGAACAATTATGGTAATAGATGGTCTTTGTGATTGAGAGGGGCATACAATTTTTGCTAATTTGGTTGCCATTCAAGGTGAAAATAAAGGCCCTCTGGTGCCATGGAATTTCCTCGTAGAACCTTAATGGGAGGAGTTAAAAGGGGGGATTTCTACCTTATGTTGGTATAGAGGCACAACAAGACTTCCAGACATGAAGATATTATCACAAATTTAATTTTGCAAACTATTTTGTTTCACATGACTATGTTTGTCTATATTGGCTCCCATTGTAGAAGCTATATATGCATGGATCACTATAGAGTAAGTGACTTGTTAGAAATAAGTTCCATGGCCCTAAAAATTTTAGGAATAAAGTTTCATGTCCACAAAAAATAACCTTGCATGGCCTCAAAAGCAACAAAAAGGGGAGCCACAAAAACACGACTTTGCAAAATTTTTGTAGAGGCCTATTGGGTGTTTCTGTGTATGAACTTTTTTGGTGCTTTTGAGGCCATGCAAGTTTATTTCTAGTGGATATTAAACATTATTATTACAAATCTAAGGTCCATGAAACTCAGTATGTGCTCAACTCAATTTACCAATGGAAAAATGAGTTTATAACCATAAATGATTTGCTTTGCACACATAGCATGTTGAATTGTGTGCATAGAATTGTGAACATATGATATAGATCAATGTGGAGTTGAGCATGTGTAAGAAAGTTTATGGAAAATTATATTACCAATAAGATAATTTCACAGTACAAAACATCTCTTTAAGAAGAATGATCACATAGTCATATATGGTCCTATCTAGTTTCTTGGGTTGTAAAATTCATCAATTTGCCTAAAATTTGCAAGAAATAATTTCTATTTCCACCATTAATGAGCTTGCATGATCTCAAAGCACCAAGAAAGGGGCAGCCACAGAAACGTAGGATAGGCCTCTGCAAAAATTTGAAGAGAAAATAGATAGTCGATTGTAGGGTTTTTGCATGTTTTGAACACAATGGTAGGATCAATTTCTCCGAATTCTGAACCAATCATGAGATATATTCATTTTCATAGAGTTTAAGGTTTTAGGATGGTTTCCTTTGTGTTTGTCACATTATCTCCCTCTCAAAGTAATGAGTTTCACACGAAGCAGTTATGTAACTATGATATTTTTTAGGACTTGAATCTTCATAGCTATTGGTCTTTGTAGAGTTCTTGATATGTTGTACTAGAACACGACGATGATGGATATCCATGATGGAACTAGAAAGGGTTTGTAGTATATCTAGGTACAAAATCAATGTCATGATTCTCATGATGGATAATACTCCTCTTTTGACTCTGATGATGATCCTTTTGATGTGGGATGGTGATTGTGGAAGTCTTGTACCTAACTTGTATCTTCTTCCTAGGAAATTTGAATACCATGTGGTTAGTGAAAATTATACAACTCCTTTCTTTCAAATTTTAGGTTCATGAAACTTGTCAGACATTGGTCTACAGAGACCATTCCATGTGTGTGTGGGATGAGGGCTAGTTAGCCAATGTCCTAAGCTCACATGGAATGGTCTCTGTAGACCAATGTCTGCTAGTGGCATAGCCATAGGCGCAATTTTGAGTCAAGATGGCAGGCCAATAGCTTTTGAAAGTAAGAAGTTAAGTAGTGCACAACGCAATTGGCCAGTGCATGAACAAGAGTTGTATGCAGTGGTGCATGCACTTAAAGTTTGGAGACACTATCTTTATGGTGCAGACTTTAAGGTATTTACGGATCATCATACACTCAAGTATTTTTGTAGTCAGCCAGATCTTCGAGGCCGACAGGCTCGTTGGGCTGAGCTCATGCAGGAATTTCATATGGAAATCTTGTATAGAAGAGGTAAAGAAAATATAGTAGCGAATGCATTATCTCGTATAATGTATCAAATGAGCTTTACAGTTTTAGAAAGCTCATTGCTTCAAGAAATTAAGGAAGCATAGGTGGAAGATCCACATTTGTTATAGATAGTTAGAGCCATTAGCGATGACTCTGTTTTTGGAGATGGGATAGTTCCAGCCGTTTCTTCTTCTACTAAAGCAAACAAGTCCATTCCGTATTCTAATTTCTCACAGGAGAATGGAATAGTGAAGCGGAAAGGAAAGGTTTGTGTTGCAGATTCCCGGGATTTGAGAAAGAAAGTCATGCATGATAACCATGATGTTCCTTGCACAGGAGATCCTGGTGTTGACAAGACAATACAACTTGTTAGAAGAACATTTTGGTGGCCTGGATTAGCCAGAGATATCCATACTTATGTTCAACAATGCTTTATGTGTCAAGTCAACAAAGCAAAAAGGGTAATGACACTAGGTCTTTTACATCCTTTACAAGTTCCTGATCATAATTGGGATAGTATATCCATGGAATTCATAGTGGGGTTACCGCGGACCCAAAGGAAGCGGGATACAATCCTATTTGTGGTAGATAGACTGAGCAAGATGGCTCATTTCATACCCATGCAGGAGACGATAGAAGCTCCACAGGTAGCGGAGTTGTTTATCCAGAATGTCTTCAGATTGCATGGGTTACCTACATCCATAGTCTCAGATAGGGATGTCAGATTTACAGGACACTTCTGGAAGTTTGTATTTGACAAACTAAAAGTGTCACTAAAAAGTGTCCACAGACAGATGGTCAGACCGAGAGGGTCAACCAAATTCTAGAGGATATGTTGAGGGCATATGTGTCTGAGAGACAGACAGATTGGGATAGTTATTTGCCATTAGTAGAGTTGGCTTATAACAATAGACCTCACAAGGTGACTGGGATGTCCCCTTTTGAGATGATCTATGGCATGAATCCCACTGCTCCCAGTACCATAGGAATACCTAAGAAATGTCCTAGTGCTTCTGAGCTCTTAGCGAATCTCCAAGCAAACCTTGAAAATAGCTAAAGCCAAGATGCAGCAAGCAGCTGATAGAGCCAAAGAATATGATGATACGAAAAGATCTCCTAGATCCTTTGAGGAAGGAGACCGAGTCTTCCTTCAGGTACTGGCTAGATCTACTTCATTGTCCACATGGAAGTGTAGTAAACTATCACCAAGGTATTGTGGACCTTGGAAGATAGTAAAGAAGTTGAGTGATGTTGCATACCGATTAGAGCTTCCTCCAGATTGTAGAGTCCATCCAATGTTTCATGTCAATAAACTAAGAAAGTATATATCTAGGGAAGATAATCTAATAGAGGGCATTGTTTCTTTACAGGAAACGGATAGAGCGGATCATTCTCCAGACATAATACTAGATAGGAGATTAAGGAATCGTGTCATCCAAGAGTATCTGGTAGCCTGGAGAGGATTACCACTTACTGACTCTACTTGGGAATCAGCAGCTCTGGTTCGCAAGTACTTTCCCTCATTGATCATTGAGGACAATGATCTTTAGAAGGGGGAGAGAGTGTCAGACATTGGTCTACAGAGACCATTCCATGTGTGTGTGGGACGAGGGCTAGTTAGCCAAGGTCCTAAGCTCGGGGGTATATCCTAAGGTATTTGATGGTTAGTGGGGATGAGTGTTGCATGCTAGCCACATGGCGACGCTAGAACATTCCAGATCACTTCTATTTTAGATACAAGAGGATATAAATGGATGGGAGGAGAGTGGCACACACATCATTCGCATGTCTTCTTTGAGGAAAGCCTCACAAAACTTATTATGTGCACAATTTAGTTGAACAACGGAAATAGGAGTTTTGAATCTTAAGTGATTTGCTTTTCACACATATGATCGTTAAGAAAGTGGATACAATTATGAATATAGGATATAGATCAATGTGGACTTGATGATATGTATGAAAGATGATGAAAAAGTAGATTATCATAATGGAAATCTCATTTTACAAAATGTATCTCTTCAACAAGAATGATTGCATATTCATGTATGGCCCCATCTAGTTTCTTTGGTTGTATGGTCATCATCTTCACATGAGCTACACAGAAGTTAATATCTTTTGAAATAGAAGAAAGAAATGCATCTCCTTCCTCTTGGATGTCTTGAACTACTATTGATTATATGCATAGTCTAGTGCATTTACTTTGAAGCGTAATGTTTGCTCAATTTTTTGTTGCTTTCACATTAGGAGCAACTTTAGGTTGTGCTACATATGATCTATCATGTGGTTGATCATTCTTATTCATTTTGCATGTATGCCTTGATTGAAATTGTGGCTCAATTTGTGGTATATGTTTGTTTTCTCATATGTGGGTAGTGTGCTTTGATCTTATAGCAGTGACTTCATAGCCTCTACTTGATGTGAGGTTGGAATATGCTTATGTTCCATGATAGTTCATTGAAGCTCTCCTTTTTGGATGAATTGGAATGGCTACTTGATGTTTCATCAGTCATGTTCTATTTGGAGGTATAATGAGTTCAAATGGTTCATCAGTAATAGGTAGTGGATTTATTCTTCCCTTTTGTGCATGTCCTTAGAATCTTTATTTGAATGGTCACATCTGTGGTAGTTGATCTTCATCATGCTCTCAGGAATGATTCTATGGAGGAGGCTATGAACTACTTCGATATTTTTAGTGGACCTCACTTTGACACATTGAACCACTCTATGACTGTATGGTGACCTCTATTGCATGTGGACCACTTCATCCTCTTTGATGCGGCTTCATCCAAGGTGTTCATTGTGTACCTTGAACATGGATAGGATATACCACAAAAACTTGTTAGTATAAAATAATCAAATGATGCCTTTTATATAACTTCATTTCCAAGTTGAAGCCTCAAAAATTTTTTGTGCATCAAATTGATCATGATGCAAAGGTCTTGTTGATAGCCTCCAATTTTCACTTGCAATGTTGTGTTGTCATTGCATGAAAAGATTTATAATTTTCAAACTCTTGCAAAAGTTGTTTGAAGAAAAGCAAGTGAGTATTATTCCAACTAGTCAACATGCATAGAATTACTAATATGACATGTTATTTTTAAGAAATTATTGTTAGATCTATAGTGGGACTTTTCCATTGCTACTATACTAGAATCTTGAGTGATACAAATTGATACATCAAAATTCTCCATATGACAACACAACATCTAATATTTCAATGAATAAAATGGGCACAACCTAAAGAAACAAACATCTGAATGTAGAGTGTATTTTACCTTTCACTATTCCAAGTCATTGATGATTAGTAGCTTTAATATGAATTTGATTCTATCACCACAACATGTACCAAAAAGATAAACATACATAAGATAAAATTAAAAAGGGATGTGAAAAGAAAATTAGTAGATGTACCTTTTATTCTAGAAGAAAAACATTGATTTTTGAAGCCTCTATAGATTAAAAATTGATTTTTTGTTGTTTTGTACAAACAGAAGCATATGTATATGAGTTCTTCATAAACTAAGGATATGATTTCTTCATTGACTCCTTAGTCATGGTTGCATGCTAAACATACCTAGGCATATTTTCTTTTATGTGTAAGTATTTTGTAGCAATATCAATCATGTCCTCTTTATAATTCATCTTCCTACTGAATAGCTTCTATAAGCATGGGGAAATGCTTTCACACACATTTTCCTATCCATAATGTGTAATATTGGTGTCATTCTTTTGAAAATAAGGAGAAGTAAAATAAACTATTTAACAATTTAAAGTGCTTGTTTGATGTTGATGAAGCACTTACTTCTCAGATGAATTAGCTATGCAAGGGCAATGTGTCGTCTTAACAATCCCATATTTCGAGTGAGAGTAGCATTTCTGATTGTTTGAGCCCGTAATAGGTTGTCAATATTGGTAATGGCTTCCTTCGTCTTCTGTTCACTTTCTAGTTCGAGGGAATGGTAGGCCTTGTGTAGCTCTTGATAGCGTGCATTAAGGGAGGCATTCTTGATGGTTAAAGAGTTTAATTGCACCTGTGATTCTGTAGTTGTTTTCTGTAGGGCTTTGTAGCTACTACCGAGAGATGCAAATTCATCCCTAACTTGTGTCATGCAAGAAAACATCTGGCGAAAAGTGGTGTCAATCATAGCCGATAATATTAATGGTGCAATGAGTGAAGATGCTATGGGTGTGGGTGTTGATGCAAGGGAAAGGGGAAAGGGGGTGGGAAGGTGGATGCAGTGGTGACTGTGGAGAAGTGCAATGTGTCTAATGAGGTGGTGAAATAGATGAGATGAGTGATGGTGCGGTGGGTGGTGAAATGTCCATGTCACTGGACATGGTGTCAAGTGCAATGACGGTGAAGAGTGGTATGATAGTGGGTGCATGAGTGGGTGTGAATACGGGATTTACAAAGGTGGACGAATAAATTACAGATTGGGTTTTGCGTATTGCTTGTGAAGAGGGGAGGATAGAGGGAATACAGTTGGGTTTAGAAGGTCATTGGAGGGGGAAATGGGAATATAGGCCTTGGAGGGATGGGAAAAGAAGGAAAGGATGGAGTGAGAAATGGATTGGGTGGAATGGTGGGAGCTATAGGGGGAAGGTTAGGTTGAAGGGTTGCGAGAAGAGTTTGCGGGGTTGAGGCAACGAGGGCTTCTGTTACAGTACTTGCGATAAATGTGGACGATCTAGGTGAGGTGCGGTGTATGGGGAAATTGGATGGAGAGGAGGTGAAAGAAGAGCAGGTGGGGTGGGGGGATGTCAACTGCGGATGTGGATGTTTCAGTGGAAGAATGAGGTGGGGAGCGGATGACTATGGTCACATCTTGAAGTTGGGTTTCGAGAATGAGTCCGGCTTCCATGGCATGGTGCGAAGATTGGGTATCTATTCGTACATAAATATATTGACCTGGCTTGTAGAGTAATTGGATGCATCGTGGGTCAAACTTCGGTAATGGTTTCCTCTGCAAATAACGTAGTGCTTCATTGGTTCCAATGGATTTGAATAATTCCCTAAAGCCTTGAATAATGCTTCTTCGAATCCTCCAGTAGTGAGTTCTTGCTCGAGAATTGTTTAACTTTCTACTTCGGATAGGTGTCTGTGCACCCAAACTGCCTGCATAGTGCGATATAGTTTTTGGATTGCCAAAGTGTAGGCGGCAGCTTCGAACGTGTTGTCTTCATGGGTACTTGTGTCACCTTGAGCTTCCATTTGCTGCTCTTGTTCATCATTCTGCACATCCTCTTGAGAGTCGTGGCTATCCTGACTGGCTTCATCATCACCATCCTCATTGTAGGTTTCTGTTCTCTCATCTTCTGAGCTAGAGACTACTTGCTCTTGTGGTTGATCAGGGGGTGTGGTCAGGTAACTCGGATGTTCATACTCCTGTGAGAAAAACTGCTCTTCTCAGAATTGGAATTCACTAGAGAAAGCATCATGCATTTCAAAATCAAAGGTGGTGTTCGTTGGTTCTACCTCCAAGTTAGGTATAGGGAACGTAAAGGCTTCTGCACCAATGGTGGTGCAGAAGCCTTTACTTTCCCTATAGAACTTGCAAGTATGGGATAGAACTGTGCATGCGCTTACCTGCCCATCCTTTGCTAGCTTTTTTGGCCTTCTTGGTGATTCCTTTGAATGCTTTTAATTCTTCACCAGTCATCACGAGTTCTATGGGCAAATCATATGTCAAACACATGTAGACAATTCTAGTAAGGGCGCAACAGCTGTGGATGATGTGTTTGTGTTCCCATCATTGCTAAGCTAAATACAACTGATCAATAATCCAACTAGCCAAATCAATTGTTTGGGTTCCTGTAGTGGCCAGATACAAACCAAACTAGATGCGCTTTTGAGGGATGGTAAAATGATCTTGGGCTAGAAATGCAAAATGTTGCATACATATGCATAACAGATTAGAGAGTTTAGGTGTAATGGGCGAAATATCTGCCCACTTCAAAACATCACCACGCTTCATCGGCTCTGGAATAAGCCTTTCGTGCTCTATCGATGTGTGAGTCCCGTGGATCTTAATCGCCACCTGAATGAGATCTTTTGAAAGATAAAATTTCTTATAAGGAGGGTCATTTACCAAAGATGGAAGAATGAATGTTCCGGGAAAATCCTTGTCCTCAGAGGCTTGAAGTGTAGTCACCAAGTAGTAGCATCAGTAGAAGTCACGTTTGGGCAACGGATCACTGAAATATTCCATAAACCCTTCTTTGGAGAAAAATTGATACCTGCCCCACTTGATATTATCAAAACTCAGCATGGCATCAAAGATAAAGTTTGTGCCTGCTAACTATCCTGCTAAACCTTGGAACCAATGAGAATTGCTGTGAACTTTTTCATTGTATCCCATAGGAGGATCATCTATGGGCATTGGTTTTGGGAATCCTTAAAACTCTGGCAGTTGTGAGGTAGGTAAGATTCAGCTAATAGGTTACCAAAGTTGGTGATTGGTGCACTAGGCCCAACTACGGAGGGTCCTTCTACTTGCATGTTGAATCAAAGTGAGTGCTTCGGTGATCTGCTACAAAAGATTAACACATTAGTATGGAAATTAATTATGATCCCAATAAGGTGAGACTGCAATCCCTTTCCATAATCGATGTGTAACCCGTGTAGCTGAGTGTCGTGAAGTGGTTTATGTAATGATTATCAAAAAATAATGCAGATCCCTAGAAACCTACATGCTTTAGATAATGCATACATTGCTTTTGATGAGTCTCACATTACAAGTGATAGTGGGTTAGTGTGGGTGAATTTATATAGAGTTTAGTCGTGAGTGAATTATTACAAAGGTAGGGGTTAGTCGAGATGGGTGTTATGTTGTACAAAGGATCATGAGGAGGCATCTCGATACGTTTCAACATCCATTTCCTAAGAGTTGATGAGTGGGTAGTATTCTTTTGTTGAGGTACAAAAGGTGATAGTGGTGGTTGTGGTGTTGATGGGCGAGGAGAGTTCAGAGGGGTATATGTTACATGGCGGGAGGTTTGGAGCTACAATACAATGCTTGGGTACCCAGATTTGCATGGGTCTGGGTCGATTCATGGGGTACTTCTTGGCGATTCGGATCTGTCGAGTCTTCGTCAAGGTAGAAGAAGGTCGAGGAGATCTTGGATGCTGACTCTACTTCTGCTTGGACTTATGCGCATCGTTGTTTGCATTGTTGGAAACTGTTGGCACTTGCTGTCCTTTTGGCACCCATATTTTTCTTGTGCCGCTTGCTTTGTGATGTTGATACTACTACCTTCTTTGTGTCATCTGTTATGGTCATCGGTTTTGCTTCCTCAGTCGTGGTTGACTCCTTTGTGGTTGAGGGTCAAAGGTCTAGTTGACACTCTACTTTGGAAAAGAAGGGAGGTCCAACACTTGCCCATTAGGAAGTGAGTCATTCTGTACCACCGATCTAGGCCAGTCCAGAGTAAGTGTGGAGGAGGGGACACCGGAGGCTATTATGCCCATCTGTACACTGATGCAGTCCACTTGAGTATTGATGCAACCCACTTGACCATTGATGGTGCCCATTTGTCCACAGATGGAAGTCCAAGGGAAGATCTCCTGACATCCTCCTGTTTGTCTACTATCCATTGCTAAGCTCTCATGGTTTGACTTTGAAAGGAGCGTGCTTAGCCGATGAATTTGGCTAAAGATCTTTCGATCCTCCGTTGCAATCATTTCATAGGGGCTAGGGTTACATACATGAGGCAGAGTGTTGTTAGGGAAGTCAAGCGGTTTCACTCCTTGATCATCTAAGGTTCCAATCTACAAGGAGCCTTGTCTAAGATTTAGGTCCACCGAGTGATCGTATAGCCAATCTTGGCCAAGGATTAGGGGTTCTATCAGGTCATCTTCATGGCAGACTAGGAGCTTCACTGTCATGGTCACTTCGTGTATGAGGATAGGAAGGTCCACCTTGCCCATGCAAGGGGTTTCCATGCCTCCTAGCCCTATGAGGTATGCCTCAATTGGTGCATTTCTATTCCTGAGTCCTTATAGTGGGACCATCTAGTCGCACTAGTCACAACACCCGATTCAATTAAAGCCCTAAGCTCGTGGCGAGGGTTGTCATGCTCTCGCCTCACTGTAATGAATGGTCTCCTATCCACTATGCTAGGATGAGTAATTGACTTTGCTTGAGACATGGCCA
Organism: Ceratopteris richardii; assembly: GCA_020310875.1. Classification (NCBI taxonomy): domain Eukaryota; kingdom Viridiplantae; phylum Streptophyta; class Polypodiopsida; order Polypodiales; family Pteridaceae; genus Ceratopteris; species Ceratopteris richardii. Next base: position 126,209,648 of record CM035424.1, read on the forward strand.
TGGGGTATCTGGGTGTTTTGTCTAAATGGTTATAATGTTCTCTCCCTAGTCCTTGTCTTCTTAGCTTCATGCACTTAATGTGTTCTAGAGCTTCTGCCTGAGCTTCCATGCATATTCTCTTTTCTTCATCCTTACGCTTCTTTGCCAATGTGAGTCATCTAAGCATAGCCTCAGTAAGAGGTTTGTGATAAATCCTGACTCTACAACCACTAATGTAATCATGCATTATTTCTCCTTCTAGGGTGGCTAATTGTACCGCTTCACTTGTCGAGAGTCTATTAATGATCATAGGTCCATAACCTCGCTTTTCTAATTTCCGTGCATGTTATTTCAGTGTATACACTAGCACTAAATCACCTTCCTTTAAGCCTTTGTCTTTCACATGTGCATCGAAATAGGCTTTCTTTTGCTTCTTTGCTGCATATATACCTACTGCTGCTTTCAGCCTGGTTTCTCTTAATTGTTCCAAGTCCATTATCCTTGATAATAGTTCATGGCCGGTCCACCGACGTTCTTGTGCAACCTTAAGGGGGGGTATCAAAAAGTCCAAAGGAAGCACAATGTTTTGACCAAAAGCCATCTCAAAGGGAGTTGCATTGAGTACAGTCTTGTAGGCCACTCGGTATGCCCAAACAACATGGTGTAACTATTTGTCCTAATCTGAACGTTTGTTGTTCAAGAGTTTCATCACTATGTTACAAAGGATCTTGTTAGTGCTTTCTGCTTGACCATTGGCCTGAGGATGATATGGTGCGGATTTCTTGTGAATCACCCTAAAATTCTGTAACAAATATTCAATGACCTAGTTTAGAAAGTGAGTTCCTTGATTGCTCACTAGCTCTATAGGGAGCCCATATCTTGTAAAAACATTTTCAAATAAGAATTATGCAGTCGTGTGTGCATCATTCGTTTTTGTGGCCTTAGCCTCTACCCACTTTGTAAGATAATCTGTCACAACTATGATGTATTCAGCATGAGTACCTTTTGCTGGGGGGTTAATGGTGAAGTATTTTGCTGGCAATGCACCACAGTGCGCTCCCCTTCTTGAGAGCTTCATGACGATACGCTCGGACTAGAAAACCGAGCTCCTAAGGCTGCACACAGTACTTCGCACAGAGGCTACAGAATAAGCAAAAAACACAGTACACAGGGAGCATGAAGATAGACTTCTTAGGTGTTACAAATGCTGTCGAACTTCCAGTCTGTGATTGACCAGGCCACTATATTTTTTATAAAAGAACATATACAAAGAAGTGTCCAGTGGCCATTTGGCCTTTCACATGGACACTAATGGTAACAATCTCCCACTAAAGGCCAACATGGCCAAAGTAACTATGGGAGAAAAATGAAGAATGATAAAGAATACTTGAGTGTAAGTATACAAACTATACCTCCCACCTGATGGGCATGTTACACAGTATACAAGTGATTGTGTAAGATCAAGAATCAAGTAACCCCCATCAAGTGACAACAGTGTCGAAAGCTATCCTATGGTAGAGCTTTAGTCAAAGCATCTGCAACATTATCTCAAGTGTGAACCTTCTCAAGAATAATGCTCTCAGTGGCTAAGCAAGCTCTAATGAAGTGATACCTCACCTCAATGTGCTTGGTCTTTGCATGATAGACCGGATTCTTAGCCAAAGCAATGGCACTCTGACCATCACTGAGCAAGCGAGGTACATGCTGAGGTAAACCCATATCACAAGCAAGACGAGAAAGCCACAATGCTTCCTTACATGCCTCACTTGCTGCAACATACTCTGCTTCTGTCGTGGAAATAGCTGTACATTCTTGAAGACTAGATCTCCAACAGATAACATCTCCAACAAAATGAAAAATGTACCCTCATGTAGATTTACGATTGTCTACACAACCTGCATAGTCAGAATCTGTGTAACCAATAATGGATGCTTTCCCTCTACCTAAGCATAGACACTTGTCCTTAGTGCCACTCAGATATCTCAAAATCATCTTGACCGCTTCCCAATGTTTCTTGTGAGGATTAGACATATATCTGCTCACAACTCCCACTGCAAATGCAATATCTGGTCTTGTAGCTACCATAGCGTACATGAGACTACCAACACCAGATTGATAGGGAATTTTGGTCATGCATTCCTTTTCCTAATCTAATTTGGGGCAATCATCCTTGCTCAATTTCACATATGTGGGTAAAGGTTTACTCAATGCCTTTCCACCCTGCATATTGAACTTGTGAAGTACTTTGGATATGTACTCACTTTGAGACAAGTATATGCATCTTTTACTCCTATCACGACTAACGCACATGCCACGAATATGTTTGGCATCCCCCAAATCCTTCATATCGAATGTCTGACTCAACTTCTTTTTGAGAATTGACAAGTCATAAGAGGACTTCCCAGCAATCAACATATCATTGAAATAAAGTATCAAACATATCACGCTTCCATCTGAGCATCTCTTTGTGTAGAGACAATGATCCTCATTGCTTCGAGAATAGCCTTGAGACTTCATAAAAGCATCAAACTTTTGGTACCATTGTCTAGGGGACTGTTTAAGTCCATACAAGCTCTTCTTGAGCTTACAAACTAAACTTTCCTTGCCAGGAACTACATAACCCTTTGGTTGTTCCATATAGATCTCATCTGTAAGATCTCCATGCAAGAAAGCAGTTTTCACATCCATTTGGACTAACTCTAAGTCCTCCATTGCAACGAATCCAAGCAACATGCACAGGGTAGTCATCTTGACCACTGGAGAGAAGATTTCCTCGAAATCAACACCATGTTGTTGCTTAAAACCCTTTGCAACAAGTCGTGCTTTATACTTTGGAGAAGCACTATCTGATGTGAATTTCAACTTATATACCCATTTACATGGTAAATCTTTCCTGCCATTTGGCAAAGGTACTAAGTCCCAAGTACCATTCTTGTGAATAGAATCCAACTCATTCTTCATGGCACGCTCCCACTTGACATGATCCTCTGTCTGCATAGCCTCTTTGTAGCAAGAAGGCTCACCGACATTTGTTAGCATAACAAAATCTAAACTTGGAACATATCTATCAGGTGGATGTGAGACACGTGCATAATATCTCAATTGTTGCTGAACAAGAACATGTACAGACTGATCTGAATGGACGTTCTCTTGAACATCCCTATGTGCAACATTTTTATGCATGCTAACCGGAGGACTAGTATCCTCAAACACCACTCTTCTCACTTCAACCTCCTTAATGGGCTGTTTATGCATCTTAGACTCATTGAAAATGACATCACTACTTTTGATCACTGTCCATGTTTCAGGATCCCATAAGCGATATCCAAATTGTCCTTCTCGACCATATCCAAGAAAAATGCATTTCTTTGACTTATGGTCTAACTTTTGTCTAAGATTCTTGGGTATGCATATGCTTCACACCCAAAAACTCGAAGATGATCATAATATGGTGGCTTCCCTATCCATAGCTCTTGTGCCACTTTTAGACCTTTGGCAGTACTAGGTGAAAGGTTAATCACATGAACTACAGTCAATATGCTTCTGCCCAAAAGCCTTGTGAGAGGTTTGCATGATGCAACATAGAGACTACTCTATCTTGAATAGTTCTATTCATCCTCTCAGCTACACCATTCTGTACTGGGGTATAAGGAGCTGTAAACTCTCTACTTTCCTTGTTTGTAGATTGTCACCAATAAGTGAGTAGTCTTGAGCTTCCTTCTCTAGACTGCATTGTCTTGCTAAAGTCATTCCTTGAGGGAATGTTTTCGTCCTCAAGTATGTCACTAAAGGTTCACTTCATTCTGGTGTGAGAGACATATGATATAGCGTGGCATGTTCTATCGGTGGTCTTTCACAATAGACAAGACATTCTCTACACAACTTGTAGACATCTGCTTCCATAGAAGGCCAATATACTCCTAGTCTATGCAAAGTCTGCAATGTACGATGTTTTGAATGATGTTGCTTTAATGCATCGACATGTGCTAATTGCTACCAATTTGCGTATTCTGATTCATCTGCACAACAAGCAAGAATCTTCTGATTATCCTATTTATATATACTTCCTGCTATGATTCGATATTTTTGTGACTCAGTGGTTTCTCCTTCTTTGATCCTAATCCTTGGATTCTTGGGTCCAAATGTGAGAATAGGGACAATCGGCTTAGCCCATTTAGGTACTATTTAAAGGTTGAACAGGTATGCGTGGGGTAGTTCATCCTCTATTCCTTGAGGAGCTTCTCCCGTGGTTAATCTTGAGAGATGGTCAACTCTAAAGTGGGTCTTTCCCTTCCTGACTACTACTTCAAAGTCCTACTCCATGAATAATAGAAACCATCGTATCAGTCATCCAATACTACAATGCTTATTGACTAAGTATAGCAATGCCTGATGATCCATGAAGAACTTGAACTTATTTTCCAACAAATAATTCTTGAATTTCTTTATTGTGTAAATCATTCCTAATCCTTCATGTTCTGTAGTGGTGCAATTTCTTTCTGCTGCATTCAATTGCCTACTTGTGTAAGCTATGGGAAGATCTATATTGCCTTTGTTCGTTGGTTGTGCCAACACACATCCTATGGCATAGTTGGATGCATCCACATGTACATGGAATGGCTTGCTCCAATCTAGGGTTGTTAATATTGGTGCTGAGTATGAGCGTTATTTAAGTTCATTGAATGAATTCTCACATTCATTTGTCCATTCGAACTTGGTCAAAAGAGAGTACAAGGGCTTTGTTATGATAGCGTACATGTGTATACATCGTCTGTAATAACCACAATGAGCCATGAAGGCCTATACCTCTTTTATGTTCTTTGGTCTGGTAGGTCTACAATTACTTTCACTTTTTCTTCATGCGTAGAGATTCCGTTCTTTGACACAATGTGTCCTAGAATTTTGCCTTGCATGACCATGAAAACACACTTTTCCGGGTTCAAGCAAACCGGATATTCTTGACATTTGTCAAATACTTGCCTTAGTTATGGGATATGAGTCTGCCTCATATTAGAATGAGTACATATATCATCCACATAAAGTTCCAAATTCTTTCGTAGGAATTCCTTAAAAACATGACACATGAGTCATTGGAAAGTGACGGGTGCATTTGTCAACTCAAATGGCATCACACAAAATGCAAAGATGCCCCATTCTATGGCAAAAACTGTCTTATGCTGATCTTCACGAGCAATAGCTACTTGATTATAGCCTAAGAAACCATCAAGAAAGCTGTAAACTTCCTTGCCTGCAACTCTTTCCAGTAAGTGTTCTGTGATAGGAAGAGGATAACTGTCTCTAATTGTGTTGGCATTAACTTTTTAAAGGTTAATACGCATGTGCAATTTCCCATTCTTCTTGGGCACAACCACAATGGGGGATACCCATTCAGTCACACTTCCCAAGCCTTGCATTCTTCACCTGCCTTGCTTTGATTGCCCTTGGATAGCTCTTGCTAGACCTGTCAAAATCCAATGTTTAGACCAATTTCTTAAATTGATGATCAAGCACTTTGATATATACACCTTTAAGGGTCCCTTTTTCTCCTTATGAAATTCCCAAGTGCCCCCTGACTTTCCTAATCCCACAAATGGGTCAACCTCAATTTTCCCTCTCCAAATATCAACGTGTTCTTCTTGAAAAAAATAGTTGAGGTCGCGTAGAACTCATAAAGAGCTTTCTAATGAGCTATAAAGCTCAAAAAACAGACTTCGAATGAAGAAGTTATGGATGTTCAGATCCTCGGGGGTTAAAACGGTAGTTAATTTTTTCTTCAAATATGAGCAAATAGGGGTCTCCAATAAGCTTTATCACCCAAAAATTCACTCAAAATAGCCTCAAAGTAGCCCCAAAAATCAAACCTTAAATTTTGCATTTTAAGTGAACAATTGCGATGGTTTGGGACCGTCTCGATGGTCCAGTTGAAGTGTCACGATGGTCCGATTGTGCGAGGCATCATGACGGTCAAAAGTGAAGCATCACAATGGTCTGACTAGCGAGCAATTGCTATGGCGTGAGCCCATTGTGATGGTCAATGATCAACGCAACCATCACAATGGCGTGAGACCATTGCAATGGTCATGATGCACAATGGCTTGAGCCAATCGTGATGGTCCAAAATTGAAGCATCAAGATGGCGTACCTGGTATCGTTGCGATGGTCTATGAGGACACATGGCAAGTGGGTCATCACAATGGCATGGGCCAATCGTGATGGCGTGGGCCAATCATTATGGCATTGGGTCAATGGGATCATCACGATGGTCAACGACCGTCGCGATTGTTCAAATGAACCATTGTGATGGCGTGAGACCGTCGTGATGGTCCGACCGAGCCATCACGATGGCATGAGCCAATCACGATGGCACGACACAATCGCAATGGTGTGAGCTCGTCGTGATGGTCCGTCAAAATGCAAATTTTTGGGAAGCAACTGTCGATTTGTGTGAGTGCAAGCATTGCGTATACCATGTTATACACACTTACCAAAAATGTTGACTTTGTTAGACCATCACGATGGTTTGACACATACGACAAATCTGACAGAAAGTTGGATTTCTCACCTTTTGGAAGCTTTCTTGCTGCTCTGGAGAACTGTATCTGCAAGAAAACTCGAAAACACACACAACACAAGCACAAAAGTTCTCTCTCTCGTATGCGCAAATGAGGGAAATGAGGAGGATGGGTGGATATGGTGAAATTTTTGATTTTTTTTGGAGTGGAAGAAGATGATGTGGTGGTGAAGGAGGAGTGTAGAGGAGATGAAAAACACCAAAAACTACATAAAAACAACAACAAAAACTGAAAATTTTACCTTCCAATGCCACTTCTTACTATACTCTTACCATCACGCATTTGTGTTAGACTCCATCCCTGGCAACGGCACCAAATTTGGTGTTTCTCTAGTATGATGGTAAGCACCACATTAAGAATCTCCACCTCCTTAATGTCAATCCACAGAAGAGATAGGAGTGATATGAAGATTGTGAATGCAAGATGTAGTGAGAGTGAAGATGAGAAGCATGGAGATGCACACACACATACACACACATGTAAGAGACAAGCAAGACACAATGGAAGATATGAAATAGACTCTATTGCTCAAGATCACTATTACAAGCTCAAAATAGCTCAAAGCTCACACTAACCAACCTCAAAAATGAGCTCTCTAGCTCCTTTTATAGATTCTAGACTAGTTTTGACCGGTTTCACATCTAGTGTCTGACATAGTTAAAAAATAGCTTGTAGGCACTATTTGGATGTCTGAACGAGATCTAAAAATAGGCAAAATTGGTAAGCTTTTTTACCTAAGATCCTCAAGCTCGAGGACTCCTCGGCTTGCACAAAATGGAGCTACTAATTACAAAAGTGAGTGTTTCTATGATACATATGGTACAAAAGTGATGAAAATCACTCTTTGGTGTTTTGAGAAAGAAATATAAAACATGTTTCTTTGGAAAAAATAAACTTCATGGCTCCCCATGATTTCCTTGTAGTCCGCCTTCACATGCTTCCTTGTCATCTATGCCTATGGATACTGCCAACAAGCACACAATATTCGAGCCTTTAGAGGAAACACAAATTGGGGGGAATAAAAGGGTAAGGAGGCCCAAGTTCTTCCAGTGAGGAAGGACCAACAACATCATCATGTTATTATTTTTGAAAATGAGCTTAGCCCAAGAAGCCTCACTGTTGCACCATGCCCTGACGATCCACTTAGTAGCCAACTTGTCAGCCATGCCTTCAATATCCATTATGCCTAGGTCCCCACACTCCTTTTGGTTGATGCAGGTAGAACATTTAATTTTGGGAACCCCTCTTCTGTTGTGGTCCCCCATCCTAGGAAAGTTCCTACAATTTCTTTCCAACTTGCAGAGCTCTTGATGCTTTTGTCCCCAGTAGGAGAGAAAGTAAATAGTCCAGGAGATGAGGAAGGTATTGATTACCATGGCCCACCCCACGAGGTTGATTTGCATGCCCTTCCAATATGCTAACTTATTTTCTAGGTTGGAAGGACCCAATTCCATCGTTGCTCCATTGAAACACCAAAGCCCATCAGAATACCAAGATGGCAAAAGATCAAATCCCTAGGGATAATTTGGCAACCATGGTCAACCAACAATTGGGGTGGTGGCCTGATGATGGACTTGAACACGGTTTTCTTGTGGTTTATTTTGGAACCAGATGCCAAACAAAATGTGTTAAGGCACCCCCATAATGTTTCAATGCTAATCAAATCATTATACACAAATGCATTCATGTCATCTACAAATAGCCTCATGATCATCTAGCCCTGGTTGAGAGGTAGAGGGAGACCTTTGATATGTCCCAAATCCATGTGATTCTACACAAGATGGCTGAGCCCCTTCGTGGAAATAATGAAAAGCAGAGGGGCCAATGGGCACCCTTGCCTAATAGAGCATTTTAATATGAAAGCCTTAGTCTTGGAAAACTAGTCATCTCATGAATTAATTTTCAAATTTAATCACAAGAAATATATTATGACTCTTGACAAGATTAAATCATGTGAATTGCATGCTAGGCTCTACGTTGTTGAACCAGTCCATATGTTGGATGGTCTATTAGATGATCACGAAATTGCTTTCCTCTCTACTAAACAGGATTTACTTTCCCTAGGCATAGTTGGTCTAGAACATGTACTAGATCAATGGTCCTCGGCTTCTTGCACTCTGCAACCAATTGAGGAAGAGAACAAAATGTTACCGAATGACTTACTGAACTCAGCAGACCTATCAAAATATATACATCAAGGGATGGATAATGATTTTAGCCCACAAACTTATGTTCCTGAAGATCAACTCATCACTTACAACTTAGGATATGATGTAAACCCCCGACCTATTAAGATTAAAGTAGGCCTGGAAGACTCTTTTAAAAGGGATCTACTCACATTACTAACTGAGTTCGTAGACATTTTTGCCTAGGAATATAAAGATATGAAAGGCCTTGACCCTAGGATCTATCAGCACCAAGTGGTTTTGAAACCAAATGCTTACCGAGCTAAACAGTAGAGTTACCACATGAATCTGCATTATGCTAAGCAAGTTAAGGACGAATTATATTGTTTGCCTCCGATTGGGCTTATGGTTCAAGTTGAGCATGCTAAGTGGTTATCCCCAATTGTTATCCTTCCAAGAAGAATGAACAGTTGCACATCTATGTAGACTACCTGATCCTTTTCCTCTACCATTCTTAGATAGTATGGTTGATGAAGTTGTCGGACAGAAAATATACTTTTTTTTAGATGGATATAGTGGTTACAATCAGGTGCGGATGGTTGAGGTGGATATCCCCAAGATAGCTTTTATTACCAATTAGGGAGTGTACGCATGCATGATCATGTGGTTTGGGCTCTAAAATGCCCAAAGTACCTTTCAACATTACATGCAGGAGATTTTTTCTCATTTCCTTACAAGTTTTATGCGAGTCTGATTGGATGATTTCTCAGTCTCTAGCTCTACAAATTCCCATTTGTTGCATCTACGACTTTGTTTCCTTAAATGCCGAATTATTGACTATGCTTAAACCCCCCTAAATCTATCTTTGCTATCTCTTATGGTAAAATTTGGGGTCATATTATCTCGTGCCATGGAATTCAGCTTGATCTTGATAAAGTATAAGTTATCTTATAGGCCCCACCTCCCAAATCATCTAAAGATGTTTTATGATTCCTTGGACAAAGTAGATGGCATGGCCATCGTTTATGGTGGTTGGCTCACTTAACCATTCCCCTTACATGTTTAACTATAGTAGCTCCTCATGCTTTCCATTGGACCACCGAATGTTAAGAAAGTTTTATCTGACTTAAACGATTGCTAACGTAGGCCTCGATCTTGCAAGCCCCAAACTGTGTCCTCCCCTTCCATGTTTTTGTGGATGCGTCTGACATTGCCATAGGGAGTGTCCTTATGCAACTTTAGGATAAATGGTATCATCCGGTATATTATGCTAGCCGATAATGAGCTCCTATTGAACAAAATTATTCTCTTACGTAGCACGAATGTCTAGGTCTCATTTACTCTATGAGAAAATTCCAGCACTATTTACTCGGTCGTAAATTTACCTTCCATGTGGACCACTCTACATTAACATATTTGGTTCACCAATAGAATTTGGGTGGAAGACTGGCTACGTGGGTCCTTCTATTGTAGGAATTTGACTACGACTTGGTGCATTGCCTAGGATCTTCCCATGTGATTGTCAACTTTTTGTCTTGATTAGATTTTAGTGAAGCTCCGATGGGCATAGATGATTCCTCTCTGGCTATTTATATGATTGAACCTCACCCCTTGTTGGTTCAATGGAACTTGTCTCACTCCCATTATGATACTCTTATAAATTTTTTGACGACTAGCTCTCCATGGGAATCCTTGTTTGCACCAATATGGTAGAAGCTAGCTTTGTACAGTAGGGAATTCCGTATCATTGTAGGCCAACTATACCATGCCAACCCATTGGGAGCTTGGCTAGGATGTGTCCTGACACATGAGATACTGTCAGTTTTGGCCTTGGCTCGCTCTGCACCTTTAGTTCATCATTTTTCAATGGAATTAACACACAAGAAGATCCTACAAATTTTCATAACATTAATTAATACGTGTGTCTGAGACAAAACTTCTGAACCCTTTTTATTAGCATTATGCACATGCTAATAGCTTTCCCTTTCATTATTCAGCTTCCCAAAATCTAGAATAAGGTTAGCTGGTCTATCATAAAAGCCTTGCTGAAAGCATTTTAGGATTCATAACCTTCTGCAACATAACAATTATCTTCTTCTATTCCTCTGCAACACAAATATGATAGAACCTGAATCTTTGACTTACTTCTTCCAATGTTAAAGAACTTTCACAAACAAAGGATAGACAACTGACTCATAGATACTCAAGATCTTCATGATCATTCAAGATCATCCAATATCATCCAAGATCATACAAGATCCATCAAGATCTTACAAGATCATACAAGATCATCCAAGATCAATGATCTCTCCAACAAATGCCTGTGTAGAGTCTGCTCTCATCAAACCTTCATGAATGAATGTATGATTTGCTACCTAAATGTCTCAAGTGTTCATGCTTCTCACAAAGTTGTAAAACCTTCCCAAGAACCTGCAAGTACTTGAAACATAAGTGGACAAACTTCTCACCTTGAGAACTCCAAAAGTTGCAAGTAGATACTTCATATCTTCATATTCTTCTCAGGTGAAATGTGATAGTATCTGCTTGACTTTCTTTTGGCTAACTCAACTTCTCAATCAAGTAATAGGATCTGATGGAACACCTTTTTTAATACAAGCATGTATCCAAAAAACAAGACAATCATAGAAAGTAGATTCTTCAACTGACTAGTACATCAAAAATCTGAATTTTCTGAAGTTTTCTAAAAATACTGAATATGAGGTAGCTTTTCCAAACATAAAACCTCTCTTCAAGTCTCCAACATCTTTTACAAATACTCTTTTATCTCAAGAGTTAGATAAAGAAGAAATATACTTCTGTGCAACTTGTCATATACCAAGTAGCTTTGTATTGACACTCCAAGAATTCTTTGAGGGAATATATAGCTACCTGCTCAAAATCTTCAACTTATATATAACTCATACATATGAGTCAAAATATACAAGTTGTCTTCAAAATCTACTACTTTTCTTTCTCTCAATGCAATTCTTTGTCAAATCTACTAAATCATGACCAAGTATAATGCAAAACAAGAAACTTCTTCTTCTTTAAACTATCTTTTTCACAAGATGTTCTCGTAGACTTGTCTTTGGATGTAGAGGATAAAAGTAGGAAAAGTATATGGAAAATATAAGAGAAAATGAAGTCTTACTTTTCCTTTGGAATTTTTGGACCTTCTTTTTCTGCATCTTTCTTCCACCTGATGATGTCAACATCTTCAACCTTCTCTTCCATACCTTTTGTTCTCTTCATCTTGAAGTAGCAAGCACTCTTAACTTCTTCAAATGAACTTTTATGTTCCTCTAGTGCTAAGAGTAAGAGACAAAACAAACATGGTATACAAATGGAAGTGAGCATAGAATCATGTTTTACCATCTCCTCATATCTTTGAATCAAAACTCTGCTTCAAATGTGACTGATATGACTGAATTCACCAAACTTTTCCTTCAGCTGGCTGAATCCTAAATTACCTCTCTAGTGTACCAAGATCAAATTCTGTACCTAGATATCCAACCAACTTACAACAAAAAATTGGTTGAAAACAAAACTCATCCCATCTCCAAATTTGTCTCCTTAGATAAGCTTTCTTTCCATGAAAGAGATCATCAAAACTCATCTAATCTCCTTGTTCTTGACAGTTTTGATGTAGCTAATGCTTTACTTTCAAAGTAATGAAAGTGTTTGAAAGCACTTCTTGAATCCTTCAAATCTCTTCATAACTGCTCTTCTAAGATATGACCTGCAAATGATAATCTGATAGTAGAAACTAATAACAGTGATTTGATGTTGATCTGGTTCCTTCATCTTCTCTAAACCATTGTTTTTCCTTGAATTTGAAGTAGTGTTCTCTTCATCAAGTCTGGGTCTTCAAATAATACTTCTGTAAAGTATCTTTACTCTTCAAAAGTATTTGACTGCTAACAGATCATCAACTTCATACTCCACACTGATGAATAAACATGTGAACAAATTGTTTAATTCTCAAATCTCTACTCATCTAGATTAAGTGTGTATGTCAAATGTTAGAAGATGTTCTTAAGTCATATGTTGTAAACCTCGAAGTCTGGGAACTTGGGAATCTGAGAGCCTGAATGCTTTGATACCAAAGCCCTAAAGCTCTAATACCAAATGTTGGAAATTTAGTAGGCCCATAACTAATACCACATGTCCAAGTTCCATAGGTCCAAGATCTACAATATAGAATCCAGCAATCTTTGAATATTGACAAAACATGAACATACCACATTTAATCATATAAATGATGAGACAAAGATAGAGAAAGATTAGACAACATGTGTAAAGTGTTACATAAGTCACTGCTTACTCACACTATCATATATACAAATGTCAATTTACAATGTGGGAGCAAAACTCTCAACCACTCTATGTGAACAGAAGTAGATGGATGAGTGTATGTACAGAATTTATAAGAATATTCAGATGTAGGGACATAAATCTGAATATGTATGAGATGTTTCACCTGATAGGTTGTAGAAGAGTGAATATGAGTGACAGAAAGAGGAAGGATCAGTGTGAAACTGATAATTAGCAAACTCTCATCTAACTTTAGGCTATGGAAGACCCTAAGTCAGATACGTGTGTGAAAAGATCACATACTTACAAAATTAGCAAAGCATGCTAACAAGTTTGCTGCCAGAAATCCTCAAACTCATATGAACATACCTTCTCGAACACCTCATCCAAATATGCATAAAGCATACATGTACTCATTCTCTTGTACCTATGCGGAATAGGACTCCTGATATGGATGCCACTTCCATATACTTCAAATAGTACTTGTGTGCATAAAGAGAATATGTACCTGAATTTCTTAACATAAGATGCAAATCTTATGTTAAGCTCCATCCAATGTCTTTGAAGTACACCGAAATCTTCATGTAGAAGAGAATCTTCAAATACATTATGTAGATGGTTGGTTGATCTACACCACCAAGCTGCTGATGAGTAAGTCCTCTCCATAAGCAAGAGTATGAGCATACTCTTCTCCAAGAAGTACTCCATAGCTGATCCTCAACATGCTCCTAGAGTGCACCATGGCTGCCCCATGTGTGCTAGAGCACCACCTCTACTTAGGGACTAAGAACTAGTGTTGCCAATTGGTGTGTGATATCTAACAAAGTGACCCAAGACTCTCTTAGTCATTTTTGGCACAAAACTGGGTAAAATTTTTATGAGTCTATCTTTTAGAGCTTGAAGAGAGCTTTCCAATGGTATATGACATTCAATCATCAGAGATCAGATTTGGGAGAAAACCCTAATCCTAATTTTTTGCTAATTTAGGGTTTTGACCTCATATGATAGCTCTCGGCATGAGGATCATAAAATCAGATCATTCATCAGGTAGTCAGAAGTGTGAAAAAACAGGTCAACAAGTTATTTTTAAAGTTAGCTAAAAGCAACTTTAAAAATAAAGCAAACTCACTTAAAATAAAGCAGAAGCAATTTGAAAAGCGATGTGATTGAAATAAAGCGTTTTTTTGTGATTTTTTTGCATGGAGATTTAAAACCTATTAGGGTTTTTGCCCTAAATGGATCTTGGACTGATGTGACATTGTTTTCCAACATCTTCTATCTGTCTTATATCCCGGTGGGTTCATCATCACTACATGCATAGTCCTCATTCCCTACCGGTTTGCATAGACCACCTCCCCCTATGAAGAAAAGGAAGATGAAAGTGTCAACCTCATACTCCACTGATCTCGTTGCACCCAGTGGTTGTTCCCTTCTCCTCCTCCAGCACCGAGCACAAGGATAACCCCCCTCCACATCCACCCTCTCCTCCAGCGGACAACAATGATTCTTCTTCCTCTTTGGCATCCTCTCCTCCTCCACCTCCTTCTCCCCCATAGGAAATATTTATGAAGGATGTTGCCCCCCCCTTCCCCATCACCCTCGTTGATTAAAGAACCTTTGTTATCCCCCCGTCGTCTTCAAAGACAATGGATAAAGCCCCATCCGATCTCCCGACCATGCACCACCTAGTCCATCTCCTCCTTCATCAACTTCTTACTCCCCACCCAGTACACCCCTTGTACCGGATGGTCTTCACCTTCCCGACTTTCCTCTCGTTGGAATTCCATTCTTGTATTTGTCATAGATGACCCAAAATTCCCTGCAATCCCCCCTCTTTGTCGGTGAAAACTTCAGCTCTAATACCACTGGTGCGGAATTACTTTCGCCCTGAAGGTGGATTTCGCGACAAAGCTTGAACTCTGTCAGGCCTGCGGAAATTGCCGCGCCACCGCAATAGAATGCTAAACTAGAGTGATTTAGAACACCTCTGTAATCAACAGTAGCTCAGCCTAATTAACGTCGCCTTAACTGTGTTATCCTGCGACACAAGTTCCACCGGAACTTCACCAGACTGTCACTGGACTGACACCGTAATCGTACCGGAACTTCACTGAAATGAACTTCTACTTTGGTTATAATTGCTTCAAGTGAACATACAAGAAGTAAGAAAGTGATTCGTGAGCTTTCTCCACTTAATGAACTCTTCTGAAGTTTTAAGAAAAACTTCACAGTTCTGAAGTGCTACTTTCCGGTTAGATTTTGTACTGCATGCACATCTCCTTTTCATCGGAAACTGTGACCAGCTTAAAGTAGAGACGTCTAGCTACAAGATGAGCTATCTCTCATACAAAGCTTCGAACTCTGCTACGAGTTATACTTCGTTGTTCTACCGAAAAATCTTGTTTTCTGAGAAACTGTAACTGACCGGAAATTACTGAAATATGTTTACTGAGTAAGCTGTTATTCATTGAAACATGCGTTTACAGAGAAGGTACTGAAGCACGTTTAGTAACGAGTCGTGACAGTTAACGATAAACGGAACTTCCTACCGTAACATGAAATAGCTTCAGATTTTTTTCCAAGTAAAGATTACGCGCAGACATCCACATGAACATGTGTTTTCGATTAGAGAAGATGTGTACAAGTAAACTTGGCCTCTTCTTGCTCAAGTTACAGAAACTCTCCTACAGTGAGTAGTTTCTTATTACTATCTCTCTCAGATGAAAAACCCGACACTTCAGGCTTGTGTTATTCATCTGTACATACGCGATCTATGGCGTCTTCTGAGAACTTCTAACTCTCTCTTCACTCATACGCGCATCTCACACGCATCATCTTCACGCGTCTCTTCCTGAGTCTTCTCTCTCCCCTCTAGTTCTTCAAATCTTGCTGTATATATATAAACTTTCCTTTGGCGCTCCTCTGCACTGTTACTCTTCAATTTACGTTATGCGCGCCTTACGTGCCCGCCGCGGTTAATTGCTCTGTTATGCGCACACCGTGCACTAACTTCGCATACTGTACACCTGTGCATTGATTTTCCAGAAGATTCTGTTTCTCTCTGACTGTTGCGTCAAATTCGTGAGTGTTTCTTTAACAGCTCCCCCTCAATCACTAATTTGACCTCTTCCGGTTCTTTCATATATCTTTCTTTCTTTTATTCCTGCCATCTCTTTGAATCTGTTTGTCTTTGTTCCATCCAAGCTCTTAGTCAGAATGTCTGCAATCTGATCTTTCGTAGGAGTGTAGACTATTTCTATCTCTTTCTCCATTACTTTTTCCCTTAGGAAATGATACTGAATCTCTATGTGTTTTGTTCTTGCATGAAACACAGGATTCGCTGCAAGGTACAGCGAGCTCATATTGTCTCCATGTATAATTGGTATGCCTTGGTCAATACTCATGCTTTTAAGTAAGGTCTGCATCCATATTACTTCTTTCGTTGCTTCTACCAGTCCTTTGTATTCTGCTTCTGTTGATGATAAGGCTACTGTGTGTTGCTTCTTCGAACACCAGCTTACCAGCTTATCTCCTAGGTATATCATATACCCGTGCGTTGATCTTCGGTCATCTTGACTTCCTGCCCAATCTGAGTCACTATATGCTCTGAGCTTTATATCTGACGTAAAAGGATAATATAATCCTTCCTTTATAGTTCTTTTGATATATCTGAGAACTCTTTGTCCTGTAACCCAATGTTGCTCTGTCGAACAATGCATAAACTGTGAGAGAACTCCTACTGCATAACTAAGGTCCGGTCTTGTTAGCGTAGCATATATTAAGCTTCCTACTAACGATTGATACTTCTTCATATCTTTAAACTCTGTTCCATCATATTTACTAAGTTTATGGTTTACTTCAAGCGGTGTTGAAGCTTCTCTGCAATTTTCCATATTGAACTTCTTCAGTAAGTTCACAGATACCTTTCTTGTGTGACATATACACCATGATCTGTATATGTGATTTCCATACCTAGAAAGTATGATAACTTTCCTAGGTCACTGATCTTGAATTCCTTCTCTAGCAATTTCTTTACCTCTGTGATTCCTGCATCTGAGGTACCTGTAATTATTATGTCATCTACATAGATACAAATGTAAATCATTCCTTCTTCTGTTCTTTTGATGAGTAGACTTGCATCTGCCTTCGAACTTTGGTATCCAAGTTCATTGAGATATTTCACAAGTCTGTAGTTCCAAGCTCTTGGGGCTTGCTTTAGTCCATAAAGTGCTTTTCTTAACCTGCAAACAAAATTTGGGTATCTGGAGCTTATAAACCCTTCCGGTTGTTCCATATAGACTTCATCTGATATATATCCATTCAAGAATGCATTCTTTATATCTAGCTGACTTAGCTTCCATCCTTTTGATGCTGCTATAGCAATCACTGTTCTTATGGTTGACATCTTTGCCACCGGACTGAACGTCTCGTCATAGTCTATGCCATGCGTCTGAGCATAGCCCTTGATAACCAGTCTCGCTTTATGTCTGGCTATCCTTCCATCTGCAAGTTTCTTTATTTTGAACACCCATTTATTTCCAATTACTTTCTTACCATTC
The DNA here is from genome assembly GCA_020310875.1 of Ceratopteris richardii. Lineage (NCBI taxonomy): Eukaryota > Viridiplantae > Streptophyta > Polypodiopsida > Polypodiales > Pteridaceae > Ceratopteris > Ceratopteris richardii. Next base: position 126,227,198 of record CM035424.1, read on the forward strand.
GGTTTAGGAACAAGCTCCCATGTCTTGTTTTCTTCCAGTGCGGTGAGTTCTTCTTTCATTGCTTCTTGCCATTGCTTCTTGCCTTTGGCTTCGTCATAGCTCTGAGGCTCATCCTCTTCTTTAACCATATATGCATAATCTTGTTGAGTTATATACGATGTATCATACGAGTATCTTTCCGGTTGTCTTCTTACTCTGTTTGACCTTCTTAGCTCATATTCTTCGTGTGTGTCTGAGTACCCGTCTTCATCTTCGTTCCTTATACCAGATCCGGTCCTAGACATATTTGCCTCTTCATCTTTGTTTACCTGTACAATTGATTTTCCTTTCTCTCTTCTTTTTATCTCTTCTTCAAATTCTTCAGCTGTATGACTCTGATCTGCATACCAGCTTTTCTGTTCATCAAATGTTACATCTCTGGAAACAGTAAAATGTTTGGTTAGAGGACTCCATAACCTGTAACCCATCTGCTTTTCATCATATCCGACAAATACATATTTCTCTGCTTTCGGTTCAAGCTTATGTCTGAGTTGAGACGGTACATAAGCATACGCTACTGATCCAAACACTTTGCAGTGATCAAGTGTTGGCTTCTTTCCCCACCAAGCTTCATAAGGGGTCATTCCTTCTAAGGCTGTACATGGTAATCTGTTTACCAAGTATGTCGCTGTGTTCACGGCTTCAGCCCAAAGATAATCTGGGCAATTTTTTTCTTTTAGCATAGCTCGTGCAAACTCGGCTAGAGTTCGGTTTCTCCTTTCTGCTACACCATTCTGTTGTGGTGTATACCTGCAGGTTATTTCTCTCTTAATACCTGCATTCCAAAGATAGTCATTGAATTCTCGGGAGAAGTATTCTCCCCCTCCATCAGACCTCAGTCTTTTAAGTTTTCGTCCGGTGAGTCTTTCAGCATATGCATGAAAATGCCTGAAAGCTCCAAATACTTCTGATTTTTCTTTCAAAACATAAAGAGTTATCCACCTTGTTGCATCATCAATGAATAAAACATAGTACCTTGATCCGCTGATTGATCCTTCTTTCGTTGGTCCCCATACATCTGTATGTATGAGTTCCAGCACACTGTCATGTTTGAATCCTTTCTTCTGGAAAGGTAACCTGTGGGCTTTTCCCATCTGACAGGCTTCGCATTTGTGAATCATATGTTGGTTCTGTACGTTCGGTAATCCCAGTACAGACTGATTCGCTATCATAGCTTTGATTCCTTTTTCGTGAAAATGACCTAATCTCTTGTGCTAGAGATCAAGTTCTGTAATTACCTTTTCATCATGTGTGAGCAGCGCTTGGCCAATGTTCCCTTGTACTCTTAACGTAAAGAGTCTCCCTTCTTTCTTACCAGAGACGATCTGATAATATCCGTTCTTGGGATCTTCTACAAATACTCCTTTGTTTGTAAATCTGACCTGAAAACCTTTCTCAACTATCTGTCCCACGCTAATCAAATTTTTCGGTATTGTTGGAACATACAAAACATTAGTTAGCAAATCTGCTCCACTTTTGCATAGTGTACACTATGTCTCGTATTGTCACCTGTTTGAACAGTGTGACTCGCACTTCCTTTTTCCAATTCTGACATCAGTTCTATGTTTCCTGACAAGTGATTAGAACATCCAGAGTCAATGTAAAATACCTTTAGATCTTCGTTATCAGATGTGCTGATTGAGTTCATCATCAATGATGTATGACTTTCATTCTGTGTGTCATTTGCGTAGTTGTTGTAGGTGGTGTTGTAGGATTGGCTCTGTCCCCAACTTCTTGTTCTACCTCTACCATAGCCTCCTCTTTGATTTTGTCTTCCTCTTTGGAAGTTACTTTGATATCTTCCGCTTCTGCCTCTGCTATTACTGTTCTGGCTTTGATTTGATCCCTGTTGGTTGTGCCAACAGTCATGCGCCAGATGATTACTTAGTCCGCAAATCCAGCAGACTTTCTTGTTAATATTTTGACTACTTCTTCCTCTTGCTCTTCCTCTGCCAGTGCCTTTACCTGTTGCGTAATAGGCCTGAGAGCTCGACTCTTCTTCGTCTTTTGACTTACCTTTGTCTTTCTTCTTGTTCTTCATGTACATTGCAGAGCTCTGTCCTTTATCTGCATCTCCTTTCAGGTCTTGCTCATATGTTAGCATCAAACCAAGCAACTGATTTAAATCTGGCACAAAATGATTTAAGGAGAGTTCAGTTGATAGTACGAAAGGTTTCCACCTTTCATCTCCTCTCAACCTGTGAGTACTTGCGCTATCAATCTATGATCTTCGACTTCTTCATTTATGGATCCAAGACTATCTGCTAGATCCTTCATTTTAGTGACGTAGTCACTTATGCTTTGACTCGACTTCTTTTTGAATGTAGTAAATTCGGACCATAAGCTAGCCTTCCTGGCTTTCGTAGTATTTTGGAAATGATCTTCCAATGCACTCCATATGTCCTCCGCTTTCTCCAGACCTCTAATGTGCGGTAGCAGATGATCTGAAACAGTGTTGTAGATGTAGGCTCTTGCCGTTGCATCTTTCTTTTGCCACAGCTTCAAAGCTTCTATCTCTTCCTTTTCTGGTTGGCTATCATCTTCGAAGGTCGGTTTCTTTTCTTCTCCGGTCACGTACATCATTAACTCCTTACTCATAAGTAAGGCTTCCATGCGCATTACCCATGCGGGATAATTATCTCTGTCCAGTTTATCAATTTGGACGTGATCTGCCATGATAGGTAATACTCTGGCTCTGATACCAATTGTCGGCGAAAACTTCAGCTCTAATACCACTGGTGCGGAATTACTTTCGCCCTGAAGGTGGATTTCGCGACAAAGCTTGAACTTTGTCAGGCCTGCGGAAATTGCCGCGCCACCGCAATAGAATGCTAAACTAGAGTGATTTAGAACACCTCTGTAATCAACAGTAGCTCAGCCTAATTAACGTCGCCTTAACTGTGTTATCCTGCGACACAAGTTCCACCGAAACTTCACCAGACTGTCACTGGACTGACACCGTAATCGTACCGGAACTTCACCGAAATGAACTTCTACTTTGGTTATAATTGCTTCAAGTGAACATACAAGAAGTAAGAAAGTGATTCGTGAGCTTTCTCCACTTAATGAACTCTTCTGAAGTTTTAAGAAAAACTTCACAGTTCTGAAGTGCTACTTTCCGGTTAGATTTTGTACTGCATGCACATCTCCTTTTCACCGGAAACTGTGACCAGCTTAAAGTAGAGACGTCTAGCTACAAGATGAGCTATCTCATACAAAGCTTCGAACTCTGCTACGAGTTATACTTCGTTGTTCTACCGAAAAATCTTGTTTTCTGAGAAACTGTAACTGACCGGAAATTACTGAAATATGTTTACTGAGTAAACTGTTATTCACTGAAACATGCGTTTACAGAGAAGGTACTGAAGCACGTTTAGTAACGAGTCGTGACAGTTAACGATAAACGGAACTTCCTACCGTAACACGAAATAGCTTCAGATTTTTTTCCAAGTAAAGATTACGCGCAGACATCCACATGAACATGTGTTTTCGATTAGAGAAGATGTGTACAAGTAAACTTGGCCTCTTCTTGCTCAAGTTACAGAAACTCTCCTACAGTGAGTAGTTTCTTATTACTATCTCTCTCAGATGAAAAACCCGACACTTCAGGCTTGTGTTATTCATCTGTACATACGCGATCTATGGCGTCTTCTGAGAACTTCTAACTCTCTCTTCACTCATACGCGCATCTCACACGCATCATCTTCACGCGTCTCTTCCTGAGTCTTCTCTCTCCCCTCTAGTTCTTCAAATCTTGCTGTATATATATAAACTTTCCTTTGGCGCTCCTCTGCGCTGTTACTCTTCAATTTACGTTATGCGCGCCTTACGCGCCCGCCGCGGTTAATTGCTCTGTTATGCGCACACCGTGCACTAACTTCGCATACTGTACACCTGTGCATTGATTTTCCAGAAGATTTTGTTTCTCTCTGTCTGTTGCGTCAAATTCGTGAGTGTTTCTTTAACACTCTTCCCACAACCCATTACCAGTATTAGCAGTTTGGAGTGAATGACTAGTGTGGCATGCAAGATTTTGGTAGGCTTGGTAGCTACCTTCTCCATCTGCAAGTCTTATTGACAAGGACATAGACCATTACTAGTAGTTGGCTGACCACTTCCAACAGCATTGTAACTAGCTTCAAACTCGTAACTAGGAGCTTCAATTAGGACTTAGACTAGCAGGTGTTTACCAACCAATAGTTGGGTGACACCTTATCCCAAGAAGCCAAACAAACATAATATTTTAAAGGATTTTTTGAAGAGTCCAAGTGGGAGTAAGAAAATTACCAAAAATAGGCTATGAGACTGGAGGAAGCTAATGCTCAACACCTTTTGAAAATCCAAGAGTTAGAAAAAGAGACAATGGTATAGGCGACCATGATCAACGAGATGTGGTTACCTTCATAAATAGACTAGTGACTACAAGCTGCTGTAGTAGACTACCACTGCTCTACGAGAGAGGAATGAGTAACTATCTGCTCAGATAGCACATCAAGAATAGTAGTTGTTGGTAGAAAACCGATGCGTCTGGAAGAAGAAACATGTTTGAAGGAAGAAATGCAAAGGGAAAAGGCTCTTTTGATATTTCAAAGGAGAAGAAGATCAACGAAAATTTATTTTATTGAGAAACGAAGGGTCATTCCATTAAGGATTTTAGGAAGAAGTAAGTTGATGATAGAAACATGACTCTCAAATCCACATGGAAAAATAGGGAATCGATAAATAACTCAAAACTTGAACTATGGGTTTTCCATAGAGGGGGTACGTAAATCTATCCAAACTACTGTGGATCAACCTTGCATGTTAGATAATGAAGCATCTTGTGAGGAGATTGTTGGATACCATCCAGATATGAGTTGGTGTTGCAATAATCCTGCTCGACACCTGCGAATGTGACTTTAGGGCACCTTGAATTACACCTTTAACTTCCCAAATATGCATTTAGATCTACTATGTACCTTGGAGCATCATTGCCAAATGTTTGTATCTAAACAAATAATTTTCACATACAGACTCTATGAAAAACTTGCTATTTTTGGACTTGAACCTCTTAGAAAAATTCAATTCTCACCCTCTAATAACAATTGACCAGATATATTTTAGAAACTTCTAATTGAAGAGCTTAGCTAAATATTCCAATTTATTCACTACTTTACAGTGAATATGCACTAAGGAATGAGTTTAGGAACTCAAGGGTGTAATCCTGACTTTTTAGGAGGAAGATAATGTGTTGACACAGGTAGCTTGTATGATTCATAACTCACGATTTAGTGAACCAAAAGTAATGAAAATTCATATGTAGCGACTAGGATGATCACTCTAACTATAACAAGTTAAAGTATCTTAAATGGTCAAGTATACACAGAGAACTCAATCACACAAAATTGCTGAAATGAAGAAGTTGTAGCAGAGAGCAGTAGACAGAGATTAACATGAACTAGTGACTCAAATTCTATGTGCTAATGAATGTATGATACAAAGGAGATGTAGTGAACTTACTCATACATGTGTGAGCTCAATATATGCTCAACCATGATCTCAATGGCTCTCTCTTGTCTGTCATATCCCGCGACTAAAAGTCATCTCTATTTATACATATAGAGAGAACTTGAAATTTGAGTTTCCTTCACCTAAAAGTGTTCCTATACTTTAGATGTTGATTGATTTGATTCCAAACACCAACTAAGTTGTGGTTCTTGAAATCTTAACATCATGAGATTCTTCATCTCACTCCCTTTTACTTTTATCCACAGAAGTAAAGTCCAAGATTTTTACAAGAGGTATTCATATGCCATACACATGTGAGCCAAATGAATAAATGAGAAGTCCTGATTATTTGGTCAAGCATCTAGGCTTGCCAAATGTACCAATAGCTCCCCCTCAAGCCTAAGATGTTTGAGTCTTCAATCCTTTGGTATCTCATGCAATCCAATCATAGATTTGAACCTGTTTAATTTGCTTCCATCCAATGATTCGGTCATCATATCTACACATTGCATATGGGTAAATACATAGGAGAGTTGTATCTCCTTACTCAGAATCTTTTCCCTAACAAAATGATAATGGACTTCTATATGTTTGGTCTTGGCATGAAAGATAGGATTAGCAGCTAGATGAAGTGAACTCATATTATCTCCAAATATGTATGGAGTACCAAACTCCAATCCTAAATTTTTTTATAGGGTCTCGATCCACATAGCTTCTTGTGTTGCATTTGTTAACCCTCTGTATTCAGCCTCAATCGATTTGAACTTGGTAAGCATATCTTTAGTATACTTCCTTTGTGTAAGGAACATCCCTTGTCTGTATCATCACTTGTAAGGATTATATAATCTACATACACAAGTATATCATTTCAGATTTACTTTTCTTAATGAAAAGTGAAGGATCTACTTTGCTTAAATGAAATCCTTTGTCTTGCAAGAAGGTCACTAGTCTATGGTTCCAAGCTCTAGGAGCTTTCTTCAATCCATATAGTGATTTTATGATTTCATGCACGCACGCAAGATGTGAGTCATTTACAAATCCAAGAGTTTTTTCAATGTATACCTCGCATTTTTTACATCCATCTGATAGATGTTCCAATTCTTCGAGGCAGTCACACTCCTAAGTACTCTGATTGTAGGCATTTGTCAATGAGAGAAAGTTTCTTCATAATCTATACCTTGGGTTTGAGCAAACCCTTTGGCCACAAGCCTTGCTTTATACCTGTTTATTGATCCATATGAGTTCATCTTTACCTTGTAGATCCATCTAGATCCAATTATCTTCATGGATATCTTCTTGAGAACCAAATCCCAAGTCTAATTCTCTTGAAGAGCTTCTATCTCTTCTTCTATTGCTTCTCTCCATTTTGATTTCTTCTTACCTTCATCAAATGTTGATGGTTCTTCTAAGTTGGTACCCTCGGAAATATAAATTGAAAGCTTAGTGACTAGAAAAGTGTCAAATCCATTCCTTTCTGGTTTCCTTTTTTCTCTAGTTGTTCTTATTGCTTGTTGAGAAGATTCTGCAACATCTCTCAACTCTTGCATCTTTGCTTTACCTTTGTTGTTCCAAGCATTATCATCAAAGACAACATATCTACTAGCAATAAAAACTTTATTTCTTGGATTATATAGCTTGTAACCTTTTTTATTTAAATCATATCCTAAAAAACACACTTTTCTCTGCTTTAGGATCCATTTTACCTCTGATTTGAGATGGAATATGTGCATAAGCTATGCACCCAAATATCGGCAATGATCAAGGCTAGGTCTTCTTCCATTCCATGTCTCATATGGTTTCATCCCATCGAATGTTTTTGATGGGAGTCTACTGATGAGATAGGTGTTGGAGTTAGATGTCCGCGAAAGCACGCGAACAACACAAGGAAGAAGAAAAAGAAGCTTGGAGCACAACACACAATACTGAATGTATTACTAGAGAATGTACAAAGATAACTATCCCATTAGGGCAATAGACTTATATACAAGCCGGGGGAAAAAACCTCCTAAAGAGGGAAAAAAGTGCCCTGGCGGTCCTAGTGTGTTCACACACATCACTACCTAAATATATCAACAAATCCCCCCTAGGAGTGATGCGGTGAACAAGAAGCTGACACTCATGTATAAGGAAGTGCTAAGCTATGTGGAAATCACTCCACAAAAGGAAGTAAGCCCAAAGCTTTGCAGAAAGCTTCAAACTTCTCCCTAGGTAGAGCCTTCGTGAAAAGGTGTGCAATGTTCTCTTGCGTGGGCACATATGCCAAGCTGATCTCCCCAGCAGAGAACCTCTCCCTGAGATAGTGATAATGCACCTCAATGTGCTTACTGTGAGCATGGAACACAGGGTTCCTCACAACTGCCAATGCACTCTGACTCTAAGTGAAGATGGTGGTGGCAGAAGTCTGACCAACATGTTTTATCCCGCGTTCAGCCAGAAATGCATTAAAATCAGAAGACATATATTCCCCTCCTCGCTCAGAATAGAGGGTGCCCATTTTACATGCTGACATATTTTCAGCCAAAAGCAAAACCTATTTGAAGCACATGAACACCAGTCTTTGCCTTCAATGGATATACCCATGCATGATTGGAAAAATCATCGATGAAAGTCACAAAATAAAGATACTTTCCAAAATAAGGTGTCTGCATAGGACCACAGACATCACTATGTACAAGCTATAATTTCTGAGTAGCCCGAACTGAACCATCTTTTGGAAAGAACGAATGCTGCATTTGCCCAAAATACAGCCTTCAGAAACATGTTTTCCAGGTGCCTCAAGTTTGGGCAAAGAGGAAACCATTTCAGATTTTTGTAGGCGTAGCAAACTAGCAAAATTCAGATGACCAAAGCGTGCATGCCAAAGCTTTGCATCTGACATCGCTTGAGAATCATTTACTGCACATGCCAAATCATTTACAGATCTTTCATAGTCTATGAGCTTATACAGCCCACGACATAAAATGCCAGAAGTAGTAATCACATCGCCATTTGACAGATCATGAATTGTACACCTGTCATCAACAAATTTCACAACCAAGCCAATCTTGGCTAATGCAGAAACTGATAACAGGTTCTTCTTGATCCCTGGCACAAATAAAGCATCTGACAAAGTGAAAGAACTACCATCAGTAGTAGTCAAAATGATCTTACCAACTCCCATAATAGGATAAGAGGAGTTGTTGGCACATGTAACAGTATTCCCTGTAGGGGTAGGCTCGCGTGAAGAGAAGAAACTGCGCTAGGAGGTAAAATGTTTGGTTGCCCCACTATCAAAATACCAAACATCTGAGTCTACTGCAGACATGCACTACTCATGAGAAGATGGGTCAAAACTGTAGACAATAGTAAACACCCATTCTTCTTCCTGCATCAAAAAAATCCAAATGCTTACCCTAGCATGGTGGATAGGAGACCATTCATTATGGTTTATCGAGGGGAAGGCACCACTCTCAAGGAAGTTAGCATTCTAATCGATTCACATGTGACATCTAGTGCGATTAAGTGGTCTTATTGTCAAGACATGGAACCCAAAATGAGTCCTATTGAGGCATACCTTATAGGAATAGGAGGCATGGAAAGTCCTTTCATGGGTGAGATGGAAGTTCCTATCCTCATAAAAGATGTAATCTTGATGTTGAAGCTCCTAGTTTGTCATGATGAAGACATGATCGAACCTCTGATCCTAGGCCAAGATTGGATTTATGATCACTCAGTGGACATAAATCTTAGAACATGCTCGCTCCAATTTGGAGTAGCTAGCCAACAGGGAGTGATATAGTTGGAGATCCCTATTCACCTCCACTCAATGGAGGAAAACACCTGCCCTCCCAGCAAAAAAGAGAAGGTGGACCAGAAGCTTTTTGGACAAATGCCCCCACCAATGGTGACCCTCAACGGACAGATGAGGATGATCCTTGGATAGAGGAGTACCTAGGAAATATTCCTCGCCTTATTTTGTCACATGGGAACAATCATCGGGCAGATGGGCACCATTAACACCTCAAGCATATCCTCCATGCTTCCAACATGCAAGCCTAGATCTGTTGTGCAAAGTGCTTTATTTTTTGATGGGCAAGTCATGCAAGTGTTGGACATCCCTTGTTTTCCAATCTAGAGTGTCTACCCAAATTCTCGCCCACCACCATGGAAAAATCAAGAGCAGTCCAGACACCAATGTAGAAGGACAATCCAGAATCCACAAGGAAAGTGGCCAATGATGCAGAGAAAAAAGCAAATATGAATACCCAAAGGTAGCAAATAGTTGATGATCCCACCCCTTCAGCCAATAGGACCAACAACAAAGGCAAGCTAATTAGGTCATTCACTAGTGTAGAGGTGACAACCTCACACAAGAGTTTGATATATTTGGGTACCTAAGAGATCTATGACGGCCAAACCCAACACCACTCTCATATGGGTGCCAAAGGCCCACTTAGAAGCTCAAAAATCAAGCTGTTGTCACGAGGAGTTCTTCAAAAGGAGGGCAAAGCTAGGCATCAATCTTGTCGTACATTTACCATCAAAGTATTCCAAATGTATACATCCACATGGTGTTCATATTGATTCACTTTGCAGACTAAAAAGTGCACCGAATCATTTATCAATAAGCCAATCATTCACTATAGTAGACAAAAAGACTTATTACATCATGTACCTCAGCTCATTATGCGCTCATAGTTCCATCAATATGTACCATAGCAAGGGTTGCATAAGCATTTGCTATCTAGGATTCCCACATACAGGGATAGTGGATCCACATCAACTTTTTACGCTCATAAGAGCATAAAGAACCCTTAATCCAAACTCGGCCTCTTAGAAAATATACATTGTAGTAAAAAATATCATTGAGGCTTTATCATAGGAGAACTATGTAGGTGAAAGCAAACAATTTGGAATTTATAAAGACACCACATTATTTTCTTCAAATATAGAATCATTGTCGATGTTACATACAATACAGAACTCTCGCTAACAAAATCATGTAAAAGAAACTTACTGATTAATTCATAAGTTTATCATTCAGAACTCCAATAAGCATGCTTTCTCTTCAATGCTAGTAACAATAATTAAAAACTTACATCAATTTTCACTATAATCTGTTGATTCCATCTCTGCTAGCTTATCGAAATCATTAATGCATATGATCAGGGGTGCCATCCTCATGTATATGAATACATTCTAAGAAATAAAAATCCAGCATAACATACATTTGTTGTCGTCTGGCATTTCCCTTCTTTGTTGCAATTTGGTATTGTCCTTTCCATAGTCAAGAGAGAAGATCTCCATCTCCCTTTAATATGACTCCTTAATTCCTTCACATACACATTTTTAGCAACTTCCCCATCCATATTTAACATAGTATCATTTTGATAGTGGCATCCATCACGTCCTTAGAATAAACCTTCGATCAGTGAGGTTCATTCCAATATAAAAATATATCCACATCTTAGGATAAATATTCCTTCAAATATATCTCAAATATAATTAGAAATCTTTGTTAAGGGTGCTTATGTTAAGGGTGCTTTTTTGGACTCCTTCTTCAAGTCATATCGACAAGGTCTGAGCTTCACATTTCAATGTAGATTCTTTATCTCAAGTGTGCTTCTATGCAAAGTTCCCATAAGCCGATGCTTCTTTACCACATGCCAAGAGCACTCCAATTCTTCATATTAGCCATAACTTCATCCATTTTAGCATGCTTAGGAAGGTAAAACCACCACAAGAAGTTCCATTGTGCACGCTCTACATGGTGCCACCCATTTGAGAACGTTCTTTCTACCGCTCACCATTGATTTGCAACACATGTTTATCTTCAACTTGCACATTTACCTTGTCTTTAGCTAGAATCAAGAGATTCACCCTAAAGATATGTGCATTCTTAGGGTCCTTCCTCTAATGATGGCCTCTGTTGGCAGCAGCCAGAGGCATAGAACACACAGAAGCATGTAAAGACAGAGCAGCGAGCCAGTCCAATCAATTTTTCAAGCAAATATGTTTTATATTACTCTTTCTAACATTCAACAATGATTTTCATCACTCATGTACCATATGTAACATAGAAAAAAGTCCTTTTTGTAATTTATAGCTCCATTTTGTGCAAGCCGAGGAGTCCTCGAGCTTGAGGAGCTTAGGTAGATTAACCGTACCAATTTTGGTTATTTTTAGACACTGTTTACCCTTTTAAATAGCACCTAGAACCTTATTTTTAACTATGCCGGTCACTACATGTGAAACCGGTCAAAACTAGTCTAGAATCTATCAAAAGAGCTAGAGAGCTCATTTTTGAGGTTAGTTAGTGTGAGCTTAGAGCTATTTTGAGCTATTAATTGAGATCTTGAGCAATAGAGTTGATTTCTTACCTTCCATTGTGTCTTACTTGTCTCTTTGTTGTGTGTGTGTATGTGTGTGTGCATCTTTATGCTTCTAACCATCACTCTCACTTCATCTCACGTTCACGATCTTCATATCAATCCTATCTCTTCCGTGGATTGACATTAAGGAGTTGGAGCTTCTTAACGTGGTACTTTCCATTGTGCTAGAGCAACACCAAATTTGGCGTTGTTGCTGGGGATCGAGTCTAGGACGAATGTATGATGGTAAGAGTATAACAAGAAGTGGCATTGGAAGGTAAAAATTTTCAGTTTTTGTTGTTGTTTTTACTTAGTTTTTAGTGTTTTTAACCACCCCCACACTCCATCTTCATCACCGCATCATCATCTTCATCTCCAAAAAAATCAGAAAATTCACCATATCCACCCATTCTCCTCATTTCCCCTCATTTGTGCATGTGCGAGAGTGAGAGAGAGCTTTTGTGCTTGTACATGCTTTTGTGCTTTTGCGTTTTCTCGCAGGTACAGTGCTCCAGAGCATCAGGAAAGCTTCAAAAAGGTAAGAAAATCACTTTCTATCAAAAAATGCCGACTGTGTCAGACCATCACGATGGTCTGCCAAGTTCGGATTTCGAGGTAGGAGACCACACCCGCGTGTAGGCGATCCTTGCGCACATAGGAATCTAAACTTGCATTTGAAAAATTCATAGTTTGGTGGACCATCGCGATTGACTAAGACCATCGCGATTGTGTCACACCATCGCGATTGGCTCACGCCATCACGACGGCTCGGCCGGACAATCGTGACGGTCTCGCACCATCGCGACGGCTCACTTGAGCCATCGTGATGGTTCACTTGGACCATCGGGACGATCCCGTCGACCCCACACCATCGCGATTGGCTCATGCCATCGCGCTGACCCTACCACGTGGCAAGATAGACCATGGCGATTGCTCACTACTCACGTCATCGTGGCTGTCCCAGGTACGCCATTGCGACGACCCAAAATCAGACCATCGCGATTGGCTCATGCCATCGCACCCGTGACCATCGCGACGGTTCATTTGAACCATCGCGACGGTTCACGTTGATCGTTGACTGACGCCATCGCGACGGTTCATTTTCGGGCCATCGCGATTGTTCATTTCAGACCATCGCGACAGTTCACATTCACGCCATCGCGACCATCCACTTTCTGACCATCGCGACTGTTCGCTCCTTCGGACCATCGCGACTGTTCGCTCCTTCGGACCATCGGGATTGTGCCACGCCATTGCGACGGTTCACCTGGACCATCGCGACGGTGCCAGACCATCGCGATTATCCACCCCAAATGGATTTTTTGGAATTGATTTTTTGGTCAATTTTGGGGCTAATTTTGGGAACTTTTTGGGTGATTAGACTCATAGGAGACCCCTTAGCTCATATCTGGAGAAAAACCTGTTTGTCAATTTTTACCCCCGAGAGCCTGAACGCTCATATCTCTTTCATCCAAAGTCCATTTGTTGAGCTTTATAGCTCCTTAGAAAGCTCTTGACGAGTACTACGTGACATTTTTAGCAACTTCCCCATCCATATTTTACGTAGTATCATTTTGATAGTGGCATCCATCACGTCCTTAGAATAAACCTTCGATCAGTGAGGTTCATTCCAATATGCAAATATATCCACATCTTAGGATAAAGATTCCTTCAAATATATCTCAAATATAATTAGATATCTTTGTTAAGTGTGCTTATGTTAAGGGTGCTTTTTTGGACTCCTTCTTCAAGTCATATCGACAAGGTCTGAGCTTCACATTTCAATGTAGATTCTTTATCTCAAGTGTGCTTCTATGCAAAGTTCCCAAAAAGCCGATGCTTCTTTACCACATGCCAAGAGCACTCCAATTCTTCATATTAGCCATAATTTCATCCATTTTAGCATGCTTAGGAAGGCAAAACCACCACAAGAAGTTCCATTGTGGACGCTCTACATGGTGCCACCCATTTGAGAACGTTCTTTCTACCGCTCACCATTGATTTGCAACACATGTTTAGCTTCAACTTGCACCTTTACCTTGTATTTAGCTAGAATCAAGAGATTCACCCTAAAGATATGATGGCCTCTGTTGGTAGCAGCCAGAGGCATAGAAGATGCGGAAGCATGTAAAGATAGAGCACCGAGCCAATCGAATCAAATTTTCAAGCAAATATGTTTTATATTACTCTTTCAAACATTCAACAGTGATTTTCATCACTCATGTACCATATGTAACATAGAAAAAACTCCTTTCTGTAATTCATAGCTCCATTTTGTGCAACCCGAGAAGTCCTCAAGCTTGAGGAGCTTAGGTAGAATAACCGTACCAATTTTGGTTATTTTTAGACACCGTTTACCCTTTCAAATAGCACCTAGAACCTATTTTTTAACTATGCCGGTCACTAGATGTGAAACCCGTCAAAGTAGTCTAGAATCTATAAAAAGAGCTAGAGAGCTCATTTTTGAGGTTAGTTAGTGTGAGCTTAGAGCTATTTTGAGCTTGTAATTGAGATCTTGAGCAATAGAGTTGATTTCCTACCTTCCATTGTGTCTTGCTTGTCTCTTTGTTGTATGTGTGTATGTGTGTGTGCATCTATATGCTTCTCACCATCACTCTCACTTCATCTCACGTTCACGATCTTCATATCACTCCTATCTCTTCCGCGGATTGACATTAAGGAGGTGGAGCTTCTTAACGTGGTACTTTCCATTGTGGTAGAGCAACACCAAATTTGGCACCGTTGTTGGGGATCGAGTCTAGGACGAATGTGTAAACTTGCAATTGAAAAATTCAAAGTTTGGTGGACCATCACGATTGGCTCAGACCATCGCGATTGTGTCACACCATCGCAATTGGCTCACGCCATCACGACGGCTCCGCCGGACCATCGCGACGGCTCCGCCGGACCATCGCGACGGTCTCGCACCATCGCGACGGCTCACTTGAGCCATCGCGATGGTTCACTTGGACCATCGCGATGATCCCATCGACCCCACGCCATCGCAATTGGCTCATGCCATCGCGCCCACGCTGCCACATGGCAAGCTAGACCATCGCGATTGCTCACTAGTCACGCCATCGCGATTGTCCCAGGTACGCCATCGCGACGACCCAAAATCAGACCATCGCGATTGGCTCATGCCATCGCACCCGTGACCATCGCGACGGTTCATTTGGACCATCGCGACGGTTCACGTTGACCCTTGACTGATGCCATCGCGACGGTTCATTTTCGGGCCATCGCGATCGTTCATTTCAGACCATAGCGACAGTTCACATTCACGCCATCGCGATCATCCAATTTTTGACCATCGCTACTGTTCACTCCTTTGGACCCTCGCGATTGTGCCACGCCATCACGACGGTTCATCTAGACCATCGCGACAGTCCGAGACCATCGCGATTATCTCAGACCATCACGATTGTCCACCCCAAACGGATTTTTTGGAATTGATTTTTTGGTCAATTTTGGGGCTAATTTTGGGGCTAATTTTGGGAACTTTTTGGGTGAGTAGACTCATAGGAGACCCCTTAGCTCATATTTGGAGAAAAACCTGTTTGTCAATTTTTACCCTCGAGAGCCTGAACGCTCATATCTTTTTCATCCGAAGTCCGTTTTTTGAGCTTTATAGCTCGTTAGAAAGCTCTTCACGAGTACTACGTGACATTTTTAGCAACCTCCCCATCCATATTCTACATAGTATCATTTTGATAGTGGCATCCATCATGTCCTTAGAATAAACCTTCGATCAGTGAGGTTCATTCCAATATGCAAATATATCCACATCTTAGGATAAAGATTCCTTCAAATATATCTCAAATATAATTAGAAATCTTTGTTAAGGGTGCTTATGTTAAGGGTGCTTTTTTGGACTCCTCCTTCAAGTCATATCGACAAGGTCTGAGCTTCACATTTCAATGTAGATTCTTTATCTCAAGTGTGCTTCTATGCAAAGTTCCCAGAAGCCGATGCTTCTTTACCACATGCCAAGAGCACTCCAATTCTTTATATTAGCCATAACTTCATCCATTTTAGCATACTTAGGAAGGCAAAACCACCACAAGAAGTTCCATTGTGCACGCTCTATATGGTGCCACCCATTTGAGAATGTTCTTTCTACCGCTCACCATTGATTTGCAACACATGTTTATCTTCAACTTGCACCTTTACCTTGTCTTTAGGTAGAATCAAGAGATTCACCCTAAAGATATGTGCATTCTTAGTGTCCTTCCTCTAATGATGGCCTCTGTTGGCAGCAGCCAGAGGCATAGAAGACGCAGAAGCATGTAAAGATAGAGTAGCGAGCCAATCGAATCAATTTTTCAAGCAAATATGTTTTATATTACTCTTTCAAACATTCAACAGTGATTTTCATCACTCATGTACCATATGTAACATAGAAAAAACTCCTTTTTGCAATTTATAGCTCTATTTTGTGCAAGCCGAGGAGTCCTCGAGCTTAAGGAGCTTAGTTAGAATAACCGTACCAATTTTGGTTATTTTTAGACACCGTTTACCCTTTCAAATAGCACTTAGAACCTATTTTTTACGTATGCAGGTCATTAGATGTGAAACCGGTCAAAACTAGTCTAGAATCTATAAAAAGAGCTAGAGAGCTCATTTTTGAGGTTAGTTAGTGTGAGCTTAGAGCTATTTTGAGCTTGTAATTGAGATCTTGAGCAATAGAGTTGATTTCTTACCTTCCATTGTGTCTTGCTTGTCTCTTTGTTGTGTGTGTGTATGTGTGTGTGCATCTTTATGCTTCTCACCATCAGTCTCACTTCATCTCACGTTCACGATCTTCATATCACTCCTATCTCTTCCACAGATTGACATTAAGGAGGTGGAGCTTCTTAACGTGGTACTTTCCATTGTGCTAGAGCAACACCAAATTTCGCACCGTTGCTAGGGGTCGCGTGTAGGACGAATGTGTGATGGTAAGAGTATAGCAAGAAGTGGCGTTGGAAGGTAAAAATTTTCAGTTTTTGTTGTTGTTTTTACTTAGTTTTTAGTGTTTTTCACCTCCCCCACACTCCATCTTCATCACTGCATCATCATCTTCATCTCCAAAAAAATCAGAAAATTCACCATATCCACCCATTCTCCTCATTTCCCCTCATTTGTGCATTTGCGAGAGTGAGAGAGAGCTTTTGTGCTTGTACATGCTTTTGTGTTTTTGAGTTTTCTCGCAGGTACAGTGCTCTAGAGCATCCGGAAAGCTGCAAAAAGGTAAGAAAATTACCTTCTGTCAGAAAATAGCGACTGTGTTAGACCATCGCGATGGTCTGCCAAGTTCGGAATTTGAGGTAGGCGACCACACCAGCGTGTAGGCGATCCTTGCGCACATAGGAATCTAGACTTGCATTTGAAAAATTCATAGTTTGGTGGACCATCGGGATTCGCTCAGACCATCCCGATTGTGTCACACCATCGCGATTGGCTCAGGCCATCGAGACGGCTCGGCCAGACCATCGCGACGGTCTCGCACCATCGCGACGGCTCACTTGAGCCATCGTGATGGTTCACTTGGACCATGGCAACGATCCCGTCGACCCCACGCCATCACGATTGGCTCATGCCATCGCACTGACACTGCCACGTGGCAAGTTAGACCATCACGATTGCTCATTAGTCACGCCATTGCGACTGTCCCAGGTACGCCATTGCGACGACCCAAAATCAAGCCATCGTGATTGGCTCATGCCATCGTGCCCGTGACCATCGCGACGGTTCATTTGAACCATCACGACGGTTCACGTTGACCGTTGACTGACGCCATCGCGATGGTTCATTTTCGGGCCATCGCGATCGTTCATTTCAGACCATCACGACAGTTCATATTCACGCCATCGTGATCATCCACTTTCTCACCATCGCAACTGTTCGCTCCTTCGGACCATCGCAATTGTGCCATGCCATCGTGACAATTCACTTGGACCATCGCGATGGTCCCACACCATCGCGATTATCTCAGACCATCGCGATCGTCCACTCCAAACGGATTTTTTGGAATTGATTTTTTTGTCAATTTTGGGGCTAATTTTGGGAACTTTTTGGGTGATTAGACTCATAGGAGACCCCTTAGCTCATATTTGAAGAAAAACCTCTTTGTCAATTTTTACCGCGAGAGTCTGAACCCTCATATCTTTTTCATCGGAAGTCCGTTTTTTGAGCTTTATAGCTCGTTAGAAAGCTCTTGACGAGTACTACGTGACATTTTTAGCAACTTCCCCATCCATATTTTACATAGTATCATTTTGATAGTGGCATTTATAAGGTCCTTAGAATAAACCTTCGATCAGTGAGGTTCATTCCAACATGCAAATATATCCACATCTTAGGATACAGATTCCTTCAAATATATCTCAAATATAATTAGAAATCTTTGTTAAGGGTGCTTATGTTAAGGGTGCTTTTTTGGACTCCTTCTTCAAGTCATATCGACAAAGTCTGAGCTTCACATTTCAATGTAGATTCTTTATCTCAAGTGTGCTTCTATGCAAAGTTCCCAGAAGCCGATGCTTGTTTACCACATGCCAAGAGCACTCCAATTCTTCATATTAGCCATAACTTCATCCATTTTAGCATGCTTAGGAAGGAAAAACCACCACAAGAAGTTCCATTGTGCACGCTCTACATGGTGCCACCCATTTGAGAACGTTCTTTTTACCGCTTACCATTGATTTGCAACACATGTTTATCTTCAACTTGCACCTTTACCTTGTCTTTAGCTAGAATCAAGAGATTCACCCTAAAGATATGTGCATTCTTAGTGTCCTTCCTCTAATGACGGGTACTATTGGCAGCAGCCAGAGGCATAGAAGACGCGGAAGCATGTAAAGACAGAGCAGCGAGCCAGTCGAATCAATTTTTCAAGCAAATATGTTTTATATTACTCTTTCAAACATTCAATAGTGATTTTCATCACTCATGTACCACATGTACCATAGAAAAAACTCCTTTTTGTAATTTATAGCTCCATTTTGTGCAAACCGAGGAGTCCTTGAGCTTGAGGAGCTTAGGTAGAATAACGGTACAAATTTTGGTTGTTTTTAGACACCGTTTACCCTTTCAAATAGCACCTAGAACCTATTTTTTAACTATGCTGGTCACTAGATGTGAAACCGGTCAAAACTAGTCTAGAATCTTTAAAAAGAGCTAGAGAGCTCATTTTTGAGGGTAGTTAGTGTGAGCTTAGAGCTGTTTTGAGCTTGTGATTGAGATCTTGAGCAATAGAGTTGATTTCCTACCTTCCATTGTGTCTTGCTTGTCTCTTTGTTGTGTGTGTCTATGTATGTGTGCATCTTTATGCTTCTCACCATCACTCTCACTTCATCTCACGTTCACGATCTTCATATCACTCCTATCTCTTCCGTTCACTTCATCTCACATTAAGTAGGTGGAGCTTCTAAACGTGGTACTTTCCATTGTGCTAGAGCAACACCAAATTTGGCGCCGTTGCCGGGGATCAAGTCTAGGACGAATGTGTGATTCTAAGAGTATAGCAAGAAGTGGCATTGGAAGGTAAAAATTTTCAGTTTTTGTTGATGTTTTTACTTAGTTTTTAATGTTTTTCACCTCCCCCACACTCCATCTTCATCACCGCATCATCATCTTCATCTCCAAAAACATCAGAAAATTCACCATATCCATCCATTCTCCTCATTTCCCCTCATTTGTGCATGTGCGAGAGTGAGAGAGAGCTTTTGTGCTTGTACATGCTTTTGTGTTTTTGAGTTTTCTCACAGGTACAGTGCTCCAGAGCATCAGGAAAGCTGCAAAAAGGTAAGAAAAACACTTTCTGTCAGAAAATGCCTACTGTGTCACACCATCACGATGGTCTACCAAGTTCGGAATTTGAGGTAGGCGACCACACCAGCGTGTAGGCGATCCTTGTGCACATAGGAATCTAAACTTGCATTTGAAAAATTAAGAGTTTGGTGGACCATCTCGATTGGCTCAGACCATCGCGATTGTGTCACAGCATTGCGATTGGCTCACGCCATCGCGACGGCTCGGCCGGACCATCGCGACAGTCTCGCACCATCGTGACGGCTCACTTGAGCCATCGTGATGGTTCACTTGGACCAGCGCGACGATCCCGTCGACCCCACGCCATCGCGACTGTCCCAGATACGCCATTGCGATGAGCCAAAATCAGACCATCGCGATTGGCTCATGGCATCGCGCCTGTGACCATCGCGACGATTGATTTGAACCATCGCAACGGTTCACGTTGGCCGTTGACTGACGCCATCGCGACGGTTCATTTTTGGGCCATCGCAATCGTTCATTTCAGACCATCGCAAGAGTTCACATTCATGCCATCGCGATCATCCACTTTTTGACCATCGCGATTGTTCGCTCCTTCAGACCATCGCGACTATGCCACGCCATCGAGACGGTTCACCTGGACCATCGCGACGGTCCCAGACCATCGCGATTGTCTACCCCAAACCGATTTTTTGGAATTGATTTTTTGGTCAATTTTGGGGCTAATTTGGGAACTTTTTGGGTGATTAGACTCATAGGAGACCCCTTAGCTCATATTTGGAGAAAAACCTGTTTGTCATTTTTTACCCCCGAGAGCCTGAATGCTCATATCTTTTTCATCCGACGTCCGTTTTTTGAGCTTTATAGCTCGTTAGAAAGCTCTTGACGAGTACTACGTGACATTTTTAGCAACTTCCCCATGCATATTTTACATAGTATCATTTTGATAGTGGCATCCATCATGTCCTTAGAATAAACCTTCGATCAGTGAGGTTCATTCCAATATGCAAATATATCCACATCTTAGGATAAAGATTCTTTCAAATATATCTCAAATATAATTAGAAATCTTTGTTAAGGGTGCTTATGTTAAGGGTGTTTTTTTGGACTCCTTCTTCAAGTCATATGGACAAGGCCTGTTCTTCATATTAGCCATAACTTCATCCATTTTAGCATGCTTAGGAAGGCAAAACCACCACAAGAAGTTCCATTGTGCACGCTCTACATGGTGCCAACCATTTGAGAATGTTCTTTCTACCGCTCACCATTTATTTGCAACACATGTTTATCTTCAACTTGCACCTTTACCTTGTCTTTAGCTAGAATCAAGAGATTCACCCTAAAGATATGTGCATTCTTAGTGTCCTTCCTCTAATGATGGCCTCTGGTTGCAGCACCCAGAGGCATAGAAGACGCGGAAGCATGTAAAGACAGAGCAACGAGCCAGTCGAATCAATTTTTCAAGCAATTATGTTTTATATTACTCTTTCAAACATTCAAGAGTGATTTTCATCACTCATGTACCATATGTAACATAGAAAAAACTCCTTTTTGTAATTTATAGCTCCATTTTGTGCAAGCCGAGGAGTCCTCGAGCTTGAGGAGCTTAGGTAGAATAACCATACCAATTTTGGTTATTTTTAGACACCGTTTACCCTTTCAAATAGCACCTAGAACCTATTTTTTAACTATGCCTATCACTAGATGTGAAACCAGTCAAAACTAATCTATAATCTATAAAAAGAGCTAGAGAGCTCATTTTTGAGGTTAGTTAGTGTGATCTTAGAGCTATCTTGAGCTTGTAATTGAGATCTTGAGCAATAGAGTTGATTTCCTACCTTCCATTGTGTCTTGCTTATCTCTTTGTTGTGTGTATGTGTGTGTGCATCTTTATGCTTCTCACCATCACTCTCACTTCATCTCACGTTCACGATCTTCATATCACTCCTATCTCTTCCGCGCATTGACATTAAGGAGGTGGAGCCTCTTAACGTGGTACTTTCCATTGTGCTAGAGCAACACCAAATTTGGCACCATTGCTGGGGATCGAGTCTAGGACGAATGTGTGATGGTAAGAGTATAGCAAGAAGTGGTGTGGGAAGGTAAAAATTTTCAGTTTTTGTTGTTGTTTTTACTTAGTTTTTAATGTTTTTCACCTCCCCCACACTCCATCTTAATCACTGCATCATCATCTTCATCTCCAAAAAAATCAAAAAATTCACCATATCCACCCATTCTCCTCATTTCCCCTCATTTGTGCATGTGCGAGAGTGAGAGAGAGCTTTTGTGCTTGTACATGATTTTGTGTTTTTGAGTTTTCTCACAGCAACAATGCTCCAGAGCATCAGGAAAGCTGCAAAAAGGTAAGAAAATCACTTTCTGTCAGAAAATGCGGACTGTGTCAGACCATCATGATGGTCTACCAAGTCCGGAATTTGAGGTAGGCGACCACACAAGCGTGTAAGCGATCCTTGCACACATAGGAATCTAAACTTGCATTTGAAAAATTCATAGTTTGGTGGACCATCACGATTGGCTCAGACCATCGCGATTGTGTCACACCATCGCGATTGGCTCACGCCATCGCGACGGCTCGGTCGGACCATCGCGACGGTCTCGCACCATCGAGACGGTTCACTTGAGCCATCGCGATGGTTCACTTGGACCATCGCGACGATCCCGTGGACCCCGCGCCATCGCGATTGGCTCATGCCATCGCGTCGATGCTGCCACGTGGCAAGCTAGACGATCGCCATTGCTCACTAGTCACGCCATCACGACTGTCCCAGGTACGCCATCACAACGACCCAAAATCAGACCATCGCGATTGGCTCATGCCATCGCGCCTGTGAACATCGCGACGGTTCATTTGAACCATCCTGACTGTTCACGTTGACCGTTGATTGACGCCATCGCGACGGTTCATTTTCCGGCCATCGCGATCGTTCATTTCAGACCATCGCGACAGTTCACATTCACGCCATCCCAATCATCCACTTTCTGACCATCGAGATTGTTCGCTCCTTCGGACCATCTTGATTGTGTCACGCCATCGCGACGGTTCACGTGGACCATCGCGACGGTCCTAGACCATCGCGATTGTCCACCCCAAACGGATTTTCTGTAATTGAATTTTTGGTCAATTTTGGGGCTAATTTTGGGATATTTTTAGCAACTTCCCCAACCATATTTTACAAAGTATCATTTTGATAGTGGCATCCATCACGTCCTTAGAATAAACCTTCGATCAGTGAGGTTCATTCCAATATGCAAATATATCCACATCTTAGGATAAAGATTCCTTCAAATATATCTCAAATATAATTAGAAATCTTTGTTAAGGGTGCTTATGTTAAGGGTGCTTTTTTGGACTCCTTCTTCAAGTCAATCGACAAGGTCTGAGCTTCATATTTCAGTGTAGATTCTTTATCTCAAGTGTGCTTCTATGCAAAGTTCCCAGAAGCCGATGCTTCTTTACCACATGCCAAGAGCACTCCAATTCTTCATATTAGCCATAACTTCATCCATTTTAGCATGCTTAGGAAGGCAAAACCACCACAAGAAGCTCCATTGTGCACGCTCTACATGGTGCCACCCATTTGAAAACGTTCTTTCTACCGCTCACCATTGATTTGCAACACATGTTTATCTTCAAATTGCACCTTTACCTTGTCTTTAGCTAGAATCAAGAGATTCACCCTAAAGATATGTGCATTCTTAGTGTCCTTCCTCTAATGATGGCCTCTGTTGGCAGTAGCCAGAGGCATAGAAGACGCAGAAGCATGTAAAGACAGAGCAACGAGCCAGTCGAATCAATTTTTCAAGCAAATATGTCTTATATTATTCTTTCAAACATTCAACAGTGATTTTCATCAATCATGTACCATATGTAACATAGAAAAAACTCTTTTTTGTAATTTATAGCTCCATTTTCTGCAAGCCGAGAGTCCTTGAGCTTGAGGAGCTTAGGTGGAATAACCGTACCAATTTTGGTTATTTTTAGACACTGTTTATCCTTTCAAATAGCACCTAGAATCTATTTTTTAACTATGCCGGTCACTAGATGTGAAACCGGTCAAAACTATTCTAGAATCTATAAAAAGAGCTAGAGAGCTCATTTTTGAGGTTAGTTAGTGTGAGCTTAGAGCTATTTTGAGCTTGTAATTGAGATCTTGAGCAATAGAGTTGATTTCCTACCCTCCATTGTGTCTTGCTTGTCTCTTTGTTGTGTGTGTGTATGTGTGGTCTTTATGCTTCTCACCATCAGTCTCACTTCATCTCACGTTCACGATCTTCATATCACTCCTATCTCTTCCGCGGATTGACATTAAGGAGGTGGAGCTTCTTAACGTGGTACTTTCCATTGTGCTAGAGCAACACCAAATTTGGCGCCGTTGCCGCGAATCGAGTCTAGGACGAATGTGTGATGGTAAGAGTATAGCAAGAAGTGGCATTGGAAGGTAAAAATTTTCAGTTTTTGTTGTTGTTTTTACTTAGTTTTTAGTGTTTTTCACCTCCCCCACACTCCATCTTCATCACCGCATCATCTTCATCTCCAAAAGAATCTGAAAATTCACCATATCCACCCATTCTCCTCATTTCCCCTCATTTGTGCATGTGCGAGAGTGAGAGAGAGCTTTTGTGCTTGTACATGCTTTTGTGTTTTTGAGTTTTCTCGCAAGTAGAGTGCTCGAGAGCATCAGGAAAGCTGCAAAAAGGTAAGAAAATCACTTTCTGTAAGAAAATGCCAACAGTGTCACACCATCGCGATGGTCTACCAAGTTTGGAATTTGAGGTAGGCGACCATACCAGCGCATAGGCGATCCTTGCGCACATAGGAATCTAAACTTGCATTTGAAAAATTCATAGTTTGGTGGACCATTGCGATTGGCTTGGACCATCGCGATAGGCTCATACCATCGCGATTGTGTCAGACCATCGCGATTGGCTCACGCCATCGTGACGGCTCGGCCGGACCATCGCGACGGTCTCGCACCATCGTGAGGGCTCACTTGAGCCATCGCGATGGTTCACTTGGACCATCGCGACGATCTCGTCGACCCCACGCCATCGTGATTGGCTCATGCCATCGCGCCGACGCTACCAGGTGGCAAGCTAGACCATTGTGAGTGCTCACTAGTCACACCATCGGGACTGTCCCAGGTACCCCACCGCGACGACCCAAAATCAGACCATCGCGATTGGCTCATGCCATCGTGCTCATGACCATCACGACAGTTCGTTTGAACTATCGCAACGGTTCACGTTGACCGTTGACTGACGCCACCGCGATGGTTCATTTTTGGGCCATCGCGATCATTCATTTCAGACCATCGCGACAGTTCACATTCACACCATCGCGAACATCCACTTTCTGACCATCACGACTATTCCTCCTTCGGACCATCGCGATTGTGCCACGCCATCGCGACGGTCCACCTGGACCACCGCGACGGTCCCAGGCCATCGCGATTGTCCACACCAAACAGATTTTTTGGAATTGATTTTTTGGTCAATTTTGGGGCTAATTTTGGGAACTTTTTGGGTGATTAGACTCATAGGAGACCCCTTAGCTCATATTTGGAGAAAAACTTGTTTCTCAATTTTTACCCCCGAGAGCCTGAACGCTCATATCTTTTTCATCGGAAGTCCGTTTTTTGAGCTTTATAGCTCGTTAGAAAGCTCTTGACGAGTACTACGTGACATTTTTAGCAACTTCCCCATCGATATTTTACATAGTATCATTTTGATAGTGGCATCCATCACGTCCTTAGAATAAACCTTCGATCAGTGAGGTTCATTCCAATATGCAAAATATCCACATCTTACGATAAAGATTCCTTCAAATATATCTCAAATATAATTAGAAATATTTGTTAAGGGTGCTTATGTTAAGGGTGCTTATGTTAAGGGTGCTTATGTTAAGGGTGCTTATGTTAAGGGTGCTTATGTTAAGTGTGCTTTTTTGGACTCCTTCTTCAAGTCATATCGACAAGGTCTGAGCTTCACATTTCAATGTAGATTCTTTATCTCAAGTGTGCTTCTATGCAAAGTTCCCAGAAGCCAATGCTTCTTTACCACATGCCAAGAGCACTCCAATTCTTCATATTATCCATAACTTCATCCATTTTAGCATGCTTAGGAAGGCAAAACCACAACAAGAAGTTCCATTGTGCACGCTCTACATGGTGCCACCCATTTGAGAACGTTCTTTCTACCGCTCACATTGATTTGCGACACATGTTTATCTTCAACTTGCACCTTTACCTTCTCTTTAGCTAGAATAAAGACATTCACCCTAAAGATATGTGCATTCTTAGTGTCCTTCCTCTAATGATGGCCTCTGTTGGCGGCAGCCAGAGGCATAGAAGACGCGGAAGCATGTAAAGATAGAGTAGCGAGCCAGTCGAATCAATTTTTCAAGCAAATATGTTTTATATTACTCTTTCAAACATTCAACAGTGATTTTCATCACTCATGTACCATATGTAACATAGAAAAAACTCCTTTTTGTAATTTATAGCTCCATTTTGTGCAAGGGGAGGAGTCCTCGAGCTTGAGGAGCTTAGGTAGAATAACCGTACCAATTTTGGTTATTTTTAGACACCGTTTACCCTTCAAATACCAGGTCATTAGATGTGAAACCTATTTTTTAAGTATGCAGGTCATTAGATGTGAAACCGGTCAAAACTAGTCTAGAATCTATGAAAAGGGCTAGAGAGCTCATTTTTGAGGTTAGTTAGTGTGAGCTTAGAGCTATTTTGAGCTTGTAATTGAGATCTTGAGCACTAGAGTTGATTTCCTACCTTCCATTGTGTCTTGCTTGTCCCTTTCTTGTGTGTGTGTATGTGTGTGTGCATCTTTATGCTTCTCACCATCATCTCACTTCATCTCACATTCACGATCTTCATATCACTCCTATCTCTTCCGCGGATTGACATTAAGGAGGTGGAGCTTTTTAATGTGGTACTTTCCATTGTGCTAGAGCAACACCAAATTTGGCACCATTGCTGGGGTCGCGTCTAGGACGAATGTGTGATGGTAAGAGTATAGCAAGAAGTGGTGTTCGAAGGTAAATTTTTTTAGTTTTTTTTGTTGTTTTTACTTAGTTTTTAGTGTTTTTCACCTGCCCCACACTCCATCTTCATCACCGCATCATCATCTTCATCTCCAAAAAAATCAAAAAATTCACCATATCCACCCATTCTCCTCATTTCCCCTCATTTGTGCATGTGCGAGAGTGAGAGAGAGCTTTTGTGCTTGTACATGCTTTTGTGTTTTTGAGTTTTCTCGTAGGTACAGTGCTCCAGAGCATCAGGAAAGCTGGAAAAATGTAAGAAAATCACTTTCTATCAGAAAATGCGGACTGTGTTAGACCATCGCGATGGTCTGCCAAGTTCGGAATTTGAGGTCGGCGACCACACCAACGGGTAGGCGATCCTTGCGCACATAGGAATCTAAACTTGCATTTGAAAAACTCATAGTTTGGTGGACCGTCGCGATTGGCTAAGACCATCGCGATTGTGTCACACCATCGCGATTGGCTCACGCCATCGCGACGGCTCGGCCGGACCATCGCGACAATCTCGCACCATCACGACGGCTTACTTGAGCCATCGTGATGGTTCACTTGGACCATCGCGACGATCCCATCGACCCCACGCCATCGCGATTGGCTCATGCCATCGCACCGACGCTGCCACGTTGCAAGCTAGACCATCGTGATTGCTCACTAGTCACGCGATCGCGACTGTCCCAGGTAGGCCATCACGACGACCCAAAGTCAGACCATCATGTTTGGCTCATGCCATCGCGCCCGTGACCATCGCGACGGTTCATTTGAACCATCCTGATGGTTCACGTTGACCGTGGACTCACGCCATCGGGAGGGTTCATTTTTGGGCCATCTCGATCGTTCATTTCAGACCATCGCGACAGTTCACATTCATGCCATCACGATCATCCACTTTCTGACCATTGCGACTGTTTGCTCCTTCGGACCATCGCAATTGTGCCACGCCATCGCGACGGTTCACATGGACCATCGCAACTGTCCCAGACCATCGCGATTGTCCACCTCAAATGGATTTTTCGGAATTGATTTTTTGGTCAATTTTGGGGCTAATTTTGGGAACCTTTTGGGTGATTAGACTCATAGGAGACCCCTTAGCTCATATTTGGAAAAAAACGTGTTTGTCAATTTTTACCCTTGAGAGCCTGAACACTCATATCTTTTTCATCCGAAGTCCGTTTTTGAGCTTTATAGCTCGTTAGAAAGCTCTTGTCGAGTACTACATGACATTTTTAGCAACTTCCCCATCGATATTTTACATAGTATCATTTTGACAGTGGCATCCATCACGTCCTTAGAATAAATCTTTGATCAATGAGGTTCATTCCAATATGCAAATATATCCACATCTTAGGATAAAGATTCCTTCAAACATATCTCAAATATAATTAGAAATCTTTGTTAGGGGTGCTTATGTTAAGGGTGCTTTTTTGGACTCCTTCTTCAAGTCATATCGACAAGGTCTGAGCTTCACATTTCAATGTAGATTCTTTATCTCAAGTGTGCTTCTATGCAAAGTTCCCAGAAGCCGATGCTTCTTTACCACATGCCAAGAGCACTCCAATTCTTCATATTAGCCATAATTCATCCATTTTAGCATGCTTAGGAAGGCAAAACCACCACAAGAAGTTCCATTGTGCATGCTCTACATGGTGCCACCCATTTGAGAACGTTCTTTCTACGGCTCACCATTGATTTGCAACACATGTTTATCTTCAACTTGCACCTTTACCTTGTCTTTAGCTAGAATCAAGAGATTCACCCTAAAGATATGTGCATTCTTAGTGTCCTTCCTCTAATGATGGACTCTGTTGGCAGCAGTCAGAGGCATAGAAGACGCGGAAGCATGTAAAGACAGAGCAGCGGTGTGTGTGCATCTTTATGCTTCTTACCATCACTCTCACTTCATCTCACGTTCACGATCTTCATATCACTCCTATCTCTTCCGCGGATTGACATTAAGGACATGGAGCTTCTTAACGTGGTACTTTCCATTGTGCTAGAGCAACATCAAATTTGGCGTCGTGGCCGGGGATCGAGTCTAGGAAAAATGTGTGATGGTGAGAGTATAGCAAGAAGTGGCCTTGGAAGGTAAAAATTTTCAGTTTCTGTTGTTGTTTTTACTTAGTTTTTAGTGTTTTTCACCTCCCCCACACTCCATCTTCATCACCGCATCATCATCTTCATCTCCAAAAAAATCAGAAAATTCACCATATCCACCCATTCTCCTCATTTCCCCTCATTTGTGCATGTGCGAGAGTGAGAGAGAGCTTTTGTGCTTGTACATGCTTTTGTGTTTTTGAGTTTTCTCGCAAGTACAGTGCTTCAGAGCATCAGGAAAGCTGCAAAAAGGTAAGAAAATCACTTTCTGTCTGAAAATGCCGACTGTGTCACACCATCATGATGGTCTGCCAAGTTCGAAATTTGAGGTAGGCGACCACACCAGCGTGTAGGCGATCCTTGCGCACATAGGAATGTAAACTTGCATTTGAAAAATTCATAGTTTGGTGGACCATCGCGATTGGCTCAGACCATCACAATTGTGTCACACCATCGTGATTGGCTCACGCCATCGCGACGGCTCGGCCGGACCATCGTGACGGTCTCGCACCATTGCGACGATCGCGTCGAGCCCTCGCGATTGGCTCATGCCATCGCACCAACGCTGCCAGGTGGCAAGCTAGAGCATCTCGATTGCTCACTAGTCACGCCATCAGGACTATCCCAGGTACGCCATCGCGACGACCCAAAATCAGACCATCGCGATTGGCTCATGCCATCGCGCCCATGACCATCCCGACGGTTCATTTGAACCATCGCGACGGTTCACGTTGACCGTTGACTGACGCCATCGCGACGGTTCATTTTTCGGGCCATCACGATCGTCCATTTTAGACCATCGCGACAGTTCACATTCATTCCATCACGATCATCCACTTTCTGACCATTGCGACTGTTCGCTCCTTCAGATCATCGCGATTGTGCCACGCCATCGCGACGGTTCACCTGGACCATCGCGACGGTACCAGACCATCGCGATTGTCCCACCCAAACGGATGTTTTGGAATTGATTTTTTGGTCAATTTTAGGGCTAATTTTTGGAACTTTTTGGGTGATTAGACTCATAGGAGACCCCTTAGCTCATATTTGGAGAAAAACCTGTTTGTCAATTTTTACCCTCGAGAGCGTGAACGCTCATATCTTTTTCATCCGAAGTCCGTTTTTTGAGCTTTATAGCTCGTTAGTAAGCTCTTGACGAGTACTACGTGACATTTTTAGCAACTTCCCCATCCATATTTTCATAGTATCATTTTGATAGTGGCATCCATCACGTCCTTAGAATAAACCTTCGATTAGTGAGGTTCATTCCAATATGCAAATATATCCACATCTTAGGATAAAGATTCCTTCAAATATATCTAAAATATAATTAGAAATCTTTGTTAAGGGTGCTTATGTTAAGGGTGCTTTTTTGGACTCCTTCAAGTCATATCGACAAGGTCTGAGCTTCACATTTCAATGTAGATTCTTTATCTCAAGTGTGCTTTATTGCAAAGTTCCCAGAAGCCGATGCTTTTTTACCACATGCCAAAAGCACTCCAATTCTTCATATTAGCCATAACTTCATCCATTTTAGCATGCTTAGGAAGGCAAAACCACTACAAGAAGTTCCATTCTGCACGCTCTACATGGTGCCACCCATTTGAGAACGTTCTTTCTACCGCTCATCATTGATTTGCAACACATGTTTATCTTCAACTTGCACCTTTACCTTGTCTTTAGCTAGAATCAAGAGATTCACCCTAAAGATATGTGCATTCTTAGTGTCCTTCCTCTAATGATGGCCTCTCTTGGCAGCAGCCAGAGGCATAGAAGACGCGGAAGCATGTAAAGACATATTAGCGAGCCAATCAGATCAATTTTTCAAGCAAATATGTTTTATATTACTCTTTCAAACATTCAACAGTGATTTTCATCACTCATGTACCATATGTAACATAGAAAAAACTCCTTTTTGTAATTTATAGCTCTATTTTGTGCAAGCTGAGGAGTCCTCGAGCTTGAGGAGCTTAGATAGAATAACCGTACCATTTTTGGTTATTTTTATACACCATTTATCCTTTCAAATAGCACCTAGAGCCTATTTTTTAACTATGCCGGTCACTAGATGTGAAACCGGTCAAAACTAGTCTAGAATCTATAAAAAGAGATAGAGATCTCATTTTCGAGGTTAGTTAGTGTGAGCTTAGAGCTATTTTGAGCTTATAATTGAGATCTTGAGCAATATATTCCTACCTTCCATTGTGTCTTGCTTGTCTCTTTGTTGTGTGTGTGTATGTGTGAGTGCATCTTTATTGTTCTCACCATCACTCTCACTTCATCTCACGTTCACGATCTTCATATCACTCCTATCTCTTCCGCAGATTGACATTGAGGAGGTGGAGCTTCTTAACGTGGTACTTTCCATTGTGCTAGAGCAACACCAAATTTGGTGCCGTTGCTGGGGATCGAGTCTAGGACGAATGTGTGATGGTAAGAATATAGCTAGATGTGGCGTTGGAAGGTAAAAATTTTCAGTTTTTGTTGTTGTTTTTACTTAGTTTTTAGTGTTTTTCACCTCCCCCACACTCCATCTTCATCACCGCATCATCATCTTCATCTCCAAAAAAATCAGAAAATTCACCATATCCACCCATTCTCCTCATTTCCCCTCATTTGTGCATGTGCGAGAGTGAGAGAGAGCTTTTGTGCTTGTACATGCTTTTGTGTTTTTTAGTTTTCTCACAGGTACAGTGCTCGAGAGCATCAAGAAAGCTGCAAAAAGGTAAGAAAATCACTTTTTGTCAGAAAATGCAGACTGTGTTAGACCATCGCGATGGTCTGCCAAGATCGGAATTTGAGGTAGGCGACCACACCAACGTGTAGGCGATCCTTGCGCACATAGGAATCTAAACTTGCATTTGAAAAATTCATAGTTTGGTGGACCATCGCAATTGGCTCAGACCATCGCGATTGTGTTACACCATCGCGATTGGCTCACGCCATGGCGATGGCTCGGTCGGACCATCGCGACGATCTCGCACCGTCGCGATGGTTCACTTGAGCCATCGCGATGGTTCACTTGGACCATCGTGACGATCCCATCGACCCCACGCCATCGCGATTGGCTCCTGCCATCGCGCCGACGCTACCACGTTCCAAGCTAGACCATCACGATTGCTCACTAGTCATGCCATCGCGACTGTCCCAGGTACGCCATCACGACGACCCAAAATCAGACCATCACGATTGGCTCATGACATCGCGCCCGTGACCATCACGACGGTTCATTTGAACCATCGTGATTGTTCACGTTGATCGTGGACAGACGCCATCGCGAGGGTTCATTTTCGGGCCATCGCGATCGTTTATTTCAGACCATCGCGACAGTTCACATTCATGCCATCACGATCATCCATTTTCTGACCATTGGGACTGTTTGCTCCTTCGGACCATCGTGGTTGTGCCACGCCATCGCGATGGTTCACGTGGACCATCGCGACTGTCCCAGACCATCGCGATTGTCCACCCCAAACAGATTTTTTGGAATTGATTTTGGGGCTAATTTTGGGAACTTTTTGGGTGATTAGACTCATAGGAGACCCCTTAGCTCATATTTGGAGAAAAACCTGTTTGTCAATTTTTACCTCCGAGAGCCTGAACACTCATATCTTTTTCATCCCAAGTCCGTTTTTTGAGCTTTATAGCTCGTTAGAAAGCTCTTGACGAGTCCTACATGAAATTTTTAGCAACTTCCCCATCGATATTTTACATAGTATCATTTTGATAGTGGCATCCATCACGTCCTTAGAATAAACCTTTGATGAGTGAGGTTCATTCCAATATGCAAATATATCCACATCTTAGGATAAAGATTCCTTCAAACATATCTCAAATATAATTAGAAATCTTTGTTAAGGGTGCTTATGTTAAGGGTGATTTTTTGGACTCTTTCTTCAAGTCATATCGACAAGGTCTGAGCTTCACATTTCAATGTAGATTCTTTATCTCAAGTGTGCTTCTATGCAAAGTTCCCAGAAGCCGATGCTTCTTTACCACATGCCAAGAGCACTCCAATTCTTCAAATTAGCCATAACTTTATCCATTTTAGCATGCTTAGGAAGGCAAAACCACCACAAGAAGCTCCATTGTGCATGCTCTACATGGTGCCACCCATTTGAGAACGTTCTTTCTACCGCTCACCATTGATTTGCAACACATGTTTATCTTCGACTTGCACCTTTACCTTGTCTTTAGCTAGAATCAAGAGATTCACCCTAAAGATATGTGCATTCTTAGTGTCCTTCCTCTAATGATGGCCTCTGTTGGCAGCAGCCAGAGGCATAGAAGACGCGGAGCCAGAGGCATAGAAGACACAGAAGCATGTAAAGACAGAGCAGCAAGCCAGTCAAATCAATTTTTCAAGCAAATATGTTTTATATTACTCTTTCAAACATTGAATAGTGATTTTCATCACTCATGTACCATATGTAACATAGAAAAAACTCCTTTTTGTAATTTATAGCTCCATTTTGTGCAAGCCGAGGAGTCCTCGAGCTTGACGAGCTTAGATAGAATAACCGTACCAATGTTGGCTATTTTTAGACACCGTTTACCCTTTCAAATAGCACCTAGAACCTATTTTTTAACTATGCCGGTCACTAGATGTGAAACCGGTCAAAACTAGTCTAGAATCTATAAAAAGAGATAGAGAGCTCATTTTTGAGGTTAGTTAGTGTGAGCTTAGAGCTATTTTGAGCTTGTAATTGAGATCTTGAGCAATAGAGTTGATTCCTACCTTCCATTGTGTCTTGCTTGTCTCTTTGTTGTGTCTGTGTATGTGTGTGTGCATCTTTATGCTTCTCACCATCAGTCTCACTTCATCTCACGTTCACGATCTTCATATCACTCCTATCTCTTCCGCGGATTGACATTGAGGAGGTGGAACTTCTTAACGTGGTACTTTCCATTGTGCTAGAGCAACACCAAATTTGGTGCCGTTGCTGGGGATCGAGTCTAGGACGAATGTGTGATGGTAAGAGTATAGCAAGAAGTGGCGTTGGAAGGTAAAAATTTTCAGTTTTTGTTGTTTTTACTTAGTTTTTAGTGTTTTTCACCTCCCCCAATCTTCATCACTGCATCATCATCTTCATCTCCAAAAAAATCAGAAAATTCACCATATCCACCCATTCTCCTCATTTCCCCTCATTTGTGCATGTGCGAGAGTGAGAGAGAGCTTTTGTGCTTGTACGTGCTTTTGTGTTTTTGAGTTTTCTCGCAAGTACAGTGCTCTAGAGCATCAGGAAAGCTGCAAAAAGGTAAGAAAATCACTTTCTGTCAGAAAATGCCGACTGTGTCTGACCATCGCGATGGTCTGCCAAGTTCGGAATTTGAGGTAGGCGACCACACCAGCGTGTAGGCGATCCTTGCGCACATAGGAATCTAAACTTGCAGTTGAAAAATTCATAGTTTGGTGGACCATCACGATTGGCTCAGACCATCATGATTCTGTCACACCATCGCAATTGGCTCACGCCATCGCGACGGCTCGGCCGGACCATCGCGACGGTCTCGCACCATCGTGACGGCTCACTGGAGCCATCGCGATGGTTCACTTGGACCATCACGGCAATCCCGTCGACCCCACGCCATCGCGATTGGCTCATGCCATCGCACTGACACTTCCACGTGGCAAGCTAGACCATCGCGATTGCTCACTAGTCACGCCATCGCGACTGTCCCAGGTACACCATCGTGACGACCCAAGATCAGACTATCGCGATTGGGTCATGCCATCGCACCCATGACCATCGCGACGATTCATTTGAACCATCGCGATGGTTCACGTTGACCGTGGACTGACGCCATCGCGACGGTTCATTTTCGTGCCATCGCGATCGTTCATTTCAGACCATCATGACAATTCACATTCACGCCATCGCGATCATCCACTTTCTGACCATCACGACTGTTCGCTCCTTCGGACCATCGCAATTGTGCCACGCCATCGGGACGGTTCACCTGGACCATCGTGACGGTCCCAGACCATCGCGATTATCTCATACCATCACGATTGTCCACCCCAAACGGATTTTTTGGAATTGATTTTTTCGTCAATTTTGGGGCTAATTTTGGGAACTTTTTGGGTGATTAGACTCATAGGAGACCCCTTAGCTCATATTTGGAGAAAAACCTGTTTGTCAATTTTTACCCCCGAGAGCCTGAACGCTCATATCAATTTTTACCCTCGAGAGCCTGAACTCAATTGATTTTTTCATAAAGGATACGTTGATATTTAGAGAGGATAATTTGAGGTTGACCTAGTTTGGGACTAGAAAGCCAAGGGGCATTGAAAAAAATTGGGGAAAGGACAAGGGACTTTAAAAGTTTTTATGTCCAAGTGCTTGATCATCCATTGTGATATTGGTCTAATATTGGATTTTTCCAGGTCTAGCAAAGGCAATCAAGGGCATTCAAGGCAAGGCAGTGAAGGATGCAGTGCTTGGGAAGCACGGCTTCTTGGGCATCAGAGCAACCAGAAAAGCTGACCTGAGGTTGGAAGATTACTCAACCCCCTCAGTCAATTATTAGCTTAGGCTAAATGGTAGCATTGTGGATTAACGACGATAGGAAAGCCTCAAGTGCAAGAGACTTAAATTTTTCAAGTCCAAGACTAAAGTAAAGGTGTGTGATACAAAAACCTAACGGGAAAGAACTTAAGTCTGACAGAACGAGAACTCAAAAGTACCACGAAAAGTCAATTCTTGACACATACAGTTGGACAAGAACTTAAAAGACGTTAAAAAGAACCAAGCAATTAAAAGAACAAAGAACCAGTGACGATCAAAGAAGTGCCACTAAGTAAATTCATGAACCTTAGATCGGGCAAACACATAGGTAAGTCAAACTGACGAAGCCTTAGATCATCAGAAGTTGGTGTAGGAACTAATGCACGACAGAGGACCTAGCAGAAAAAGTGGCCCAAAAACTAGGAGTTTCTAGTAAACAGATGCATAGGTTAACAACAAACAAGCATTGTTACACCTGTGGTGGTGATCATATGGCAAATGTGTGTCCCAATGCAACACAACCGCAAGCCAACCCTAGTGGCCAGTACGGTACAATTGAGAGAAGATACACGAATCATATGGCTCAGGACTGCCCATACAACAAACAGGCAGTGAGACAAAACTACCCGCAAGCATACCCGCAGCCATGTAGGTATCAAGGCCAATACAATACTTAGCCTCATTACTATAGGCCTCCTCAAAATTATCCATATTAGGCTCAATAGAGACCTCAACCGGTTTTAGCTCAGCAGCCACCCCCGCGAGCTAATGTCATCTCAATGAAATATGCTGCTGCAGAAGAGAATCTCAATAGGGCTTTAGTTCCCGTTTCACCCCTAATTACCGACAGCAATCCAAACTCTAATAGTTTTGACTCTACTCATGTAGATAGTCCACTTGCATACTACTCAGAGTCACCAGAACACGTGGAGACATATCAATATGATAATCCACCAGTGGAACCGAGTTGGGAGCCCGACTATGCTAAAGTGATGTACACAAACCCGAATCCACCGCCCCAATTAAGACAACAAAGACCCCAGGGCCCTAGAGGACCATGCTTTAGGTGCCAAGGAGATCATTTCATAAAGGATTGTCCACATCCTCGGATAGCAGGACAGTCGCAGTACTATAACATAGAAGGCTTTTGTGCCGATTGTGGTAAAGAGCACATCATAAAAGATTGTCCTAAGAACCCTGCTAATGCTTCAAATGTGACACCGATCAACGTGATAGGTATTGTAAACAACACGGATGGATCCAACCCTACATACGTGCCTATCCAAGCTATAACAAGAGCCCAGTCGCTCCTACAGAATCAACAGCTTAGTCAAGAGAAAATAGCCGGAACTAGAGAAGTTGGAGAATCTAGCAATAAAAAGACGAAATCATGGAAAGATTCTAGAGAAAGGATTAAGAGAAAATGGAGTAAAAGGATAACTGAGTTGGAAGGAAGTCTCAAGCAATCTAGAGCAAAAATTCTAGAAGTGACTTCACAGGAATTGAATCAAGAGAACCTAGCTCAGAAATCAGGGTCAGTTTTAGCAGAACCCATACCAGAAAACTTAGACATGATGTTTCGTGCGTATCAGGCTAGAATAAAGGAAGGACCTCAAGTAGCTGAAATGAGTAAGAACTACCCACGAGCAGATCTAGAAATTGAGAGGACTAAACTTTGCATGAAGATGGTAGAGCTAGCACAAGCTATGTTTGAAGCCTCTAGATATCCAAATTGGAATAACATGGCAAAACCGGAATTACACTGTCAAGGACTGATGGAGAGACTAGAATACTTGATCGATAGCAAACAGAAAAAGGATCAGCATAGGAACCCTACTGTTCTAGAGACACAAGAAAGGAATGCACCATCCCTGTCTCAAGTACCCAACATAGAACGTCAAGACAACCTGTCTTCCATACATAGGTACTCACATGAATTTCTAAGAGATATCCAAGAAGAGAAGTGGAGAAAAGAACAAGGGACTCATCCTCCTATTCAAGAAATAGATGACTTGCACGAGCAATTTCCCCAAGATATCCCCTCTATTTACGATGATGTAGAGGAAGAGCAACTGAGTGAACACACAGATTTTGAATCTAATTCTTTACAAGAATTACCTCAGTTCATAGGACCTTGGGAATCCAAGTCTATTAGCATGAGAGCACCCACGATAATAGTGAGGAATGAAGAATCAGTGATCCCTAGAAACACGGAAGTGGTCAAGAACGCTAAAGTTCAGTGTCACCTCACGCTTGAGGAATTGTTGAAGGTTAAGCCAGAACTGTGGAAGCATGTAGCAAATCAATTCCCTGAGCTTGCTACTACTCCCTCACAGATAGGAACACACAAGAAGGTACCAGAAATACCCGTAGAAAAGATAGGAGATGTAAGCGAAGGAGAGGAAGGTAACACTTATCTTCCAATAACCCATCAAGGCTACACCACCAAAGCCATCTTAGATTCAGGAGCCGGAGTAGCCATCGCCACCACCGCTTTATGGAAACGTTGGGGTAAGCCAGCATTAAGACCTACCAGGATGAAACTACAAATGGATGATGGACACATAGAAAAACCATTAGGCTTACTAGAAGGCATATCTCTCACCACTTGTGGTGTAGAACTTGAGCATACCTTTGCCATTTGTGACTTTGTGAAAAATCACGCTTATGAGATGATCTTAGGACGACCATTCATGCGTCAATTACAAATCGTACAAGATTGGGGAACTAATTCTTTGTACTTGCAACATATAGGAGTGACTACTAAAGTCAATCTTAAAGACTATTCACATCGACACGTACCCCCAATACAATGGAATACCATCCATAAAACACAAGTAGAAACGGAATCGGTACACTCATTAGAATCAGACCCCTCATGGTTGCACGAGGACACTCATCTATGGATGTGTAAAGTGGAAAAACAAGAGGAAGAACGGATAGAGGCCAGGACCTTAGGTTCAGAACAACATCCACGAACCCTTCAGGACCCAGCTTACGCACCTGTAGTGTTTCCAGACGAAGAATTCGAACCCCATGGTTGGGCAGAAATCCTAGGAACCATGGATGTAGCCATCAATGAAGAACAATGGACACCCCACTGCGATGAGGATGGCTATGACATTTCAGTTTTCACGATAGAGCCAATAATGTGTGACTTGATTATTGAAGAATGTGAACCTAGCACTGATGCATTTGAGGATGCGAGTGATTTCGATTTAGAATCAATTATTATGGACCCACCCTTTGCATCGGAAGAAGAATATTTTTATGAAGTAGAAACTTACCCTCAGACACACGAAGAAATTATGAATGATGTGAGAATAGCCACACAAGTGACTAGCAAGAGTGAAGGCAAGAAAAGAAAGAAGAAAGAAACCATGTCAGAGGAAGAAGAGTCTCTATTTGAAGTTCCTGACAATTTCATGAAATATGAAATAGAAGATAGACGAATCATGGTACGAATGCCTAACAGAAAAGCTGACGTTGGAAAAGTATATGATAATCGAGAGAAAACCAAAAAAATAATAGTTGCCATAGAAGGAGAAGAAGAAAAATGTACATACATAGGGCATGATTTGACGACAGAAGAAGAAGAAGAATTAGTTGCCCTATTGCGCGAATATAGAGATGTGTTTGCTTGGAGTTACAAAGACCTGAAAGGAGTAGACCAGGATATATGTTCTTATAGAATTCCTATGACTCCAGATGCAAAACCTACGAAACAAAAACCATACACGTACAATGATAACTATGCTGTGAAGATTAAAGAAGAAATAGATTGTTTGATAGAAGCAGGATTTATTTACGAAATTGAGCATACCGAATGGGTATCCCCCATTGTGGTTGTGCCCAAGAAGAATGGAAAATTGTGTGTGTGTATTAACCTTAAAAAAGTTAATGCCACCACAATTAGAGACAGTTATCCTCTTCCTATCACAGAACACTTATTGGAAAGAGTTGCGGGCAAGGAAGTTTACAGCTTCCTTGATGGTTTCTCAGGCTATAATCAAGTAGCCATTGCTCCAGAAGATCAACACAAGACAACTTTTTCCACGGAATGGGGCATATTTGCATTTCGTGTGATGCCATTTGGCTTAACAAATGCACCGGCTACTTTCCAGTGACTCATGTGTCATGTTTTTAAGGAATTCTTACGTAAGAATTTGGAAGTTTATGTCGATGACCTATATGCACATTCTAATATGAGGGAGACGCATATCCCAGAGTTAAGACAAGTGTTTGACAAATGTCGAGAATATCACGTTTGTTTGAACTTAGAAAAGTGCGTTTTCATGGTCAGACAAGGCAAAATTCTAGGACACATTGTGTCAAAGAATGGAATTTCTAAAGATGAAGAAAAGGTAAAGGTAATTGCAGATCTACCTAGGCCAAATAACGTAAAAGAAGTACAAGCATTTATGGGTCATTGCGGTTATTATAGAGGATTCATACACATGTATGCAATCATAGCCAAGCCTCTGTACTCCCTTTTGACCAATTTTGAATGGACGGACGAGTGTGAGAATTCATTCAATGAACTCAAACAACATTTGTGCTCAGCACCTATATTGACAACCCCAAATTGGAGCAAACCATTCCATGTACATGTGGATGCATCCAATTATGCCATAGGATGTGTGTTAGCACAACCCACGAATGAA
The DNA here is from genome assembly GCA_020310875.1 of Ceratopteris richardii. Classification (NCBI taxonomy): domain Eukaryota; kingdom Viridiplantae; phylum Streptophyta; class Polypodiopsida; order Polypodiales; family Pteridaceae; genus Ceratopteris; species Ceratopteris richardii. The sequence goes on from CM035424.1 coordinate 126,267,195, forward strand.
GGAAATATAGATCTTCCCATAGCTTACGCGAGCAGATAGTTGAACGCAGCAGAAAGAAATTACACCACTACGGAACGAGAAGGATTGGGGATGATCTACACGGTAAAGAAATTCAGGCATTATTTGTTGGCAAACAAGTTCAAGTTCTTTACAGATCATCAAGCCCTATTGTACTTAGTCAACAAGCCATGTAACATAGGATGATTAATACGTTGGTTTCTATTACTCATGGAGTATGATTTTGAAGTAGTAGTTAGGAAAGGAAAGATGCATCTTAGAGCTGACCACCTCTCAAGACTAACCACAGGAGAAGCTCCTCAAGGAATAGTGGATGAATTACCCGATGCATACTTGTTTAACCTTGAGATAGCACCAGAATGGGCTAAGCCGATAGTCCCTATTCTCACATATGGACCCAAGAATCCTAGGATAAGGATCAATGGAGAGATTACCAAGTCTCAAAGATACCAAATAATAGCAGGAAGTATATATAAAGAGGATAATCGAAAGATTCTTGCTTGTTGTGTAGATGAATCAGAACATGCGAATTGGTTGCAATTAGCACATGTAAGTGCGTTGAAGCAACATCATTCGAAATATCGTACATTGCAGACTCCGCATAGACTAGGAGTCTATTGGCCTTCTATGGAAGCAGATGTCTACAAGTTAAGTAAAGAATGCCATGTCTGTTGTGAAAGACCACCAGTAGAACATGCTACGTTATATCACATGTCTCTCACACCAGAATGGAGTGAACCTTTAGTGACATACTTGAGGACGAAAACATTCCCTCAAGGAATGAACTTAGCACGACAACGAAGTCTAGACCAAGAAGCTCATGACTATTCACTTATTGGCGACAATCTATACAAACAAGGACGAGATGGATACCTAAAACAATGTGTTCATGAAAGCGATTACTTGAGCGTACTAGAGACTGCACACCAAGGTGTTGCAGGAGGTCATTTTGGACCCGATAGGATAATCAAAGCCATCCTCTTTGTAGGATTATGGTGGCCCACTCTTCACATGGATGCACATACCTATGTAAAGAGATGTGATGTGTGCCAAAGAACTCAATTTCCTACTCGCAGAGATGAAATGCCATTGAAACCCATGATGGGCGGACGTGCATTTTCTAAGTGGGGCATAGATTTTGTAGGACCCATTAACTTCCCTGCAAAAGGTACACATGCGGAATACATTATTGTTGCGACAGATTATCTTACGAAATGGGTAGAGGCAAAAGCCACGAAAAAGAATGATGCATACACGACTGCAAAATTCTTATTTGAAAATGTCTTTACAAGATATGGATTGCCTATAGAGTTAGTGAGCGATCGAGGAACTCACTTTCTAGACCAAGTCATTGAATATTTGTTACATGATTTTATGGTGATTCACAAGAAATCCGCACCATATCATCCTCAGGCCAATGGTCAGGCTGAAAGCACTAACAAGATCCTTTGTAACATACTGACGAAACTCATGAACAACAAACGTTCAGATTGGGACAAACAGTTACACCACGCTGTTTGGGCATATCGAGTGGCCTACAAGACCGTACTCAATGCAACTCCCTTTTAGATGGTTTTTGGTCAGAATGCTGTGCTTCCTTTGGACTTCTTGATACCGACCCTTAAGGTTGCACAAGAACATCGGTGGACCGGCCATGAATTGTCAGCATGAATAATAGACTTGGAACGATTAGGAGAAACCAGTCTGGAAGCAGCAGCAAGAATATACACAGCTAAGAAGCGAAAGAAAGCATATTTTGATGCACATGTGAAAGATAAAGGCTTGAAAGAAGGAGATTTAGTTCTAGTATATACGCTGAAACAACACACACAGAAGTTAGAAAAGCGAGGTTATGGACCTATGATCATTAACAGACTCTCAACAAGTGGAGCAGTACAATTAGCCACCTTAGAAGGAGACATAATGCCTAATTACATTAGTGGCTGTAGAGTCAAGTTATATCAGGAACGTCTTACTAAGGATATGCTTAGACCACTCATATTGGCAAAGAAGCGTAAGGAAAAAGAAAATAGAATACGAGCTGAAGCTCAGGCAGAAGCTATAGAACGCATTAAGCGCATGAAGTTAAGAAGACAAGGACTAGGGAGAAAACAGATACCCCATGGCCATGTGTCAAGCAAAGTCAAGTACACACCCTAGCATAGTGGACAGGAGACCATTCATTAAAGTCAGGCTAGAGCACGGCAACCCTTGCCAAGAGCTCATGGCTTTCATTGATTCAGGTGCTGCGACTAGTGCGATTAGATGGTCCCACTATAAGGACTCAAGAATAGAAATGCGGCCAATTAAGGCATACCTCATAGGGCTAGGAGGCATGGAAACCCCTTGCATGGGTGAGGTGGACCTTCCTATCCTCATAAACGAAGTGACCTTGACATTGAAACTACTAGTGTGCCATGACGACGACCTGATAGAACCCCTAATCCTTGGCCAATATTGGTTATACAATCACTCAGTGGACCTAAATCTTAGACAAGGCTCCTTACAGATTGGAACCTTAGATCAGAAGCGAGTGATACCGCTTGACTTCCCTAACAAACCTCCGTCTGAGATATGTAACCCTAGACCATATGAACAACATGCGATGGAAGACCGGAAGATCTTTGGTCAGATAAGTCACGCTACATCTACACCAACCCACGCAGGCTTGGCGATGGACAATTGTCAATCAGAAGGACGTCAGGAGATTTTCCCTTGGTCTTCCTGCAAACTAGAAGGGACAAGCAACCAACCGCTTGGTCAAATGGACACCATCATCGGCCAAATGGACACTATCAACTGCAGTGCCCATCCTTCCACACTTACTGCGGACTGGCCTAGATTAAAAGTACAAAATGGAGCACCTCCTAATGGGCAGGTTTCGCAAGTGTTGGACCTCCCTTCTTTTCCAAAGCAGAGTGTCCATCGGACCTTTCAACCTCAACCACAAAGGAGTCAACCACAACAAAGGAACCCAGGCCGACGACAATATCAGATGACACAAAGAAAGCAGCAGTATTGGTATCACAAAGCAAGTGGCACGAGACAAATATGGATGCCAAAAGGACAGAAACCACCAACAGAATTCAAGACAATAGACATTGACAAGAAGAAGTCAAGGCAGAAGCAGAATTAGTATTCAAAGTCTACTCGACCTTCTTCTATGAGTACGAACACTCGACAAATTTGGATCACCAAGAAGTACCTTACAAACCGACCCACACCCACGCAGATTTGGGTACCCAAACAGTGTATTATAGCTCAACCCTCAAGCCATGTAGTATATACCCCTCAAAAATCTCTTCACCTTTCAATACCACCAAATCCGATCTCATCTTTTGTCCCTCAACAGAAGCCTATCACTCGCACACAAACTCTTAGGAAGTGGATACCAAAACGTATCCAGCCGTCTTTTCTGATCCCATTATCTAACATTACTCCCACCTCGACTAAACACCATCCTTGTAATAAATCATTCACAACTGAACCTTGTATAAATCCACACACTATAACCCAACATCACCTGTAATAATATCTCACCAAGAAATGTATGCATCATCTGAAGCATGTAGGTGTCTAGAGACTTGCATTAGTTTGCAAGAAATCATTCCATAAACCATAGCACAACACTCGGCTACACAGGTTACACATCGGTTATGGAAAGGGATTGCGGTCTCACTTTAATGGGATCATGATTAATTTCCATACTAATGTGTTAATCTTATGTAGCAGATCTACTACGCATTCGCACCATTCATCATGCAGGCAGAAGGACCATCAGAAGCTGGCCCAGCATACCCATGGCCAATATTGGAGAACTACTAGCAGAGCCCCATCCTACGGCTCAACCACCAGAGTTTCAAGGATTTCCAGGGCCCATGCCAATTGACGATCTCCCTAGGGGTTATACTGAAAAGATTCATCGCAATTCTCACTGGTTTCAAGGTCTAGCAGGATGGTTAGCGGATGCAGATTTCATTTTTGAAGCGAACTTGGTGTTTGATCACCATACTTGGGCCAAGTACCAATTTTTCTCAAGAGAATTCGAAGGACTACAGAACACAGAAGACTTAACGCATGTTTGGGCAAGAGCAGGCTTCACAGAGTATTTCAGTGATCCTCTGCCTAAACCTGACTTCTACAGATGCTATTACTTAATCACCACTTTGACAACTTCAGAGAACAAAGATTTGCCAGGAACATTCATTTTGCCATCTTTGGTAAATGATCCGCCATATAAGAAGTTTTATCTGTCTAAAGATTTGATTAGAGTTGCAATCAAGATCCATGGTATGCACACTCCAACGGAACGAGAAAGGTTGGTTCCAGAGCCAATGAAACGTGGAGATGTTACTAAGTGGGAAGATATTTCAGCAATTACACCTGAGCTATTGAAACTATTAAGGATATGCATGCAGCATTTTGCATTTCCAGCTCAGGATAGATTCAATATGCCCCACAAATATATATATGGTTTGGTTTATATTTAGCATGTACTGGACCTCAAATGGTAGACCTAGCTAGCTGGATAATTGATCAGTTGTACTTAGCACAACATAGATGGGAAAGAAAGAAGGTAATCAATGGATGTTGCACTCTCACGCGCATTGTATACATGTGTTTGGCCTATGATTTACCTATCGAGCGTGCAATGACAAGCGAGGAGTTGAAAGCATTCAAGGGAACAACAAAGAAAGCTAGGAAGGCCAGCAAAGGAAGAGCAGGAAAGCGAATGAGAGGAACTATTCCTTGCCTATAGATTCCAGAATCACCCTCACCACAACCCCCTTGAGAGCAGTCCCCGACAGAAGCCACTCCAACGGTACAACCTATTCGCATACGATTATCAAGACCAGTTGTAACAGAAGTCACTACCAGTGCAGTCACCTCACAGGCAACATCAGTTCAGGAACCTACCACCACTCCAGCCGAAGTTCCCACCACTATTGGTGCGGAAGCATTTTCTTTTCCGATACCCAACCTAGAAGCAGAGCCACTGGATACAACCTTTGATTTTGAAATGCAGGATGCTTTCTCCAATGAATTTCAGTTTTCAGAAGGTCAGATTTTCTCTCAGGAATATGAACGGCCAAGCTACCCAACCACGCCCAGAGACCAACCACAAGGACAAGTAGTGTCTAGTTTCGAGGAAGAAAGAACAAAAACCGATGAAGATGAAGGCGATGATGAAGCCAGCCAAGGCACTCATGACTCCCAAGAACATGTGCACACAGATGAACAAGGACAACACACAGACACCCAGGGTGATACCAGTACACATGAAGATGAAACCTTTGAAGCAGCAGCTTATACGTTGGCCATTAAAAAGTTGTATCGTATGATGGAAAAAGTTTGGGCACGTAAGAAATTGACTGAGGAGGAGAGTCAAGCACTTATAGAACTGGAACTTGTCTCAGGTGGATTCGAAGAAGTATACATCAGAGGCTTTAGAGAACTTGTCAAATCAATGGGATCCACAGAAGCCTTACGATATTTGTAGAGGAAACCGTTACCGCAATATGACCCTCGTAGAATCCTTCTACTAACCAAACCTAGTGAATACATTCAGGTACCCACCGACAGTCAATCTTCAGAACAGGCCAAGGAAGCACGTCTTGTCCCTGAAGGCTCATGGGCAGAAGACACCATTATCATCGACTCCCCCCCCCCCCCCGTACTACTGCTATACATACCACCACAGTTGTCAAAGTACCTACCACCCCAACCGCTCCTCCTTCACCTTCCGTCTCTCCAATCTCCCATGTACATCCACTCTCTCCCAGACCTCCCACATTTTTCCATGATGAAGTAGCAGAAGCCCTTGTAACATCCATTCCTCTCACCATGTCCACACCCACTCAACCTAGTCTACCCCCTAGCACATCCACCTTTCTATCCAATCCAATTTTCCCTCCATCCTTCCCTTCCTTTCCTACACCCCTGAGACCACTATTTCCATTTCTAACCCCGATGACTTTCTCCCCTGTATCACCTCCCCGACCCACCATATTTCCACTTTTCCCTTTCCACCAAGCAGCATTAGAAAACCCCTCTCTAAATTACTATTCAACCTTTGTAAATCTAGTATTTACACCCACACAAGCACCCACGATCACACTACCGCAATATGACCCTCGTAGAATCCTTCTACTAACCAAACTTAGTGAATACATTCAGGTACCCACCGACAGTCAATCTTCAAAACAGGCCAAGGAAGCATGTCTTGTCCCTGAAGGCTCATTGGCAGAAGACACCATTATCATCGACTCCCCCCCCCCCCCCCCCCCCCGTACTACTGCTATACATACCACCACAGTTGTCAAAGTACCTACCACCCCAACCGCTCCTCCTTCACCTTCCGTCTCTCCAATCTCCCATGTACATCCACTCTCTCCCAGACCTCCCACATTTTTCCATGATGAAGTAGCAGAAGCCCTTGTAACATCCATTCCTCTCACCATGTCCACACCCACTCAACCTAGTCTACCCCCTAGCACATCCACCTTTCTATCCAATCCAATTTTCCCTCCATCCTTCCCTTCCTTTCCTACACCCCTGAGACCACTATTTCCATTTCTAACCCCGATGACTTTCTCCCCTGTATCACCTCCCCGACCCACCATATTTCCACTTTTCCCTTTCCACCAAGCAGCATTAGAAAACCCCTCTCTAAATTACTATTCAACCTTTGTAAATCTAGTATTTACACCCACACAAGCACCCACGATCACGCCATTATTCACAGTCACCGCAGTGGACACCACATCCAGCGACATGGATATCTCACCACCCACCGCACCACCACTCACTTCATTTATGGCACAACCATACATAGGCACATCACAATTTTCCACAATCACCACAACATCCACTTTCCCACCCCCATTCCCTTTGCATCTACACCCACTGCATCTTCACTTAGCACACCATTGATATTATCATCCACCATAGACACAGCATTTCGACAAATGTTCACATGTATGACTCAAGTAAGAGATGAGTTCACATCTCTCGGAACTAACTATGAGCAGTTGCAGAAGACAACAAATGATCTACAATCGCAGCTCAATTCACTGACCATCGAGAATGCCTCACTAACACCAGATATCAAGAGCTACGAGAGGCATATCATAAACTTGAACTAGAAAGTGAAGAAAAGAGGAAAGAGGCCATCACCGATCTCGATAATTTGTTAAGGGCCCAAACGATTCGTAATGCAACTCTTACTAGGAACATGGGCTTACTCAGACGACACTTGGTAGTAGCGAAAGAAGAGAACCAGCGTTTACAGGAACAGAACAGAGAAAATTTAGAAGCTATCCTTGATCAACCTGACCAACCATTGAGCCCTAGTCGCTTTAAGGCAGTGCCCTTAGAATCTATGAAAATGTTGTTAGATGATCATGTCAGATTGTTAGATGAGTATGACAGCATGAACGAGGAATATCAAAAGCTGAAAGAAGATCATAAACTACTCCAACTAAGAGCACCAATACCAGAAGGACTACCAGCTCCTTCGGACCCATCTCCTGACATCCTAGAGGAACTCAATGCATTATGGGCCCAGGTGTCAACACTTCAATCACACATAGTAGTATACGAAGCACCCCCAAGGCCAGACTCCCCACTGGACCTACCAACAGAGGAAGAAACAGTCACTATTCCGGTGGAGGAAACTTTTGAGGAAGCGTATGAACCCCAACCCATCCCAGGCAGACGAGTCACGACCGAAGGCCAGATGACTTTCGAATTTCCAACTCCCGCATGGATGAAGACGATAGAAGAACTTGGAACAATCCACTCAGCACGGGTAGAGGCGGAGTTACACACCATGGTAATGATTGAAGAATGCATTTTATAGTCCCCCTACTTTGCTCACTTGGCCCCTTGCAGATACATCTCTGGGCATGAGCTACAGTATAAACCTTATTTTATGTTAATGGCAGAATATCAGTTGGCCATAGAGAAAGAGACAGGCAAGAAACCATCTCACGCTACTCAGTTTGAGCCTGACGATTTGCCAACAGATGTGCAACGCGGAGAAATCTTTCAACCAGAATGGTGCAAGAATCTATTACAAGAATATCCTGAGATGATGAGTACTTGGGTTAAGGCGCCACTACACTTAAAATACAACCCATGTTGGGGACCAGTGCCACGTCGCCGCTCCTGGAAGGCATTCGCTATTAAAGTAGAGAACAACAGGCAATGCCAGGATTGCTTAAACTACCCATACTTCAGGCCACCCACAGGACCACCAACAGTTGAATACATGATGGCCACGATTCATCACTGGCTCCCTCGCTTGAAACATATGGATGATATAGCAGCGCACATGACTGTCAAGATATTTGACATGATGCAGATGGTTCTTAAAGTCTTCCGTCGTGTTAAGGCACCTCATGTAAACACCCCGGGCTTCGAGCATGGCAATCTCGATCTTGCATATGATATGAGTACAACGCCATCGCTACGGGTGTGTTATGCCTGGCATTGCAGAATTAAATACTTACCGGCGTGCTATAAGTAGACTTTCGAAGAAATGTTCACAACCGGTTTCTCGGAATACCATTCAGAGGTGTTCATCATCAGGCCCACGCATTTGCTTCAACTATTTGCCTATGAACAGATGGTATATTCCACGCACTATCGACTCCCGCCATCACATGAACCGCAGCCAATCGATTGGGAGAAACTCGAGGTAGATATGGCCCGAGGCATTCGCATATCAGAGCACACCCTCGCTCAAGACCTCCTATAGAACAACATCCAACGACCGCACAACAAGGTTCTGTCGAGGACGACAGAAGCGAGAGGGAGGGGGGTGTTGGCAGTAGCCAGAGGCATAGAAGACACGGAAGCATGTAAAGTTAGAGCAGGGAGCCAGTCGAATCAGTTTTTCAAGCAAATATGTTTTATATTACTCTTTCAAACATTCAACAGTGATTTTCATCACTCATGTACCATATGTAACATAGAAAAAACTCCTTTTTGTAATTTACAGCTCCATTTTGTGCAAGCCAAGGAGTCCTTGAGCTTGAGGAGCTTAGGTAGAATAATTGTACCAATTTTGGTTATTTTTAGACACTGTTTACCCTTTCAAATAGCACCTAGAACCTATTTTTTAACTATGCCAGTCACTAGATGTGAAACCGATCAAAACTAGTCTAGAATCTATAAAAAGAGCTAGAGAGCTCATTTTTGAGGTTAGTTAGTGTGAGCTTAGAGCTATTTTGAGCTTTTAATTGAGATCTTGAGCAATAGAGTTGATTTCCTACCTTCCATTGTGTCTTGCTTGTCTCTTTGTTGTGTGTGTATGTGTGTGTGCATCTTTATGCTTCTCACCATCACTCTCACTTCATCTCACGTTCACGATCTTCATATCACTCCTATCTCTTCCGCGGATTGACATTAAGGAGGTGGAGCTTCTTAATGTGGTACTTTCCATTGTGCTAGAGCAACAACCTCCGTTGTAGAGAATTTAAGAAGAAATGTAGATAGATCCAACAATGGCTTTTTCTTCCATAATAGGAACCTCCAAATGTATCAATGACCACTCCATTCTTCTTTTCCTTGCACAAAAAAACTGAGTTTTTTTCTCAACTTTCTCTATTTTCCCTCTCCTCTATGCGACCTCTCTTCCCTTCCAACTTCTTCACATAGAGTGCCTTCTGTATCTCTCTCACAATTTTTTTCTGCCTTCATGCTGTGTATCCCCTTCGATTCCTCCTTTACAGATTGTAACTTCTTCTACTTGTAAGGATGGGAGATTGATGTGTAATTTCTTCATGTTCAGAAGATTTCTATCTACATTTCTTTTGGGAAGACCTCACCTACAAGGAAACAAAACTAGAAAGAGCATGCACTTGATCAGCCAAGTCTTTTCTCCTCTGTTTTGGTTACTGCAAAGAGGACTTCTGTACTTCAACGGTAACTTTTTCCCCTTTTTTTTGCCCTTGATTTGTAGGCTCCTTAATGAGACACAAGTGCCACCGAGCCCTCCAAAAGTCCCACGATTGAATGTTCCCCTTGTTTTAGGTGCAACATGTGTTTCAATGGATATAGCATAAATATGACGATGCTATGTGCAAATAATATTGCAACTAGCTCCACATCCATTGGCAATTTCATGATCTAATATGAATTGAGGTAATTGAGTTGCCTTTCCACATGCCTTCATTCACCTTCTATCTTTCTTCTTTTTCATATAAGATGTTGGAGATCAAAAAGCATTTTTCAATACACTTCAATTTGTTGCGCCCACAGACTTCACATGATGTGTGCATTCAAATTCCCATTTGCCAACATTCAAATCACCCCATCTTTGACATGCACCTAGTAGCATAGGCTGAACTTCACTATCAGATGAATCCTAGCATGAAATATACTTTAGGTCTTCAATCATCTCCATAGTTTGAGAAAGGCATCCTAAATGCCCAAAATCATCAATCATGCATGCAATTTTTTGTGAATCTCATCAAGAGAAAGGACCTCATTTTTCATCTCATAAAAAACAATCAATGCTTCTACAAACATTTTGGATATACACTATGATTAAAGCATTCCAACATTTGACATTCCAGAAGGGAAGCTCATTGAGCACTTGCCTTGATTTTGTAAGCACATTGCGGTTGACATACATATCAATCAGAGCATTGCAAAAGTCCACACTTACACACATAGAACCTAAGGTGATATGCACAAATTAACACACTGAATCGGGTGTACATCATTCATGGGATACATATATACACACACATAAGCAAGAAATTGTCAATGCATATAGATACTTTTGCATTTACATGCACACATTAAAGCATATACTCATATTCACATGGGCAACAATTAGTCATCTTGCGATGTGCAGTAAGAAACACAATCAAGGGTAGAGATCACCTATTTATGACTTTGTGCCAAAGATTCACTTCAAATCACGATGATGTCCATCTCCTCATACCTCCTCAATGGGTCCTTTGATTACATTTGATCGGATTGGGGCTTGTTTTTAATATCTCGACCACATCCATCCCATCTGAACCTATGCATTCTTTAGATGCACCAACCTGCATACATATCAATCAAACACAAATGAGTATCAAGCATTCACATGTGGGTATAAATCAACTTGAAGAAAAAAATTTAAAGCCAAACACATGCATACTTCATAAAAATATATTGAACTTGGCACAAACTTAGAGAATAAAGTAGATACAGGTATCACATTCAACCTACTATGTTAGAGCCAATACAATTAGACTAGCAGTCATATGAATGAATTGTAAACTTCTTAGCCCTTTCATTCACTCAACCTGTTCAAATCTACTAGCTGATCCCAAGCGCATGCATATACTAATCCCTACTAACTTGGTTTTTGGAACTACAATTTGTTTTCCATGTTGGTCTCTCACCATCCAAAACCCCATCAGATCTTTTTCTTATTTTTCTTTTAGTTTTATTTTATTTTTCTTTGTGTTTGCACCATCCCAGCTCAACCCTTTTGTTTTTATTTTTGTTTATCTAATCTTTTATTTACACAAGTCAGCCTATGCTGATATCAAGTGCAATTCATGGACCTATCTACTTGACCAGGTTTACCCCACTTGTCTACCGACCCAACATAGCACACAATGTATAGTGCCAGCCCCATACAAAATCGATGTAAGCTCATGGCTTTGACCACCCAACTAGAGTGACTCCACCTACCTATCGACCCATATAGGTACATGAAAACATATAAGTGAGGCCATATAACAAAACTAGCATTGGTTTGTGTCCCTAATCACCCGAACATGGTAGCTCCATCCACCTACTAGCCCATCATAGTGCATTGAAAACAAATACACATATATATATAGCTAGCTGATGTAAGAAGGCTTATCTAAATCCTAGTCTATCTGGAGATAGGATCAGGCAAGGGATCAAAAGTAGAAATCAAAGAATCTCACTCATCAAGCATTTGCATATACTAGCATATAGAGGCACTCAGTTTAAGTCTTTCATTCACTTTCCCATGTCTCCCTCTCGAAAGTTCTAGTTTGCTAACCAATCCTAATCATATAATCCCGATCTTTCATGTATTGCATGCAATCACAATAGTCATAGGTCAACTTGAATCTAGTTAATTCGCTTACATTTGTACAAATTCTAGCAGATCTATCACATGCAAGATGAAATATATATTTTCATACTTTTATAGAAGGAAAGAAGTCACAGTGGAAATGTTTCACCTAATTATTGATCACTCCTTTGTTTGACATATCTTTTATTTATCATCATAAGCATATCCACTCCAAATCCTCATTTTTGGCTTTTTATTTGGTTCCCTATATCTGTCTTAATATCAAAGCAAAAAACATCAGTTATATACATTTTTATTCACAAACTTCTTCTTAGGTATTATTAAACCTTATTGACTAGGGCTCTCCCTTCAAGTGCATCTCCTTTGATATATGCTCACAAAAAAAATATGCTTGTAAAGGAGCCACCTCTGAATCACATCAATCATGGAAGCATTCTTAAATGAATCAGATATGTGGACAAGCCACTTCATTTGCTTATCCATTCCTTGATGACTAGATTGGTATACATAGCTCTTGGAAAATTTGAAAATCCATGTTGCAATCATTTGAGGACAATTGCCTTTATTCACAATTCTCTCAAATGCATCATATGAATGTTGAGATATCAAGCTCAACATGTGATGATCTAGGATGAAACATATCACTTTTTCATTTCTCTGACATGTATAGTGGTCATGCCAATATATGTGAGGGATACTTCATTGAGCTTTACTAGATTTATCTACCGAGAGTGATGTCATATTTGTTTTCTTGCCAGCTCACTCATTCGTAGACATTTCCCTTATGTACTATTCTTTAAATATTACGCTTGTTGGATTGTTGTTTTTAGGTCATTCTTGTACATTCCTTTTATGTAATAGAAGAAAAAGAAGAAGATCATTCTTCCTTGCCTCAATCTATGTGTGTGCTCCTCTTTGAGTGTGAGTGTCCTCGTGACATCGTATCAGAGCCAGTGTGGCTATAGAGAGCTCGTGGAGAAGGCCAATGGTGAAGAGTACGTGAGAAGGTGTGGAGAAAGCGCAATTCACAAACGACCTCTAATTGCTATGAAAATTGGCACGAAGGTAGAAGGCCTCAAAATATTTTCTATAGTTACCTCTTTAGGCTCACTCATTTTGTCACATTTCCATTTCGGAGCCATCTCGATCTCTATTTCAAGCCCACAAGGTGGAGCCCACACAAAAACCAGGTCAATTTGCAAAATTGTAACTTGCCCCATTTGCAAAAGTGTAACTTGCACCATGTTTGACAACACTCATATATTCTAGATCCAAAATTTCAAGCGATTCTTCGTACAGTTGATACACAAAAACTCCGTTTTTCTGAGGTCGAATTGTCACGCCATAATGCAACAATGCTCAAGCAAAAGTGCTGCTTGTAGTGTTTTAGAGTGTTGTGAATTACTGTAGAAATGGCAAATGCAAATGGAATGAGTCAGCTTATGAGCAATAAGCTGGACAAGAATAACTTCCATGCTTGGTGATTTAGGATGAAAAATTTCCTAATGGGAAAAGGATACTGGAAGTACATCGAAGGAGAGAACAAAAATGCTCCACAGTCACTAGCAACGAATCACACTACAAAAGAATGGAATCAAGGAGCATGAAAGGTAATGTATTGGCTATCTGTTAGCATATAGGATAGCATGATTGGGCACATATAGGATGCCAAGACTCCAAAAGATGCTTCGAATAGTTTGGTCACATTGTATGAGACTAATACAAAGGCACGAAAATTGCAACTCAAGAATGAGTTGCATACACTAGAGAAATAGGGCATGCCTGTAAGTGACTACACCCTGAAAATCAAAAGCATATGTGAGTCACTTGCATCTATTGGCGTGAATGTAGATGATGATGATAAGGTGGAAGTGTGCCTTTGTGGTTTAGGAGCTGCATATAAGCAGTTTAGAAATTCTATACAAACTAGGGAAAATATTTCAAATTTTGTTGATCTGGTATCCATGTTGATAATTGAAGAAAAGAATTTTGGCGAGGACTCAAACTCCCAAAGAAAATCAAGTTCTGAGCAGGTATTCTACTCTAGCAGAGGAGGAGGTAGAGGTTTTGGAAGTGGAAGAGGAAACAGTAACGAAGACCAAAGTCAAGAATCAAAATAATAGAAGGCAACAAAACAACTCTCCATCCATGAGTGCAGATGATTTTATGAAGTTGTTCGTGGTTCAACATCATATGATGAATATGATTTCTATTGATGTTTCAAAATCGAATTGTAATGTTTGGTATGTTGATTCAAGTGCTTCAAATCACATGACCAATCATGTGGAATGGTTTAGTAGTTTGCAAAAATTCCTAGTTCCTGGATATGTTGAAAGAGGTGACACATCACACCCCATTGAGCATACAGGAAACATAGCACTGTCTATGGAGGATGGGAAGGTAAAACATCTTGCTGATGTGTTGCATGTTCCAAATATAACAAAGAATCTAGTTTTTGTTGGACAAATGGTTGACTAGGGATTACAAGTCAAGTTCAATGTTGATGGGCTATATGTAGAAGAGTACAAACAGGATGGAAGATTGATTGCCAAAGGAAACAAAGTGGGTAGGGTGTTCACCTTAAATGTGAAAATTCTTGAGATGGATGTAGCCATGTTTGCAAAAGGTGTAGGAGTTATTGCTAATATAGAGATCAGGCACAAATGATTTGGACATGCAAATCTGTAGAGGCTGAAATTGATGCAGTCCAAGGAGATTGTCAATGGACCACAAAATTTCAAAGTTGCATAAATGCAAAAGGTATGTGCAGTGTCAATTTGGTAAATAGTGAAGAATATCATTTTCACATGATAAGCATGTTAGTGAGAATGTACTAGAAATAGTACATATAGATGTTTGGGGTCCTACAAAGACCACATTTATGGGTGGTTGCAGGTTTTATGTTACTTTGATTGATGAACATACACAAAAAATATGGTTATATTTCATGAAAGAGAAGAGTGAGGTGTTCACTCACTTCTAGAATTTAAGGCTATGATGGAAAAGCAGACAAGAAAGTATATTCAAATTTTAAGGTCGGCTGGAGGAGTTGAATACATGTCAAATGAGTTCAGTAACTTCCTTAAAAGTCATGGAATTCGACGTTAGTTTTCATGCAGGTACACACCACAACAGAATGACATTGTTGAATGCAAAAACAGACATATTTCGAAAATAGCAAGAGCTTTGATGGTTGAGAAGAATATGCCTCATTGTTATTGGGCAAAAGCTCTACATACTACTGTATACATCATGAACAGAACTCCAACTGCTACTATACATCAAGATACACTTGAAGAGAAGTTTATAGGTAAAAAGCCAAACTTATCACATATAGAATTATTTGGTTGTATTGCATATGTACATATTCCAAATGAGTTGAAGATAAAGCTTGATCCGAAAGCAGAAAACGGTATCTTCATCGGATACTTCCTTGAGCAAAAGGGGTATAAATTTTATAATCCACTCACATGACAAGTGAAGCTAAGCAGGGATGTGGTGTTTGGTGAAATGTCAAGCTTCTATGCAGATGCCAAAGATGAACTTGATCTTGAACAAAATGACAAAGAAAATGCTGAAAAATCAAGTTTAGAATCTCAAGCTTTGAGTGGAACAGATGCATCACCAAGAAATAGTTCCAACTCAAATCCACGGAGTGGAAGATTTCCTAGAAATTTCAGTCCAACAAATTCATCAAGTGCATCAAAGAAAGGTAAAGAAAAGCTTTTTGCTGGTAGTAAAACATCTATGGGTTTTGAAGACAGTTATAGAGATTCAAGCGGTTCACAGAAGAGCCTTGATGAGGAACTTGGATTGCCCTCGATGAAGGCTCTAGGAGTTAGAAAGGCACATGCAGATGATACGAGGAGAAGTGACCCAAGACCAAGAAGATTTGGGAGGATGTGCAGTTTTGTGCAATGATTGACATATGACTCGTCATTGTGCCTACATCACCAAGGTAATACAAGATGTTGAACCTTCTTGTTTTGAAGATGCAATTGAAAATGCGGATTGGGAAAAATCTATGGATGAGGAGATGGCTGCACTTTATGGAAACAACCCATGGAAGCTGGTTCCATTGCCACAAGGAAAGAAATCCATAGGCTGCAACTGGGTTTACAAGGTAAAGCACAATGATGATGGTAGCATAAGCAGGTACAAAGCACGATTGGTAGCAAAAGGATATGCACATAAATATGGCATTGATTATGAGGAAACGTTCCGCCTTGTAGCCAAAATGTCTACTCTGAGAACACTTATTGCATTAGCTACAACAAAAGGATGGACTTTGCATCAGATGGATGTAAACAATGCTTTCCTACATAGTGACTTACAGGAAGAAGTATACATGGACCAGCCATAGGGATATGAAGATTCAAAGAACCCACAATATGTTTGCAGGTTGCAAAAGGCTTTGTATTGGCTTAAACAAGCCCCTCGTGCTTGGCATGCAAGGATTGCAGACTATTTAACCACCATTGGGTTTTCTATGTGTGATGCAAATCATTCACTATATGCAAGGAAGGGTGATGATGACATCATAATTGTGGCTATTTATGTTAATGACTTGAATGTAGGAGGCAACAATGAAGCAAGCATTAAAGAGATAAAGCAACTCCTTATGCAGGAATTTGGCATGAAAGATTTTGGTGTGCTATGCTATTTCTTGGGCATTGAGTTTATACAAACAAAAACAGGTATATGGATGTCACAGAGGCAATATGCCTTGAATATGTTGCAAAAGTATGGTATGGCTGATTGTAAGCCAATGTCTATGCCATAAGATCAGAATTTGAAGTTGGATACTACATCAAGTGAAGTATTGGAAAATGCTACTATGTGTTGATATATTTAGGTAGTGATGTGTGTGAACACTCTTGGACTGCAGATATACTTTTTTCCCTCTTTAGGAGGTTTTATTCTCCCAGCTTGTATATATGCCTATTGCCCAAATGGGCTACTTATCTTTGTACATTCTAGTGTTAATACATTCAGCATTGTGTGTTTGCTCCAAGCTTCTTCTTCTTCTTCCTTGTGATGTTTGCGTGCTTCTGTAGATGCGTATCTCCAACAATTGGTATCAGAGCAGGTCGCTACTTCATCTAGGGCATTGTCTAACCTCTCCGGTTCCAGTCTTAGAATCCTAGGAAATTGGGTAAGCATACTTAGTGTGTTTCAAAGATGAAAACAGCTTAGCTATGTGGTGCTGAAATCGTGATCTAAGCTCATTTTGACCTCCGAACACACTATTGTAGTGCTTTTGTAGACTATTTTATCTTTTTGTGCCAAAGGTATATACTAGTTTCCATTCGCCAGTATAAGTCTCTCAAATCTTGCTACAGGTTTAGCAGAATTTGTCTGGGTAGTTTTGTTCAACTTTTTGAGATACAATCAATTTTAGCCATCGGCCATGGCTGAAAGCAGTGATGTATTTTGTATGTTGGCTATTGAGGATAAGTTGGATAGAACCAACTAACCATTATGGGCTTATATGATGCTTCATGTATTGGTTGCAAAAGGACTAAGGACTATTGTGCAGGGTGTTGAAAGACGTCCTGTTACACCTGCAAATATAGGTACTGCAAATACAAGTGCTGGAGCTGATGGAGATGGTGCCGAAGATAATGATATTCTACAGATTCCTATTCGTTTTGTTGTTTCTATTGCACCTATTGTAGAGCAAATTTGCTGGGATGGTAGAGATGCTCAGGCACATGCATTGATAGATTTGTTTGTCAAACGTGCCATTATTCCTCGCATTCGCTCTTGCAAAACATTTGAGGAGTTATTCTTTGTTCTGTTGCAGGAAGACTAGTCTAGGCAGAACAAGTCTATTATGCATGTTGCAGATCAAGCTTTCCTGGCTAGTCAGAAGGGCAAAGGGAAATGTAGCTGTTCTACTAGTAAGCAAAAATCTGCAAATGCTGCACATTTGAAGAAGGAAGACAAAGATGAGAAGAGATAAAAAAAGCAAAAATTGTTTTGCAAATAGTGTAAAGCAAATGATCATGTCATCAAGAGCTGTCCAAAACTAGCTGCTACAGAGGAAAAGAAGAAAGAGGCTGGAATGGTTGTTGCAGAGGCCTCTACAACAAAAACAGAGTCTCCTAATCTTGTGCAGGAAGAAGAATGGGCGTTTACTACTACTGTTTGCAATTTTGACCCATCTTCTCATGAGCATTGCATGTCTACAGTAGACTCAGATGTTTGGTACTTTGATAGTGGGGCGAACAAACATATTACCTCGCAATGCAGTTTCTTCTCTTCACTCGAGCCTACCCCTACAAGGAATACTATTACATGCACGAACAACTCCTCCTATCTTGTTATGTGGAGTTGGTAAGATCATTTTGACTACTGATGATGGTAGTTCTTTCACTTTGTCACATGCTTTGTTTGTGCCAAGGATCAAGAAAAATTTGTTATTAGTTTCTGCATTAGCCAAGATTGGCTTGGTTGTGAAATTTGTTGCTGACATATGTATAGTTCATGATCTGTCAAATGGAAATGTCATTATTGCTTCCGACATTTTATGTCATGGGCAGTATAAGCTCATAGATTATGAAAGATCTATAAATGATTTGGCATGTGTAGTTCATGATTCTTAGGCTATGTCAGGTGCAAAGCTTTGGCATTCATGCTTTGGTCATCTAAATTTCGCTAGTTTGCTACGCCTGTAGAAATCTGAAGTGGTCTCCTCTTTGCCCAAACTTGAGGCACCCGGTAAACATGTATGTCAAGACTCTATTTTGGGAAAAATGCAGCATTATTCCTTTCCAATAGACGGTTTAGTTCGGGCTACTAAAAGAATGCAGCTTATACATAGTGATGTTTATGGTCCTATGTGTTGGTGCAAATCACAAGCCTACACATTTGGCTTGAATTTCATACACATATGAAGCTCCACGGAAACCATTGCTAGTAGAAATTAACCCTTTTACATTTGTAAAAGTCATTCATTTGACTTGAGAGAATATTTGTAATCACCTACCAAAAAACTCGTGGATTTGTTAGTTAGAAAAGCATCTACTTCATTGAGGGAATATTTCCTAGATTGAAGGATCACTTTTTAGAGAGAGCCAAAAGTTGAATTCAAATTCAAATTTGAATGTAACACTTATAAAAGGTGGCTTGAAAAAGTCGTGTGTAGAAGTCACTTATCCGGAGTATTCCATTCCCATTGAGTAAGTGTGCGGCCTACATTGTAGCCTACACTATTCTCCATCATAAGGCTATGATTATCAAGCCTATGATCTTGTACAACATTGTTCATTAATACAATACATCTACATTGTTCATCTATGATCTCTTTGTTATAGTCATTCCTAACTGTCAACTTGTGCTACTCATATCTCGGTCCATTCTTCACCAAATTCAATGATCTATAGCTTTTTGGAATCAATTTCACGTTATCCACGTGTTGACAAATTTTGAAGCAAATCCATTCAGCCAATTTGGAGAAAACTGCATCGAAGCACTCACTGGTCAAACTCTGCAGAGGTCCTAAAAAATCGAGGGTAATGATTTATTTGTTAAATTGATTGCTCTATGTATAGTGCATCATTTCAAGTGGTTCCACTTGGAATCATTAGCGTACTAAGCTAATTAGATATCTCTAAAAGGAATTTTTCTAATTCCTACTGTACTGGTAGCACTGAGCATTACAAGCAGCAGGTGTATGATAAAAAATAGAAGGTTTTCATTGATCCTTCTATTTAGAAGTACTCTGTTTTCATTCAATCTTTTCCTAAATCATTTCCAAAGTACATAGGCACTTATATGGTGTCATTGGAAAGCCAAGAGGGCCCACATAACATCTCTGAAGCTACGAGGGGCTGGTACTAAGCAGGATTTGGCAGTACCTACTCATCACTTGAAGTGTCCATCCATCTTTCCCAACAGTGGTATGAGAGCAAAGCTAAGGTAAAATGGGAGATGGTTTTCCTTATTTCATTGATAAATTGGACAGGAACAACTATCAGGCATGGTCTCTAAGGATGAAGACATACTTACAAGGAAGGAGCCTCTATAGATACATCTCAGGAGATGAGGAGATGCCCATATTCAGAAGCAAGGAACAATCTACAAGAGAGGAGCATGAAAAACTCAACACATGGTGTGCCAAGGATGCATTCGCAAGGTCCTACTTACTTAACTCAATCTGTGATTTTCTTCTTCCACATATTAGGAGCTATAAGACGTTCGAAGAGACTTGGGAAACATTGTCATCCTATTTCTCTTCAAACACAAGGGCCAAGAAGAATCAATTGTGGATTGAGTTCACCACTCAAAGAAAGCAACCTAAGCAAGGCATCTCAAGTATGTGACGAAATTCAAAGATGTAGCAGATCAATTAGCAAGCATAGGTGAAGAAATTGAAGAGGAGCAGATTGTAAGGCAAGTAATCAATGGTATTAAAGTTGATGACAAATGGGAGAGCTTCACAACTGCCATGGACTTGTACATGAACATGCAGATTCGAGACCTTACCACACTCATGGGGCAGCTATTTACCCATGAAGCCAAGCTCAAAAAGAATGGAGATTCATCAAGAGGTAATACCTCGTCTACCCTTTACACTGATAAAATTAAGTCTAAAGAGAGAGGGAAGAACAAGAAGGTAGAAGACGAAGGAACTACCTCCCAAGCCAACTATGCAGGGAGAGGTAGAACCTCAAGAGGAAGGGGAAGAGGAGGTAAGCACGGTAGGGGGAGATCTTATAACTCCTCACCATGCAACATTTGTGGTTTATCAATCATACTGTAGATGAGTGTTTCAGGAACTTCAAGAATCAGAGAGGTAGAGGATATCAAAGAGGTGAATATACACAATCAAGGGGAAGATTCAACCATCACCAAGGATACAACAACAACTACAACAAGAATTACAATAGAAACTACCAAGGAGGCTACAAATCAAGAAAATATTACAACAACTACACAGAGGAGCACGAAGACTCTCTTCTGGTTATGAATATGAATTCAAAACCAGGTATAAATGATGACCATCTCTTCTACATTGACTCAAGATGCTCAAACCATGTGGCAGGCAATGCAGCTCTTCTCTCTGACCTTGAGGAACCAAAGGGTAAGCATCAGGTACAAACATGTGATGACACCAAGGAATCAGTGATTAAAGTAGGGAATGTTAAGACCTCTAATGGAAACAAGAATTTGTTGAGTAGGGTTCTGTATGTACCCACAATTACCAAAAATTTCATGAGTGTTGGACAGATTGTGGAAAAGGGTTCGTAGGTTAGATTCAACCAATATGGAGAATTTGTGGAGGATCCCCATCATGGGTTCAAGAGAATTGCCAAAGGAGAAAAGACAGGTAGACTATTCACTTTTGAACTTGAGGATACAAGGAACATTGCACTTTATAGTTATAAAAATCAAACATTATTAGAGCTTGAAATTTGGCATAAATTATTAGGGCATGTAGGTGAAAGAACCTTGAAACAAATATGTATAGATCAATGTGTGCTTGGGATACCTAATGTATCCAAGCAACACATGATTTATAAGTGTGGTGCTTGTCAGTTTGGAAAGTCTCACAGGTTACCCTTCTCAAGGAAAGGCTACATGCATGAGGACTACTAGATGTATGGGGATCAAGCAAGGATCCCTCAATATCTGAATCAAGGTACTATGTATCTTTCATTGATGATTAAAGTAGGTGGACTGTATTGTACTTTCTGAAACACAAAGATGAAGTATTCAGTTGCTTTAAAAAATATCTTGCACTTGTTGAAAACCAAACAAGGAGAAACCTAAAAAGATTAAGGTGAGATGGAGGAGGTGAGTACTTCTCAAATGAGTTTGATATATTCTTGAAGGATAGAGGAATCAAAATAGAAATTGCCACAAGGTATACCCCTGAGCAGAATGGGGTAGCAGAAAGGAGAAATAGATTGATTGTTGAAACATATAGGTCAATGTTAAATGAGAAGAAGTTACCTAACTACTTGTGGGCAGAGAGTGTATCTACTGCCACTTACCTTGTAAACAGGTTGCCATCCAAATCTCTTGATGGGATGACCCCATATGGAGCATGGCATGGTAGAAGACCCTCATTTGATCATTGCAGGATTTTTGGATATGTAGCATATGTGCATATCCCTTCTCAGATAAGAGGTAAGCTAGACCCTAAGGTAGAGAAGTGTATCTTCATAGGGTATGATCTAAATCAGAAAGGATATATGTTCTACAATCCTTCAAACAAGGGATTCATGGTCAGTAGAGATGTTGTCTTTGATGAAAATGACTCTTGGTTTGATAATGAATGCAGGAAAGTAAAACTAACTTATGACTTGGAAGAGGAGTTTCCAAGCCTCACTAAAGAGGAACCTACTCAGAATGGAGACATCATTTCAGATGATGAGGACATCATCAATCTTGAAGAGTTCAAGGCATGGAAGTCCAAAGGCAAAATCAAGATGAAGAAATTGGAGGATATCCAACCAAGCAATCAGAAGATCACAAAGGGAGAGCAAGAAGCCAATCAGATATGGGTATGACACTTCCCTAGTTACTAAACACTCTGTTTATCTTGCAAAAGATTTATCAATTGAAGAACCAACATCATATGAGGAGGCAAAGACCAAAGCAGAATGGAAGGAAGCTATGGATGAGGAGATTGAAGCACTAAAGGAGAGTGATACTTGGGAACTAGTACCAAAGAAGGAGTCTATGAAGGTAATTGGATCTAGGTGGATCTATAAGATCAAAAGGAATTCTGATCGTTCAATAAGCAGGTACAAAGCTAGACTTGTGGCTAAGGGTTTTGCACAAACCCAAGGAATAGATTATGAAGAAACCTTCTCACCTGTAGCCAAAATGCCAGCCATCAGGGTATTGGTAAGTGTGGCTGCATTAAAGAATTGGAACATGTATCAGTTGGATGTAAAAAATGCATTTGTAAATGATTAGATTTCAGAGGAGGTGTACATGTCACAACCTCCTGGCTATGAGGACCCAAACTAGGTAACATATGTATGTAAATTGAACAAAGCTCTTTATGGATTGAAGCACGCACCTAGGGCATGGAACCATAGGTTGACTACATACCTTCAGGATCAAGGTTTTGTCTTGAGTAAAGCGGATACTTCTCTGTTCATCAAGAGAAGTAATTCAAAGGTAATATACCTATGTGTATATGTTGATGATATCATTCTCATAGGTAATGATGCTAATGGCATCAAATAGATCAAGAATCAGATGATGAAGGAGTTCAAAATTAGTGACCTTGGATCACTAAAAGATTTTCTTGGACTTGACTTGGTTTATACTAACTCTAGAATTTACATTACTCAGAGAAAGTATATATAGGATATGTTGAAGAAGTTTCATTTGCAGGATGCCAAAGTTTCAAGTACTCCAATGGAGGTAAACCTAACATTAAGTGCTCATGAAGGTGATGTACTTGAGAACATTGCAGGTTAGCAAAGCATAGTGGGAAGCTTGAAGTATGCTACTTTAACAAAGATTGACATGGCTATAGAGTAAGCGTGCTAAGTCAGTTTATGCACAGGCCTAGGGCACCTCACTTGAGGCTACCAAAAGGATCTTGAAGTACCTAAAGGGTACTCAACATCATGGTTTGTATTTCCCATATACATCAGACTTGGACATCAAGATATATTTAGATGCAGATTGGGCAAGATGCAAAGATGATAGGAGGAGTACCTCAGGATACTTATCATTTGTAGGTGATAAGGCAATATCATGGTATTCAAAGAAGCAACCTACTATTGCTTTATCTTCTACAGAGGTAGAGTATAGAAGATTGGCCAATTCTACCCAAGAGGTCATATGGATCAAATTGTTGTATACAGATTTAGGTTTGCACACTATATCTCCAATGTATTTTGGAGACAATACAAGCTCATTACACCTTGGAGCTAATGCCATCTATCATGCTAGGACCGAGCATATAGAGGTCCACTATCATTATGTGAGAGAGAAGCTATTGAGCAAGGATATTCAGTTGGCATATGTAGCAACTAATATGCAATGTGCAGACTTATTGACTAAAGCATTAGATAGTACAAAGCTTTGCAGGTTTAAATCAATGATTGGATTGCTGTATATACATGAAGATTGAAGAGGAAGACCAAGCCAAAATGTTTGGCTTGAGGGGGATCTGTTGGTGCAAATCACAAGTCTACACATTTGGCTTGAAGTTCATACACATATGAAGCTCCATGGAAACCATTGCTATTAGAAATTTACCCTTTTACATTTGTAAAAGTCATTCATTTGACTTGAGAGAATATTTGTAATCACCTACCAAAAAACTCGTGCATTTGTTAGTTAGAAAAGCATCTACTTCATTGAGGGAATATTCCCTAGATTAAAGGATCACTTTTTAGAGAGAGCCAAAAGTTGAATTCAAATTCAAATTTGAATGTAACACTTATAAAAGGTGGCTTGAAAAAGTCACCTTTAGAAGTCACTTATCCCGAGTATTCCATTGCTATTGAGTAAGAGTGTGAGGCCTACATTGTAGCCTACACGAGTCTCCATCATAAGGCTATGATTATCAAGCCTATGACCTTGTACAACATTGTTCATTAATACAATACATCTACATTGTTCATCTATGATCTCTCTATTATAGTCATTCCTAACTGTCAACTTGTGCTACTCATATCTTGGTCAATTCTTCAATCAACTCAATGATCTATAGCTTCTTGGAATCTATTCTAAGTCATCTACATGTTGACAAATTGTGAAGCAAATCCATTCAGCCAATTTGGAGAAAACCGCATTGAAGCACTCACTAGTCAAACTCTGTAGAGGTCCTAAAAAAATCAGGGGTAATGATCTATTTGTTAAATTGATTGCTCTGTGTATAGTGCATCATTTCAAGTGATTCCACTTGGAATAATTAGCTTACAAAGCTAATTAGATACATCTAAAAGGAATTTTTCTAATTCCTACTGTAGTGGTAGCACTGAGCATTACAAGTAGTAGGTGTATGATAAAAAATAGAAGGTTTTCATTGATTCTCTATTTAGAATTTTTATTTAATCTTTTCATACATCATTTCCAAAGTGCATAGGCACTTATATGGTGTCATTGGAAAGCCAAGAGGGTCCACATAACATCTTTGAAGCTACAAAGGGTTGGTACTAAGCAGGATTTGGCAATACCTCCTCATCACTTGAAGTGTCCATCCATCTTTCCCAACACTATGCAGACACCTAATGGGAACTATCTTTACTTCCTGACTTTCATTGATGATTTTTCTAGGCATGCATGGGTATATCCATTGAAGGCAAAGTTCGAAGTGTTTATGTGCTTCAAACATTTTCTAGTTTTGGCTGAAAATTTGTCAGCATGTAAAATGGGCACCCTCCGTTCTGATCGAGGGGGAGGATATATGTCTACTGACTTTAGTGCATTTCTGGCTAAATGTGGGATAAAACATCAGTGTACAGTGCCATATACACCTCAATAGAATGGAGTTGTTGAACGAAAGAACAGGTCACTCATGGAGATGGTGAGGTGTATGGTCAAGAGTCAAGCTTTACCACATAGTTTCTAGCTTGAGGCTGTTATGTGTGTAGCATATGTACTGGACACCTGTCCCACTAAGGGGCTGTAGTCTATCACTCCATATGAGGCTTGGCATGGTTGCAAGCCATCTACTGCTCATCTCAGTGTTTTTGGTTGTCTGGCATATGCATTAGTGCCTGAACAACATCGTAGAAAATTCGATGATAAAGTCGTAAAATGTAGTTTTATTGGGTACAATTATAAAAGTAAAGCTATCGTCTCTATCATCCACAGACTAAATGCATTCTGGTTAGCCGTTGTGGTCAGGATCTTGTGCGCTTAGGGGTGCACATAGAGTGCCAAGAAAGTGACCTTGACTAAAACATAGTAGTCGTGGAAAAGAGGTTATGATCAATAAAATTAGCTTGGTTGTTAAAAGATCATAAGACCACTCAATCTGCTTTAGTTCCTTATGCCATTAATCTTAAAGGTTCGTTAAGTCAATCATTTTGATATTGTCAGAACACAAAAAGACACTCATGTAGCAAAAATGACGAGAGTCACACAAAACATGTTATGAAGTGCACTTTATCACGAAATATAGATGCTATTAATCCAACACATACAAATAAAAAAGGTTATACATGGAAGTTTTGATATAAAAAACAAGCATCTATGAGAATTGATTTAAAGTACTCTTAATCTGCATATCACTCGTACAACTTATTATTTTCTTAGTTTCATCCTTGCCTCTAAGTGTAAATAGTCAAACCTCCCAATAAACTATGATCCTACTCATTCAATGTTTCAACACATTTTCTAATTGCATTATTTTTCTCACAAGTTAATTAGTAGCTCATTTCTGAAAAAACACGAACACATGGTCTTTACAAGTTAATGGCAACTCAAAGCTTCACTGCATGTGTACTAAAGGTCATGCTGGACAGAACTAGAGATTGACATTTTTGTTTTTACGGGAAACTGAAGGTTTCCTCAAAACCGTAACTCATTGTCATGAAAGCTATTGCTTATGAGCTAGCTCCCAAATAATGCAGAGCGGTTAAGTTGTATCAGATTTAATTTGTTATTCAAAAGGGATGGATAAACGGCTTGACAGAACATTATCTAACACATGCTGAATGCAGATTCATTAAAAAAAAAAAGTTTCATGGTACATAATTTTCTTTTAACAATCATTTTCTTAATTTTCTTTCCATATAACTCGTAGTGAACATAGATTCCCATCTCCAAAGAATAAAGATTTTTTAGAGAACATACAAATCTTCCCTGTGTGTATTCCAGAATATGATTTCACTTCATCTTTAAAGAAACTGCCACAGTTACAACGTTTGGCTATCCTGATTTCAGAATATCACGAAAAAATAAGTAGTAGGATCATTCGCGGTGTAAGTTTAGCTATGTAGAGATCACATCAAACCAAAATTGGCACATCATTTCATGACACGATGCTCTTTAGTGTTAAAGTAAGCGCACACTATTGAAACTGGAAATATATATAAGAAGTCCAAACATACATTTGACAGAAAGAACAACCGCAAGTTGGGCACTACAATGCAATTAACACCATTCGAAGTTGCATTAACGCGGAAATCAAAATTGCTAGAACATGAACTTGAAACTCGTGATTCATAAATTCTGACAGCAAATGTTTAACAAACTTAGCAATTTACACCATGATCTCGCACCTATAGTTGATCTCTTTCAAAGACTTCTTAGAATCATCTTCCATTGATGCCAGATTAGCATATATCTCCTTTCTTGTTCGATGACAAAATTCCTCAGCAGTGCAGCGTTCTCTTTTGTTAGCAGTAGTCGGCATTAATAAAAGCTCCTTCTGCTCAGATTCAACAACCCTATTCTCACGTTGGTCTTGGTCCATCAAAGCTTTCACATCTTCATTGTCGTTCATCTGTTTTCCACACCCATCCAAAAGTGCACACTTCCAACTCTTCCTCACTCTAAAGTATTGCCCAGCTGGAATATTACGGTGATAGGGACATGCATACTTTTCTAGAACTGTGGGGAATCAGAG
Organism: Ceratopteris richardii; assembly: GCA_020310875.1. Lineage (NCBI taxonomy): Eukaryota > Viridiplantae > Streptophyta > Polypodiopsida > Polypodiales > Pteridaceae > Ceratopteris > Ceratopteris richardii. The sequence continues at coordinate 126,294,848 of CM035424.1, forward strand.
GTTATATATATTGCCCATCAATAGTAGGCAAGACATAGCATATCCGCAACCAAGGTTTCCATTCTTCCCTCCTCTCTACAAATTCGCGGAGCTGGATTCTTCGTATTCTTGAATCGTACATCACTTGCTCTTTAGGGAGAAATTCTTTCTGCTTCTGATGCACACTTTCTCCCCTGTACAGAAACGAAGCAGGCCACTCAAGCTACCAAAAAAACTCTATTTACATGCTTGACGACTAGAGATGCCTAGAGAGAGCGAAAAAAAATGGGGTTTCCTTCCACCCACCGAGGAGAAAAATATGTGCCTAAAATTCCATTTGCTATATCTGTGCTATCATTCTCGGACCCCTTAGGTATCTCTCCCTTTTTACACGATAGTGTGCATACCGAACTCTAGACATGAGTTTCTATTTTTAAACTTAAAGTTATATTCAATCACTTTCGCATTGTTGTTTTCTTCTATGTTTAAGATTGACTCCATATTACGTTATGGATCCTTGGCTTGCACATAAAGATCATAAATGTTATGGTTCACATGGTCCCAAATCACCTACGGCTTCTCAAGTATCCATAGATACATATTCAAAGCTCCAAAAGATGATGTCAAGTATTTGTTGGAGAGTCAGGAAATTTTGGCATAACTTTGAATGATTATTGTGAAGATGCAAATCTTCACGACACCGTGATGTTCTTTTTGTGGAAGATGCTATTCAACCATTGCTTTCTTGTACTAAGGAGACATTTATTAGCTCCAAAGACATGTATGATACTTTGCTGCCTCTTTTTAATGGTGGACAGTCTAGTGTTGGTCCTAATGAGGCAACTTCTCAGCCTTTGGAGGTTTCATGTGATGATGCAGATCATTCCATATTTGATGCAGCCTTACATGATGCACTTGTTGATGAGATAACTGATATTGAGCAGGCAAAAACTATGCTAAAATGGCTGGTCCAAACCTTGCATGACAGCACATTAGATGCACCTCTATCATATCGTACTCGATCAGGCTCTCATAGTGCCGCTTTTGCATCATATTGCCATGCTATGGCTGCTTCTAGTCTTTGTGATGAGACTGAACCTGTTTCGTTTGATGATGCACAAAATTCTGAACATTGGATGGCTGCAATGCAATCTGAATATGATGCTATCATGAAAAATGGTACCTGGTCCTTATGTGACTTGCCTCATGGCAAGAAGGCCATGGGCACTAAGTGGATATATAAGCTCAAGCGTAAACCTGATGGAATAGTTGACATGTATAAAGCTAGGCTTGTTGCAAAGGGTTATGCATAGGAAAGAGGCATTGATTTTGATGAAACCTTTGCTCCTACTTGTCGAATGACTATTGTTCATAGCATTTGTGCACTTGTAGCTCATCATGGTTGGAATGTACATCAGTTGGACATTAAAACAAAATTTCTGAATGGTGACTTTCATGAAGAAGTGTATGTTTTTTAGCCCCGTGGCTTTGTGAGAAAAGGGCATGAAAACTAGGTGTGTAGGTTAAAGAAGGCATTATATGGTTTAAAGCAAGCACCAAGTGCTTGGTATGAAAAATACACGCTTATCTCATTGCACATGGTTTTGAGAACAGTCCAATTGAAAGCACCTTATATGTTAAGCATGCTAATGATGTGCTTCTGATCATTGTGGTGTATGTTGATGACATGCTGCTCACTGGTCCTCATGACACACATATTGCTGATTTTAAGGCTGATTTGCATGCCTTATTTGAGATGTCTAATTTGGGGCATTTGCATCACTATTTGGGCATTCAATTTATGCAAGTTGATGGTGGAATGGATTTGTGTCAAACGAAATATATTGACACATTATTGTAGCATTTTGGCCTTGAAGAGTGTCAGCCTATTGCCACTCTTATGGAGACAGGTTTACGATTGAGTCTTCATGATGTTGGAGATGCATTTGATGTTGTTCTCTATCAGCAGCTTGTTGGATGCTTGATTTACTTATGCATTACTCGACCATAAATTCAGTTTTTTGTCTCACAGATGAGCAGGTTTATGCATTGCCCAGGTGTCAAGCATTGGTAGGTGGTTAAGCGCATCTTTCACTACTTGTGTGGTACCCGACTACTTGGATTGTTTTATCCCAAGAGGGGATCACTACCACCCGATTTGCATGCTTTTTCTCATAGTGATTGGGTTGGTTGCTATGAAACTTGTGTGTCCACTAGTGGCTTTTGCTTCATGCTTGGTAGCTCATGTATATCTTGGTTGAGCAAGCAGTAGCCTACTATGGCCACTTCTTGTTGTGAGGCTGAGTATAGGGCAGCTTTCACAAGGACTGTTCAGTGTGTGTGGCTCAAACGCCTTATGGCTGATTTGGGTGTTGGTCAATCTTCTGCCACCACCATCCTCACTAACAGTTAGAGTGCGTTGGCGGTTGCGAGGAACAATGTGTTCCATGCTCGCACTAAGCACATTGAGGTGCATTATCATTATGTTAGAGAGAGATTCTCTGTTGGGGAGATCATCTTGGAATATGTGCCCATGCAGGAGAACATTGCAGACCTTTTTACGAAGGCTCTACCTAGGGAGAAGTTTGAAGTTTTCCGAAAAGCTTTGGGCTTACTTCCTTTTGTGGATTGATTCCACATAGCTTGGCACTTCCTTATACATGAGTGCCAGCTCCTTGTTCACCGCATCACTCCTAGGGGGATTCGTTGATATATTTAGGTAGTGATGTGTGTGAACACTCTAGAACCCCTAGGGCACTTTTTTCCCCTCTTTAGGAGGTTTTTTCCCCTGACTTGCATATACGCCTATTTCCCCAACATGCTACTTATCTTTGTACATTCTAGTGGTAATACATTCAGCATTGTCTGTTGTGCTCTAAGCTTCTTCTTCTTCCTTGTGCTATTCATGTGCTTCCACAGACACCTAACTCCAACACTATGTATAGGAAAATTGTGGGAAGCTTGATATATCTCACAATTATAAGGCTTGATATAAGCTACACTGTTGAACTTGAAATTCAACTTATGCAAGTTCCCAAGAAGCCACATTTAGATGCTTTGAGGCACACTCTACATTATGTAAGTGCTACTTTGGATTATGCATTGTTTTATGAAGGTGGTGTAGACTTGCACATTCATGGATACAACGATGTAGATTGGGTTGGTAGCATTCCAGATAGAAGATCTAGTAGTGGCTTTCTATTCTCACTTGGGAGGGCAGCTATTACATGGAGCAGTAAGAAGCAACCCACTATTGTTTTATCGAGTGTAGAGGCTGAGTATAGAGGTGCTGCAATGGCAGCATGTGAGGCATCATGGCTAGAGATCCTACATGCAGATTTAGGAGTGGAAGCGCAAAAGCATATCACTATCTATTATGATAATCTTCATAGCATATACTTAGTGTCACGAGGAAGGAGATAAGGAAGAGAGCTAACACACACACTCTCACCCTCAAGGAGAAGCACACACACAAATTGAGGCAAGGAAGAATGATCTTCTTCTTCTTCTTCTATTACATGAAAAGGAATGTACAAGAAAATGGCCTAAAACAAGAATACAACAAGTGCAATATATACAAGTACATAAGGAAATGCCCAGCTGGAATATTACGGTGATAGGGAAATGCGTACTTTTCTAGAACTGCGGGGAATTAGAGGTTATATATATTGCCCATCAATAGTAGGCAAGACATAGCATATCCGCAACCAAGGTTTCCATTCTTCGCTCCTCTCTGCAAATTCTCTAGGCTGGATTCTTCGTATTCCTGAATCGTACATCACCTGCTCTTCAGGGAGAAATTCTTTTTGCTTCTGATGCACACTTTCTCCCCTGTACAGAAACAAAGCAGGCCACTCAAGCCACAAAAAAAACTCTATTTAAATGCTTGACGACTAGAGATGCCCAGAGAGAGCAAAAAAAAAAGGGGTTTCCTTCCGCCCACCGAGGAGAAAAATATGTGCCTAAAATTCCATTTGCTATATCTATGCTGTCATTCTCAGACCCCTTAGGTATCTCTCCCTTTTTACACGATAGTGTGCTTGCCAAACTCTATACATGAGTTTCTATTTTTAAACTTAAAGTTATATTCAGTCACTTTCAAATTGTTGTTTTCTTCTATGTTTAAGATTGACTCCATATTACGTTATGGATCCTTGACTTGCACATAAAGATCATAAATGTTATGGTTCACATGGTCCCAAATCACCTAGGGCTTCTCAAGTATCCATAGATACATATTCAAAGCTCCAAAAGACGATGTCAAGTATTTCTTGGAGACTAAGGAAATTTCGCCATAACTTTGAATGATTATCATGAAGATGCAAATCTTCTCGAAATTCACTCCCACCAAACCTGTGTGGCCTCTGGACACACCAACACCAAGCTCCGTATCTACATCTACAAGTCAAGTAGGATGATGAAAATCAAGTGCATGGGTAAACAAAATCACTTGTGCCTATGCACAGCCATGTAGTGGGCCCTATCATATGCATACTTACAATGCATCAAAAGACACAATGGTGATGGAGAGTGTTAATCTCCAAAAGAACAAGCTACTCTTGAAGTTAGAGCACCTCTATATCAAGCGTAACTCAAAACCTTTACCAATTTAGAGGATCAATGATCAATTATCAAAATTTTGAACAAACTGTACTCATTGACTTATCAAATGTGTAAAGTTTTTTATAAAACTTTTCACAAGGTGTCGCCTATAGTTTGCGCACCTTGTCCAAGTTAAATCATTCCAAAAGACTCAGTACATCTTGAGAAATGATAATAAGTCACCTATGTCTAAAACTGTAGTTCTTTACAGTCGACTTTGACACCTGCAACTTCTAAAGCTTGGTTCTCTCAACCTAGAACTCATTTATGCAAATGCTTTTAGCCATAGATGGATTACCTTCCAACTTAGATTTTGACTCCTCATTTGTTCAAAACTTTACACTGTGCACTAAGAAATGATCAATTCTTTGACCATCGAGATTGCACCTGTTTTAGAAAACACTCACCACTTCTTCACATATGAATGTTCTTACTCATAATTCTCACAGCCTGTTTACAATTAGGCTCTCAAAATTTAACCATAGACTCATTAAATATGAAATAAGATACCTACATAAGGATTCTTGAAATGATCAAGCACAGAAGGAGAACACTCGGAAAAATCGGGTGCAACTTTTCTTCATAGCATATCAGCTATCTAATCTTTTGTTGAAGTATGTATTACTTCAATCTCCTTATCCATCACCTTCTCTCTTAGAAAGTGATACTGAATCTCATTATGTTTAGTCTTGGCATGAAAAATAGGATTAGCAGCTAAATACAATGAACTCATGTTATCTCCATGAATAGTGGGTGTACTCTGAGTGATGTCAAAACTCTTCATAAGAGTCTTAAGCCATATCACTTCCTTTGCAGCTTCAACCATACCTTTGTACTCAACCTCTATGGATGATAAAGCAACTGTGTGTTGCTTCTTTGAACACCATGAAATTAACTTATCTCCCACATAACACAAGTATCCATAAGTTGATCTCCTATCATCTGGATTACCTGGCCAATCTGTATCACTATATATCTTGATGTTTGTATCTGATGTAAAACCATAATACAAACCTTCTTTGAGTGTACCCTTAATGTACCTCAACACTCTTTGTCCTGCAATCCAATATTCTTTCCTAGGACAATGCATGAATTGAGATAATACTCCAACTGCATATGACAAATCAGGCCTAGTTAATGTAGCATAGATGAGACTACCAACCAAACTTTGATAGCTTCATGTCCTTGAACTCTCCTCCTCCATATCTGCTCAATTTGTGATTCACCTCCATTGCAGTAGGTGCTACCCTGCAATCATTCATCTTAAACTTGATCAACAAGTTTTTCAAATACCTTTCTTGAGTTACATACACTCCATGTTGAGTGTATGAGATCTCCATGCCCAAGAAATATGACAAGTCTCCCAACTCACTAATCTTGAACTCTTTCTCCATTTGCTTCTTTAGGCTTTGAATGCCTTTCTAATCTGTACCTGTAAGAATCTATCATCAACATATATGCACATGTAAATGAACCCATCATCACTTGCTTTAACAAGCAAGCTACTTTCTGACTATTTGGTTTAGGAACCAAATCCCATGTCTGATTCTCCATCAATGCATCATACTCTTCCTGCATAGCTTTCTCCTAATTTTCCTTACCTTTTGCCTCTTCATATGTAGAAGGGTCTTCATCTGCCTTTACCATATAAGCATAATCTTTGGTAGCCAAAAAAGAAGTGTCATAACTATACCTTGTAGGTTGCCATTTGTTTCTTGATGACCTTCTAAGTTCTCCACTTCTTGAGGTTTCTGGTTCATCACACTCTAGATCAAATCTTGGCACTACTTCAACTTCAACCTGTACTTCATTATTCTCCTCTTCATCAAATATCTGGACCTTTGATTTACCTTTCTTTTGATTCACAATTTCTTCATCATTTGCATGAACATTAAGTGTACCTGCATACCAAGTACCTTGCTCATCAAATGTAACATCCTTTGACACAAGGAAATTTTCTGTGGATGGACTTCACAACCTATATCCCATCTGCTTATCATCATATCCAATGAACACATATTTTTCAGCTTTAGGTTCCAATTTATGCCTCAATTGAGATGGCACATATGCATATGCCAAACATCCAAATACTTTGCAATGATCTAGAGTGGGTCTCTTACCGCACCATGCCTCATATGGTGTCATACCCTGCAAAGCTTTACATGGTAATCTATTGACCAAATATGTAGCTATATTTACAGCCTCAACCCACAAGTAATTTGGGCAATTTTTCTCCTTCATCATGGATCTTGCAAACTCAACAAGAGTTCTATTCCTCCTTTTTGCTACACCATTTTGTTGAGGAGGGTACCTGCAAGTAATTTCCCTTTTTATACCTGCATTCCACAAGTAATCACTGAACTCATTAGAGAAATACTGGCCCCCTCCATCTGACCTTAGTCTCTTCAACGTTTGACCTGTAATTCTCTCTGCATACACATGATAATGTTTGAATATATTGAATACCTCTGACTTATCTTTGATCACATAGATAGTGATCCATCTGGTAGCATCATCAACATAAATCACATAATACCTTGAACCGTTGATACTGAAATCCTTTGATGGTCCCCACACATCTGTGTGTACCAACTCAAGCTTTTCTGAATACATGAGACTATGCTTGGAATAAGATTGCTTATGAGCCTTACCTAATTGACATGCCTCACATCTGTATGTCATATGTTGACCTGCAACATTAGGCAATCCAAGCACTGAACCATTATTAACCATATCTTTAATACCTCTTTCATTAAAATGTTCAAGCCTTTTGTGCCAAAGATCTAACTCTGAGATCTTATGTCCTCCATAGGTGTACAAGGCATGACCAATGTTACCTTGAATCTTCAATGTGAAAAGTCTTCCTTCTTTCTTCCCTGAAACAAGTTGTTTATACCCATTGCTAGGGTCTTCCACAAAAACTCCTTCATTAGTGAACCTAACTTCATAACCTTTTTCAATAATTTGTCCTACACTATCAGATTCTTTGGAATTGTAGGAACATACAAAACCGTACTCAAGAGAGTACTTCCATCCTTGGCCTTCACTGATCCACTTGACTTCACATTGTGCTTTGTATTGTCACCTGTTTGAACTACATGATTAGTTACCATATTTTCCAAATCAGTCATCAAAGCTATGTTGCCAATCAGGTGATTGCTACACCCTAAGTCAATGTGGAAGACTCTTTGATCTTCACTTTGTCTTTCACAAGTTGCATTCATTATCAATGTTGAATCCTCCTTCTGATCTGAAGCATAATTGTAGTAGGTATAGTTGTATTGTTGACTTTGGAATCCTCTACCTGCATTTCTTCCAAAGTATCCTCTACTACCTCTACCTCTGAAATTACCTCTTTGATTTCTACATCTCTTCCTCTTGAATTAAAGTTCTGATTATATCCACCATTATTATGAGTATTATGCCAACAATCATTAGCTAAATGATTTGTCTTACCATGAATCCAGCAAGCTTTGACTCCATCTTTATTACTTCTGCCTCTTCCTCTACCTTTGCCACCTCCTCTTCCTCTTAGGAAGTTAGCTTGGCTAGTTGTACCTTCATCTTCATTTGATTGTTGCTTCCCTTTGCTATTCTTCTTCTTATCCTTTGAATACATTGCTTGACCTGCACTTTTATCACCTTCACCTTTGACATCTTGCTCAAAGGTTAGCATGTGTCCTAACAACTGATTTAAGTCAGGAGTAAAATGATCTAGTGATAATTCAGTAGACAAAATGAATGGCTTCCATTTGTCATCACCTCTCAAACCTATAAGGATTTGCCTTACCATTACTCCTCAATATCTTCATCAACTGCTCCTAATGCATATGTAATGTCCTTCATTCTTGTTACAAATCTGAGATGGATTCAGGCCTTCTTCTTGAATGTGGTAAACTCTACCCACAAGGATGCCTTCCTTGACTTTGTGGTGTTTTGGAAATGCTCCTCCAAAGCATTCCATATATCACTTGCACTTTCAAGACCTCTGATGTGAGGTAGCAAGTAGTCATTAACTGCCATATAGATAATGCTCCTAGCTTGAGCATCTCTCTTCATCCAAGTCTTCAAATCTGATAACCTCCCTAGTTGGAACACTAGGATCTCTGAACTGAGGCTTTTCTTCTTCACCTGTAATATGACCTATCAAGTCTTTGCTCATAAGATGAGCTTCCATCCTCATTAACCATGCTGGATAGTTCTCTCTATCCAGTTTCTCTATCTGAAGAGAATCTCCCATCCTTTCTTCACCTATGTATTAAATCCTTCTAGCTTTATAGGGAATAAGGTTACCTTTACTTTGAATGATACCCCTTTTGTCTTCCTTGATGTCTTCTGGCCTCCTTCTCAAGCTTTGCTCTCAAGCTTTCACCTTTTGAATCTTCAAATGTTGAATTCTTTATGACTGCAGCAGTCGGGATCCTCCTTTCTTCGATTTTGATACTTCCTGCTCTGATACCACTGATGGAGAGTGTTAATATCCAAAAGAAAAAGCTAATCTTGAAGTTAGAGCACCTATATATCAAGAGTAACTCAAAACCTTTACCAATTTAGAGGATCAATGATCAATTATCAAAATTTTGAACAAACTATGAAGAAGGAGACTACACAGAAAGTCTACTGCACATAATTCACTCATTGACTAATCAAATGTCTAAAGTTTTTTATAAAACTTTGCACAACGTGTTGCCTATAGTTTGGGCACCTCCTCCCAGTTAAATCACTCCAAAAGACTCAGTAGATCTTGAGAAATGATCTTAACAAGTCACCTATGTCTAAAACTGTAGTTCTTTATAGTCGACTTTGACACCTGAAACTTCTAAAGCTGGTTCTCTCAAACTAGAACCCGTTTATGCAAATGCTTTTAGCCATAGATGTCTTACCTTCCAACTTAGATTTTGAATCCTCATTTGTGCAAAAATTTACACTGTGCACTGAGAAATGATCAATTCCTTGCCATCTAGATTGCACTTGTTTCAAAAAACACTCACCACTTCTTCACATATGAATGTTCCTACTCATAATTCTCACAGCCTGTTTACAATTAGGCTCTAAAACTTTAACCATAGACTCATATGAAGTTAGAAACCTAAAAAAGGATTCTTGAAATGATCAAGCACATAAGGAGAACACTCAGAAAAATTGGGTGCAACTTTTCTTCATTACTGAAAAACTTTACATCTGGATGAGAGAGCTATTCTACACACTTCACAAGTGTCTAATGACTTCTAATTCTCTTCAATTCTTGTTCTCACACACTCTCTCTCATATTTGCCCTGATATTTTTCCTTGTATATATAGGGAAATATTTACAAGCTCATGACAATACAAAAGTACAAGTGAACTAACTCTAAATTAATGTACATATGTATACACATCTTCATTCTCTGAATATGTACTTTCTTCATGCTTCATATCTGGATCTTTTTCTTCAGTCCTTGAGTTTAAATCTTCATCAAAACTTCGATTGTTGATTGCCCTGCACCAAAAAAAATGGTGCATAGACAAGGTAATGGGAATCCAAAGATGAGGTTTCTCGACTCAAATCCAAAGTGAATTTTGATCAAGCATCTTCAAATCAGCTTATGTGCAATTAGACGTGCATTTATGGGCTTGAAAATACTCGTGCTCTTTACATTTCATTTACGCATGTGTTAGGTGCATGAAGGGAAACAAAATGGTGTGAAAAATTGAGGGTTTATGGTATCTAAGCAAGGAAACTCTCAATACTCACAATTCCACTCTCTCACAGATGCAATCTCTCTTCCTTACTCAGAACTACACTCTCTCTATTTCTCTCAAAACTTGATTTATTAACTTTTCAATGATGTTTACCTATTTATCTAATGTGCAGATGGACATGCTTCTATTGGTTTTAAAAGACGTGCTTCTACACATTTGTACATGCATATTTGGTGTGTAATGCATCTCAAAATGGGTGCAAAAAAGATTTTGACTAACAAGAGAACTAAGAAAAAAGACAAGGCTTTTCTGAACTCTTCTTTAATCTCGATCACCTTCCTTTGATCTTCTCCTACATTCAAACACTGAGCACATGATAAGAAATATCGAATCAAAATATTCATATGTACACATGCAATCCATGATAACACTTTATGATATGTATAGATGATTCAGAAACTATTTCTCTTCTTACAATCCATTCAAATTCGTGATTTGGAATTGGCTCTAAATCTTCACCTGTACTCATAAACTCAGAAAACACATCAGTAGCATCATATTCAAAAAGATTATTTGAAAAAAAAATCATTTACTTGAATACTAGATACAATTACTTCTTCTACTTATTTGTATATTTATTTATTTATATACTTATTTATTTATATACTTATTCATTTGTTTATTTATTTATATATTTATATATTTATGTATTTATTTATTTATTTATTTGATTTATTTATGTATATATTTATTTATTTATTTATGTTTTATTTATTTGTTCATGTATTTACTTGTATTTATTTGTTTATTTATCTATTTATATTTAATTTATATTTATATATTTATTTCATTTATGTATTTATTTATTTATGCATTTATATATCTATTTATTTTTATATTTAATTCTATCCATCTAAGAAAATCAAAACATAATTATTAAGTATTTACGTACTTACTTCAAATGGAAGTGCTCACCCAATTTAGAAAATGAACCATATTCATCTTTGCAATCTTTAGTGAGACCGTTTCCTTCTACCCGAGTTTCAAAGATTATAAGGTTTGCTTCTACTTCCAATCTATCCAAGAACTCTGCATCACTATCTTTGTCATGATCCCAAACTATTTCTCCTTCAACACAAAGAGAATCCATATCATCATAATCAAGAAAGCTTTCATCTTCAGTGTCACTAGAATCTTGCATATTGAGGTCAGACTCATCAAAATTTGAACTCCTTCTAGGACTATGCACATAGTTTGAAGGAAACACAATTTCTTTATTTGCAATGCCATCATAAAATTCTTCATTCATATCCATGGATTCTTGTTGAGTTTCTTCAAAAGATGAACTTAGACCATATTCTTCATACACCATCAATTACTGATTCTTGCTTGAATGTCTCATCATATACATTCAAAAACTCATCATAGGAGTTCTCTTTTACTAGAAATGTTTCAATGCTTTCCACTATATTAGAACATGAAAAGCAATCAAACAAACCACTAATTTTCTCATCTTGTTCTATCAATCCTTCTTTCACAAATTTTTTTTCTTTTCGTGCAATAGTCTTCCTCAATCCTCGATTCATATCTTTGCATCTTATAAATTTTGACTCCCCTGTATCACAGACAAAACTTGATTTTTCTTCCATCATGGCAGGAGGCGAGATTTCTATAAACCTCATGCCACAATCATCTCACTTAATCATGGCACTTTTATAAAGTCCTGCTCAAAATGTCCAATAGGATCACTTCTCAGCAACAGGCTATTACGTGGATGCTTAACACACACGGTCATAAATTGAACAGACTTGAGTCCATCTCGTGAACCAATGGTAGCATATATGATTTCAACCATTCGACATTGGGGCATTAGGTTCAAGAATGTACCGGATGTCATGGCACACTGTGCCTCAAAATCTTCGAACTCATGCTTATCACATTCCGGACCTTCAAAAATGTTAAAGAACCTCACCTCTTGGCCCTAGGCTTCAATGAAGGCAACCTCAATCTAGTCTATGATATGAGCACAACCCCATCCATGAATGTTGTATGTGTGGCATGCTCGAACCAAATACCTCCCGGTGTGTTTCAAAAAAATGTTTGAAGAAATGTTTGTCATAGGGTTCAAGGAGTATCACTCAGAAATGTTTATACCCAGACCCTCTCATTTGCTACATTTATTTGTTGTGGAGTAGGCTCTACACTCCAATAAGCTACGTATGCCACATTCGGACTGACAGATTTAGCCAGAGGACTGAGGCTAGAAGAGCACCACTTGTCCATAGATGTCGTCAAGTACTACATCCTACGTTCCGCTCAGCAAGGGTCTGTTAGAGACAATAGACACGAGAGAGGGGGGTGTTGGTAGCAGTCAGGGCACTCAAGGACTTACAAGACAAGGAAGCCAACACAAAGAGTCAGAGCAAAGAGAAGGACTAAGTAGGCAAAGCAGTCAATGTAGATCCGACAAATAGGCCTTATAATTTTTCACAAAGAAATATTTCTCAAATAGTGATCTTAGTCACTTCACACTATTGTAAATACCATTTTTTATTATTCCTAATCCATTTTGTGCAAGCCAAGGAGTCCTCGAGCTTGAGGAGCAGAGGTATCTCTAGGACTTTCTGCTTGGAGCCTACTTTTGGCGTATTTGAATCAAGTTCTAGAACCTGATTTACCACATGATTCCATAGCTCAGGTTTTACCTTGAGGAGCTCTTCTAAAGTGAGATGACACTGAAACTTAGTGTTCTTCACACTTCAGTGTTTCTTGGAACCACTGAGTCTTCATTTCTTACCAAGATTGTGGGAGCTCTAATTTGAAGAGATTGAGATTCCCATGGGTTGGTGAATTGTGGCAACTCTTGTAGAAAATTAGATTCAAAATCTAATCTTTTTTCTTCTTGTTGCTCTACTTGGTCTTCGTAACTAGATGGAATGTCTTGGGGAAATTGATCATGAAGGTCATCGATTTTAGAAATAGGAGGGGGATTACCCTTCTCCTTGGCCCATTTCTCTTCTTGTATTTCCCACAAGAACGCTTGAGAGTACAATTGAAGTGAAAGAGGTGTTTCATCATCCATGGAATTGGGAACATAAACTTTTGTTGGTGGTGAAATTTCTCTTTCAACAAATAGTTGAGCCGGTGGAGGTAAAGAAACTTGCAGCTTGTTTATCAACTACTCTAAATCTTTCTAGTAAGCCCTAGAAATGCAAACCCGATTTGATAGAGTTTGTTTGATTGATTATTTGACTAGTCTCAAGCATAGATTGAGCGAGTTCTACCATTTTAATATGCATTTTTGTCCGTTCAATCTCTAAATATGCTCTAGGGTAGCTCCTGTCTAGGTTTGCAGCTGTTAACCCTTCTTGAAGTCGAGCGTGGTAGGCCTTGAACATCATGTCCAAGTCTTCTGGGGTTGGATTTGCATTAACAAACCCTGATTGCAGTTTATTTAGAATGACTGGTGGGGTGGGATGAAGTGGGAGTTTTGGCATGCGAGGGATTTTGAGAGGCAATCTTCTATTTTTTGTTTTTGCATCTTTAAGGCTTTCTTCTAGTTTGGATAACTTTTTAGTCCACTTACGATTGGACTTCTCCCTATTATCCTTCCATGTTCTTGTTTTCTTCTTAATAGGCTCTCTTGAATCACTTGGCTCTGATTGTTCAACTAGTTTTGCTTGTTGTATGGCTTGTGCCCTAGTAACTACCTATATAAGAGCCAGATTAATGCTACTTGAACTTGAATCCACCACTAAGCCTACCACATTAATGGGTGTAACCTTGAGTGCACTAGAGGGGCTCCTTGGACAATCTCTCGCGAGATGTTCTTTGTTGCACTTAGGACAAAAGCCTTGTATTGTGATGTTTTGTCCTTGACCCAGAGTCGATGAGCGGGAAATTCACGAATGAAATGGTCACCCTGACATAAAAACCATGATCCTCTAGGGGCTTGTGGTCTTACTTGTCTTGATTGTTGGTGCATTTTACCCAAGCCTACATGCTTGATATTCTTGATATTATCCTCATTTGTAAGTCACATGAGTAGTCATGTGAACACCTCTTGTAAAAGAGTTCTTTTTTCTCTTGTAATTGAAAAAAGAAAAAGGAAAAGGATGGCTTACCTCATCCATGATGTAAAAGCAATTTCGTGGCTCTAACTACCTAAAACCATGAATTTTTGAGCTGAGGGAATATCTCCTAACTTTGGGGATCAATTTTAGGTGGAGCCATTCGAATTCGAATTCAAAACTCCCTCCAAGAATAGCTATAAAAAGAGCAAGAAGGAAGAGGCGAATAGCAAGCCTTGTACGTGACCACTTCATGTCATTTTGTAGAGATTTAAGAGCTTACTCCATAGCTCTATCATTCTACTCTCATTGTGCAAAGATTCATTGCCAATGTGGTTGTAATCATATGTGAATCTATACATCTATCACCATTTACTTCTCTGTTTTGTTCTCTGCTATACTCACTCAGAGCAGTAACTTCAGAAGGTCATATCTCGAGTTATACGCAATCTTTTTCCGTGTTTTAACGTGCGTTGGATAGCTCTTATTGTCTACGTTCTGCACATAAATGTTCCTTGTCATTGGGTTTACAGTTTGTGAGATATCTGCATTTTACTCCTCACTGGTCTATCTCTACAGAGCCCCGAGAATTGTGGGCATGTTCCAGAAATTGATGAATCTTCTTCTCCGTTCTCAGTCCATCATTTGAAGTGTTTTAACTTGTATTGGGAATCTTGCTAAGTCTATTTGCTATGCCCAAAAGGAATTTATCTAATTCCTACCAGGTTGAGAGCACTGTTCATTTTTTCCAGCAGGTGTATGTCCAAAAATAGCAAGTTTTGGGAGCTAGTCATTTCGCAACTAGTCTCTCTTGACTTAAACTTTTGGGATACATGTTCCAAAGTACTTGGCTGATATTTTGGTGGATTTAGGAAGCTCAAAGGGTCTACTAATCAACTATGAAGTCTCAGTTGGCTGGTGTGAAGTTGGTTGTAGGAGCACCTACTCATCTTTGGATTGCATCCACCATCTCTCTTCACATTGATTGGGGCCTGGGGTTAGGATTCATGTACATGACATTGGAGTATCCTGGCTCCCAATTTCATTCCATAAGTGGTGTCTCGTATTGATAGGAATAAGCCTTGCTATGCTCTAGTGACTTTGTGTAATAAGCTTGTGGACTATCTTCATGGGAGTAGTCTGAACTCTAAGAATGAGAGTCATTTTCTAAGACCAATGGGGTTAGTGGCACTAATGCTCTATTAGGGATTTCCTCTACCACTGCATACTTAACTGGAATCACATGGGGAGGAGCTGTAGGTTGATTTCCTAGGACTGGTTGTGGCCTATATGGTGCCTAATATTGCTGTTATGGTCTATAATATGGCTGTTGGTATTGATTTCTGATATCTACCCTATTGGTAAGGTTGCTGATAATTTTGTCTGACAGCCTACCTATTGTATGGAAAATCTTGAGTTGTATGGTTTGTGTATTTTCTCTCAATGGTGCAATATGGAGCATTAGGGTTTCCTTAGGGTTGAGCCATCATCGAGCAAACATTAGCCATGTGGTCTCATCCACAATTCTAACATTGCATCAATGAGGTGACCCTTGGTGTTTGTGGATTTTGAATTCCCAGCTTCTTGCCAATGTGCTTAGCTATCTCATCTATCTCAGTGGAGGTTTTGGAGGAATGACTAATAGAACTATTTAAATCAAGTTTTCTTCTATGTCAATGCACATCCACACACACTCTTCTATGGATCCAAGATCTTTCATGTACACATATGATCTAAAGTTGCTGCTTAGTAAGCCATCTAAAAACAAGGCCACTTCTTTGGCCAGTGTGGGCAACTCTAGAACATGGCATCTTTCTAAGTACTGTCTGAACCGTCTTCCTACAAGTTGCACTGTTTCTTGAGGTGTGTGCTTGAAGCTATGGACAAGGATGATGTGTTCTGTCTGATACCACTCTTGGAAAATTCAACAATGAATTCTTCTAGCACTTGACCTATATTTTGGTAGTTGCAACGGTTTAGGGGGTTGAAACCAAGCTAAGGCAGTACCCTTGAGAGTCAAACCAAATGCCTTGAACTGTGTGAACAAATCCTCAACCTACTCAGCTCTTAATACTTGTTTGAACTCGGCCACATGATCATAAGGATCTCTTGACCCATGAAAATAGTTCTTCATTGCCTTCACCACTTGAGAGGGTATAAGGGTTCTTGAGTGCTCTCGGGGTCTAGGCAATGGGAAATCATGTTCATCTCTTTGATGCCTATGTGATCTATGTATCTCCCTTTCATGCCTTTCACCTTCATGTCCTAATCTGTCTCTGCCCACTACGTGTGTAAAGCTTACCTCAGGTATCTCTCTGGTTCGTTCTTGTTGGGTTTCATGAGCCTAGGATGATCTGACTCCTTGGAGACCATGGGAAACATGAGATCTAGGTGGAGGCAAAATCAATTCTCCTTACCAAGTGTATGCATGGTTACCATGATCTATTACCAAGAACATTCTCTCTGATGTGTTATCAAGATAGACATCTTTGCTTGGTATCTTAGGCTCTTTGAATTCATAAATGGTGATTTTTCTTGTTTTGCTAAGTTGATCCAGCTTGAATCTCCAAAAGACTTCCTCAGTTTCTCTATTCAAGAATAGTTCTATGCTTTTTCTGTCTTGAGGGATCCAATCTGGAGTGATCACTCTCGTCAAAACTGACTTGCCTCTAGGAGTCTTGGGTTCTCATCCTAGGTCCCTTGCTCTAGGTCTCCTATTCATTCTCAAGAATGATATTTCCAAACTCATATATCCTATCAGGTTTGGTAACAACATACATGGTTCCTTGCTTGTCAATATATGAACCCTCTTCAAATTTAACCACTAGGTGTTCAAGTCCGAAGGGTTGATTGGGATTTTTGAGTTGGACAAGTGATCACCTCATACCATCCTCATAGATGCATGCACCTAATTGGTTGGTCCTAATATACTCCAATTGTGTCTTATAGGGACCTTTTGGTGTTTGTAAATAGGCACTACCTGAGGTACGTGTTGTTCTTTCCATGCTAAAAGAAATTTTTGAGTCACTTGTTTCAGAACTTAGCATGTAGGGATAACCACTAAGTTCTTGTGCCCACGACCTATTTGTATGGTTGACACTAGCCTCAAATGATCTAATGCTTTGTCTATCCTTGCCTAGATGTCTACGAGATCTTAGGTTCATAAGATTTATTTTCAAGTCCAAAATTTTCCCTTTGTATTGCTCAAAATCCTTTGGAGTCCCCTTGGTTTCCTAGTCCCACTTGAGGGTCAACTTCAAAATACTTATCTATAACTCCAAGATTAATTTTTGTAGTACTCAAAATGAGCTTTCCAACAAACCCAAAATCACAACAAACGGATTTCATATGAGAAAGTTATGCCAGTTCATGGTTTTGGAAGTTAAAACAGGGAAAGAAGATCTCTCAAGGAGTATTTCAAAATAGATGATGCACGATACTTAGGAGGTATCGGCCATACTTGAGAGCAACTGATACACAATACACAATACGTGAGCTATACAATACATGATACTTGGTCTCATGATACGATGCTTGATGTCACCATGATACACGATACCAGCTGATCCATGATACGATACTTTTCTCTAGATGATACACGATACTTGATGCGTATCGGGGTGATACATGATACCCAGGGTAGATGATACATGATACTGGTAGCTTCATTATATGATACCACCCTTCGCGATACATGATACTTGGGAAGTATCGTGACACACAACCTAGTGATACACGGTACCAGATAATCCGTGATACGATACTTGAGGTCATGCGATACACAATATTTGAAGCGCATTATGCGACACCGACCTTCGCGATACAAGATACTTGTGAGGTATCAGGATACACGAGAGACGATATGTGATACACGAGCCTCACGATACTTGGCCTGACGATACATGATACTTGTGCAGTATCACGATATAGGAGGAGACCATACAAAATACTCGACAAGTATCGCGATACATGGGAGTTTTGGTATCACGATACCTGAACTCAACTGGACATGATAATTGGAGTTTTTGAGGTCCAAATTCAAATTTTTTTGCAAATATGTGTACCTTATGTCCTCCTTGTCAGTTTTATGTGCTTGTAGATGCAAAGTCACTCTCCAAACCCACGATACTTGACATAGGTCATTTCAGCCCACATGATGTTTCACTCAAATTTTTGGTGTTAAACTCTCTCTGAACTCCTTGCATAGCCAAGAATGAAAAATAAAGTGCAAATTTAGTAAGTGGAAAGTCGAAAACAAACAAATCTAAGAAGATGAAGGTGGGAGGGGATGGTGATGATGACGATGATGGTGGTGGTGAAAAAAATTAGAAATTGAATAGAAAATGACTATTTTCTTACCTTTCAATGTTGTTACTCTATGTCTTACCATCACACGCTCATCCTCGAAGCTCTTTCCCAGACAATGGTGCCAAATTTGGTGTCACTCTAGCATAGTGGGAAGTACCAATGTGAGGAGATCCACCTCATAAATGTCAATCCGTGGAGATGTGAGGATTGGTATGAAGACCGTGAGTAAGTGATGGCATGCGTGCGTGAGTGAGAAGCACACAAGCATGCACATACATATACACACACGCACACATGATAAGAGCAAAGAGAGGAACAATGGAAAGCTTCTATTATAAAAGAAGTCTCTTACAAAAGCTAAAATCTCTAACAAGCCAACCTCAAAAATTAGTTCTCTAGCTCTTTGTTAGTTTTTTGAGTGGTATTGGCCCTCTCCAGACCTAATGTCTGGCCTAGTTAAAAATTAGGTTCCAAGGCTTATTTGGGGGCTCAAACGAAGTCTATAAATTATGAAAAATGGTAGGATGATACTTCTGATACTCCTCAAGCTCAAGGACTCCTCGACTTGAAGAAAATGGAGTTTAAAAAAAATGTGAAATGATATTTACCATGGTTTTTAGTGATGAAAATCACTATTTTTTATAGGGACTCCTTTTGAAAAATTGACATATGCTTCTTGGAGCTCCCTACATGCTCCCTCTTCTTGTGTGTCCACTTCTTTGATGTGCTCCCATGCTCTGTGCTTGACCTTGAGTGTCAACATATGCATAGTGGAATTATTAGTCCACTTGGATTAGCTAGGCACCATAACAAAAGTCCGTGTCTCATTTTCAGACTCTGGAATGGTGGTACATTAGACATGTGGCTGGATAAAATGAAGAAGGAGTACCTAAACGTACCACAAAGCATACGTATTGAAGAGAGAGAAGGAGACATAACAACCTTGAAGATGAACATTTGGAAGCTGATCAATGGATTGTTGCAAACAATATCATTTTTACACACTTGTAATATATCCCACAATGAGCTCCATCTAGGAAACATTTTGTTGCATTTTGAAGCTCAGCATGCTTATATCGGGTTATATGATTTTGGTAGAGCAACATATTTACCAACAAAAAAAAAATCCAAAACTACTTGATTTAGAAGTATCTACTAGAAGTGAGTGGAGTCGAAAGTACTGGTGGATTGCACCGAAATGTATGTCCACTAGTCCTCCACCTTTTAACAAAACTGAGGAGACATTTACGGTTTTGATTCTCCTATTGCAACTCTTGAAATATATAGATTTAAATAGTTATCCCATTGATAGAAATGGGATTTACAAGTTCAAATATGCTTAGAACTAGCTTCTAACAGAGATGTATCCAAAAGAGTAGACGCACATGAACTACTTAGAATATTCTCGAATCTAACTTGATATGGTTTAAAGATGTCCATGATGGATGGATTAAGACCATATTGAAATTATCTATATTCAATTCAAGTATGTGGATTAAATGATAAAGATTCATTTGCATTAAGTGGAGTAAATGTTGTGGATTCATTTGAATTATGTGGATTACATGAAGTGGTATCATTTGAGTTAAGTGGATTAAATGAGTTGGTATCATCTAAATAATGTGGATTAAATTAAGTGCTATCTTTTGAATTATGTGGATGAAATGAAGTGGATTCATTTGTAATATGTGTATTAAATGATGTGGATTCATTTGAATGAAGTGCTATCTTTTGAAGTATGTGGATGAAATGAAGTGGATTCATTTGTAATATGTGGATTAAATGATGTGGTTTCATTTGAGTGAAGTGTTATCTTTTGAATTATGTGGATGAAATGAAGTGGATTCATTCGTAATATGTGGAATAAATGATGTGGATTCATTTGAATGAAGTGCTATCTTTTGAATTATGTGGATGAAATGAAGTGGATTCATTTGTAATATGTGGATTAAATGATGTGGATTCATTTGAATTATATGGATTAAATGAAGTGTCTTTTGAGTTAAGTGGATTAAATGAGGTAGTAGCATCTAAGTAATGTGGATTAAATGAAATAGTATCATTTGAGTTAAGTGGATTAAGTAAAGTGGTACCATTTGATTCGATTCATTCAAATTATGTGAATTAAATGAGGTGGATTCATTTGAACTATGTGGATAAATGAAGTGCTATCATTGGAGTTATGTGAATTATTTTGAGGTAAAATTAGTGTTTTTGTTTTGTAAATTTGAAAGTAAAACATGGCAAGAATGCGAGATGTGAATAATGATCTTGAGCATGCTGAATCTCAAAGGATTTTGTCTTAGCAGAATGCTTGAATTCCAAAATCAGGATTAGCATTTTTATTACATCAAGATGTAGATCCAGAGGGATTAGAAGGAA
This sequence comes from Ceratopteris richardii, assembly GCA_020310875.1. Taxonomy (NCBI): domain Eukaryota; kingdom Viridiplantae; phylum Streptophyta; class Polypodiopsida; order Polypodiales; family Pteridaceae; genus Ceratopteris; species Ceratopteris richardii. Next base: position 126,315,871 of record CM035424.1, read on the forward strand.
AACCATTATCAATGAAACAAGTAAAAAAGCTATGTCCAAACCATTTTGTTCGTGATGTTCTCTTTCAAGTTATAGGAAGGGCAAAAGAAACAACACCCTTAAAGCTTTCTGACTCACAACATAAAGGATTAGCAGACTACTTTGACCCTTTGTGCAAGTTGAGAGATCATTACAAATAATAATAAAACAACACTATATTTCATTCAAAAAGTTTTTGTACAAGATATTCTTCATCGATGTGTAAATTGGGATGATCGCCCGAATAATGCAAGTATAGGTTTGGGTCATCCTCAAAATTGGGCATAATTTTGTAATCAAGGAAACAAAGGCCCTCTTCCTCAAAAGTGACCCTACAATTTGCTACCTGAAGAACATAATCTAATCCATGATTTATGGTCACAGGGAGAAAAATTATGAAATGAAGGTTTAACAATTCTTGGATTAGCAAGAACAATTGATTATCAACAAAAGAGGACTGATGATCTAGAAAATCAAGTAAAAAATTTACAAATATCTATGGATGCATATGAGAACAAATATGGAAGAGTCTCAGAGGCATCATCATCTTTTGATGAATTATTGGATCAACAAAACACTGAATAGACAAGCTTCTTTTTGTAATCGAAGACATCACTATATTATAAAGCCATTGATTTTGCAATTAAATCTAATCAAATTATTCAAATTACATCATTTTCTTCATTTTGAACATCATCATCTATGATACATACCATGTCATCTATTTCTTCCATGTCTGAACCATTGTTGTGATCTACATCTAAATCATGATCACTCCATGAATCATTTGTTAAACTTTCATGAGTTTGAATTTATCCAAAAGTTTCTTGTGCTGTTGAAGAAGATATCTTGGTTGGAGCATGTAACAAATGCATATTACAAAAGACATATACCAAATCAACGGCACGTGATACACTTAAGCGATTTCTTCATTTTGAATGAAGAAAATCATATGCACTCCAATTACATTCACAACTACCACTTGAAGCTGTTAGTGAAAGCACTCTCATAGCTATATGTTGCAACTCCACTACTTCACCTCCATACTCTTTCCACCATATAGGACATGGATGCTTTTGAATCGCTTCAATGTGCCATAGATCTCCAAAACATCCTTCTTGATGTACATAAGCTACTCTTTGGTGGAATGCATCTCGACCATGTGTACCTAGAAGTAATAAATGACATGTGGTTTTGAAATTTTCTATGAATTCTTTGTTTGATGCTTGACCATTGAGTTGAAATGCTGGATCCAAAATGAACATTTTTCCATGTAAATGAGTATGCATTTGCATCCATCTTTTCTCTGCTAATGATACAATCTATTTTTTTTCTTGTAATGAAAACTCATTAAAGTCTTTCGCTTTTGAGTATGCATTTGCATCCATCTTTTCTTCTGACATAATCCAATAAACTTTTCCTATCACAAACTTATCAGTATCAACAATTTGTAAAACTTCCATAAAAGGTTTAGTGATAAAAGGATTTTTTTAAGACTATGCCAAAAATTTTGTGACTTTGAAGCCACAACTCGATAAGAAGGATACTTCTCTATCCATGCCTCCCATCTTTGATCAACAATCATTTCTACAACAGCTGGCTTGACTTCAAAAAATCCATTGGGCACAATATAGGCAGGTGCAAATTGTGTAGCAGAGAAGATATGAAGTGCTTTATTGGGAGATTTTGAACAAAAGATCAAATATAAAAATTAATAATTTTTGATAAGTTTGACCACATGATTTGCATCTAATAAACTTTTTTTAATGAAAGATAATCTACCTATATCTTTAAATAATAGATTTAGTGTATGAGCTACCCATGGAACCCAAGTAATGCCTTCATGCTTGTTTTGAATTGCAATTCCAGCACTTCAAAAATTAGATGCATTATTAGTCACTATCGTAGTCACATTCTTCGGACCACCCACATGGGATATAGCATGTTCATATATCTTTATAAGAAAAGCTGAACTTTTCTCTTAGTATCAACAACTTCTAAAAACATGTGTCCTTTTGGACATATAACCATGGCATTAATCAATGGCTTCTTTTGACAACTTGTCCACCCATCCAGTGCTATTGTGCATCCATACATCGGTACATAATCAAGCACTGTTCACTTTGAAATAGCTTCAGTACTTTTTTTCACTTTACCTGCATACTTTGTTCACATTTTATTGTAATGTGACATGGTGAATCCTTTCCGTGTAGTTGACATCAAAACATCTTTGAAAATAGGATTACCAATAACATTTCAAGGAATCCCACATGCTGAAAATGCTTGAGTCCATTTAAGATGAAGCTCAAGACAATCTTGCTTTTCAGAAGCTATAGAAATTGTATTCTATGTTTTAGTACACACAAAACATGGTGACACATTATTAGATCCACCATTTTTACTATATTCATAGGTCCACTCTTTTTTGATGCAGTTGGAGAAAATGGATTACATGTATCTTGATTTTTCTCAAAAATAGTTTGAGATACTTGAGTATCCTCTATTGTCATTGATGCATCTATTCGTTCTTGCTCTACACCTGGACTACTTCGAAAGTGTTGTGAATTACTCATGCTTTTGGATCTTTTGATGTGATATCTTGAGATTTTCATTTATTTTCATAACTTGCAAAGTGTACCCATATATCATTGTCTTGATTAGAGCATCCTACCTGTGTACCTAAGTCGCAAAGCCTTAGGGACTTGTGTCGATGAGACTAGACCTCAATCGCCTCACAAGTGCATATAGTGGTGGATTAATACACATTTAATTATCAATCCGAGGAACCTTAAGAACCAAGTGTATGAAGATGTGTGCGCACATTATGGTAAGTGATGTGGTTAAGCTACAATGCATGTGAAAAGACTCAACTAACTCTTGAACTCAATAATCCTCTAAAAATGCATGCCACGATACCATTTACAACAATAAGCATGAATTTGAGCTTTTCTCTCAGCTCTGAACTCCGAATATGGTCAATGTTCTTTGCAAAACTTACGACGAGATGCATCCATTGGTGGTATTTCCACTCAAATCTGACAAACGTTCTTCAAGTTATGAGCAAAATAGTGAATGGTGGGAAACACCGACACTCGCTTCACAACTCGTAATGGCTCACACACACACTACAATAGCTCAAAAGAGATGGGAAGGGATAGACAACAGTCCTACACACACATTTCAAGCATTAAACACACACAAAAGATCATGGAGAAGGAGGAAATATGCAGGAAAGAAGAAAATTTGAAATTCTTCTTCAATTCTTCACAATGGCAAAAGTTGTTTACAAGAGTCTCAAAGTGACTTACATACATGTGCCCTAAAAATGGTCCTTTCACACAAGAGACCGACACTTTATTGACTAGCTCTAATTTCCTACTATTTTAGAAGAGTTATGTTACAAGAATTTGGGGCTTATACATCTAGAGGACTCCTCTAGTGCTTTTACATGGCTTTGAGGGAATTTCATAGGATTTTGAAGAAGAAAAATTATGCTCATTAATTTGAAAATTTTCAGGCTCCTCTGATGTGCCTCTTTTCTCTGCAACACTCTCCCCTTCTTTGTCTCTATCATCCCTTGATAGGCTTTGCTTCTTGTCTCTAGTTCTATGCCCGTAGTCAATCTGGTTCCTTATTAACTGATAGCCTCTTTATAGTTTACCACTACCAGCTCCTATGGAAGTCGTAATGATATAGTTTTAGTAGCAGTCAAGGAACTGATCATAAATCGGGACTTGTTGCATTGGTTTTGGCATATTCTTTTCTTTCCACTACACACACCTAGTGGCTAAGATGACTTTGATATTGGTCACCTTTCATTATAGTTCAACCTCGTGATGTTGGAAGGACCTTGTTTACTTCTTTGTTTGCATTCCTCCAACCCTATCAAATTATTGAGGCCTATTTATTTCTTCTCACCGCACACACCCACTAGCTAAGGTGACTTTGATATTGGTCACCTTTCATTAGAGTCCTTCGGCCTTACTAGAGTTCTTGGGCTGAAATTTTATTTCTTATTCATTGTACTCGGGTCCTGCCTATTTCTCGTTAAAGTTTGATGCACGTGAAGCCTGATACGTGCCCCTGTGGGCCTCTCGGTAGAGGGTGGTTCTTTCTTATTGACTCTTTCTCATTGAGTTGTTTTGTTTTTTGATCTTCTTCTTCTTCTCTTCATGCTTGTCTCTCCCTCCACACATCACTCCTCCTGAACTCTGTCTTCCCCAACAAGCTTTTTGTGGCAATGTGAGTAAGTTTGTATGACTTTTTTCTCTATGTGATTAAGCAAATTTGCTTGACATATCATCAGATCCTTCCACTGTGCATACTTTACCCCATCGTCTGCTGTCTATCTATGATCTGCAAAGAAACTTACCTTATAGGCCAGCAGTCTCACGTTCAAGTTGGAAGAGATTTTTACAAATATATCCGATTCCATCTCAAAAAATCTTGTGAAGAATGCTTCTTCGAACATTTGCATGTATGGACTCGATAGAAACATAAGTTGTGAGTATATTGCCATGATCGTTAGGTGACTTGGAGTTGTAGATAAATAAAAATTAGGGCATTTGCTCCGTGATTAATATCAATAAAGTTCAAAAAAATGTATTGCACGTGTTGGGATACCTTTAAGACTTTAAATAGCATACTCAATATTTTATTGGTCATTTTGATGGCTAAATCTGGTACTGTTGCATATCTTGATAGCCAAAACTTAATGGTATGCACCATATATTCCTCTGTCGGTCAGTAGTTGCATGGCAGACTAGGTAGAAGCAATTAGTTTAGCCATTGGTTATTTAAGCTACCCTAGCATTGTGCTTCCCAAAATTTTGTCCAAGAGCATCTTCTAGGGACTAGGCAAAAAGATGGATTAACTTGGAGCATGTATGGCGCTGATTCCCAGTGTACCCTTAAGGTGGGATTCTTCTCCAAAAATTTTCGTCTCCACACAGGATTTTCCTTATCAAATTCTTTGTGTATATGTGAATGTCTGAGGGTTGAATTGCAAATCGTGATCAGGAACTTTATTGGTAATCTTCCTTATATATTGTCATCTCTCTTCTTTGAGTAATCCGTAAGGTAAGGTATATTGAACAGCTTCAAAATCTGTTCCAAGTTTTTGCTTTCAATCTTTGCCTCTTTCATTACCTTTACCACTTGCTCTTCAAACTGTTTCTTAAGCTAGGACACTAGTAGTGCCCTCTCATGTTGGCTTAGTTTTGCAATAGCCTGATCATGTCTTTTAGTGCTCGGCTCCCTTACATGTGAATGATACATGGGGGGAGAAAGAGGACATAGCTCAGTCTCCTTAGTAGCCTCTTTGGAGCTTGGAACTACTAGTATCTCCGTTGTTACCTGTTGTTCTAATTGAGCTTTTAATTGATCAATGAGTTCATCGTTTTATGTGATTGTCTTGGCCACTTGTGTGATTTCCTCTTTATTCTTCAATAGTTCTTCTCTTATGGCAGCCATTTGATTAGCATCCTCATTGCATTGTTCAATGAGTTTACTCTCTACCAACTTCCATTTTCTCTGAAGTTCATAAGTGTCATGCATCTATCTCTTCTCCCATTCCTCTATGAGAGCTTTCTCTTTTTTCAACTCATCTTCATACTTCGCAATTTGAGCTTCTAATGCCTTTATGTCATTTGTTGTCACTTCTTGTGCTTCTATGGGTTGGTTGCATAGGATGGTAGTCATAAGCTCTTTATTTCGGCTCCTTAAATTGTTTTGCTTCCTACATATATACCTTTATTTGAGATTCAAGTAGTTTACTTCTAGCATTCATTCTTGCTTTCTCAACTCCACCTACTTCAAACTTGCTTTGGAGTTCTTTGAGTTGATCTTGGAGCATTTGGTTTTCGGTTGTTAACATGGTGCACTTTTCCATGGTTTCCTTAGCTTCTACTTCCTTGGCCAAGAGTGCTTGTTGAGCTTGAATTAATTGAGCGGATAGTGTTTCATTGATTACCTGGAGTTGGCTTCGATCTCTCATATCCTTGTCACAGTCTACATCTGCTTGGAGCATTTGTTGTTGAGTATCCATGGCCATTTGTATCATCTGCTTCACTACGGGCTTCAGTTGAGCCACATCCACATTTAGCCAAGTTTTAGGGATACTTGGTTCTTCCCCCATTCGTACATCCTTTCCTTGATCCACATGTATAGTGTCATTATGAGGTTGTCTTATTTGAAGATGTACTTGACTTTCTTTGTCATCTTCTTCATTGGTGGTCGACTTTGTAGCACTTCCCTAAAATGTAACATCTAGAGGGGAAGGCTCTGCTACCACTCAGATTGGGGTGAATGGCTTGGGCTCCTCAACTTCTTCTTGTTCTTTCTCTTCCTTGTTGGAGCAGAACAATCATCAATAGTGATTTTATGAAGATCAAAGTGAGAAGACATATGGAAGAATGAAGATTACTTTCAGAGGAAGAAAATGGAATCAGAAATGGTTCTTTTGTATATTACTCTTGTAAATAGTTCAATGAATTTTGAAAAAGAATGACGAGTTAGACTCGTATATATATCTACAGATACGTATTCATAAGCAGAGAGAGTGATATAGATCAAATAGAGAAGAATAGGTGAAGAGGTGATGAACATTGTATGTATCATCAACCATATGTATGAAAAGTAATGAAGAAGAAAATGTTGAAGAATTCTGCGCGTTGATCTTCTCTCCCATTCTCCTTCTGTGCTTAATCTTTTGAAGAATCCTTTTGCACGTATCTAAGTCCATAGCTAATCTATCTATGGCTAGAATTTGAGAGATTAATTTCAATCAGGTTGTGAGAATTTTGCTTAGGAACATTCATATGTGAAGATGTTCTGAGAGTCGAGAAATCTGGCGCACATTTCATCTTCAAAGAAATGGCCAGTGCTCAGTCCACAGTGTAAAGTTTTACACAAATGAGGGCTTAAAATTTAAGTTGGAAGGTAAGCCATCTATGGCTAGAAGATCTTGATGAAACGGGTTCAGAGTTGGGAGAACCAGTGCTAAGAAGTTGCAGGTGTCAAAGTCGCCATTGCAGAGAAGCACTTTCAGACATAGGTAAAGTGTTTCACACATTTCTCAGTGTGTACTTAATCTTTTTGAGAGATTTAACTTGGCAAAGTTGCGCAACCTTAAGGCGAAGTGTTGTGCAAAGTTTTATCAAAAACTTTACAGGATTGATTAGTCAATGAGTGACTAATCTGCAGCAGACATTTCTGAGAAGTTGAATTTTTCATAACTTTCAATATTTCTGATAATTTGGTGAATGATCTCTAAGTTTGGTGGAGTCTAAGGTTAACCTTGATATAGAGGTGATCTAACTTCAAGGTTAACTTGTTCTTTTGGAGATTAACACTCTCCATCAGTGGTATCAGAGCAGGTTGTGTCAAAATTGAGAAGAAGAAGACTCCGACTATTGCAGAAGTACAAAACTTTACATTTTGAAGGTGCAAAAGGTAAAGGTTGAAGAAAGATTGAAGGAAGACATACAAAGAGCATCAAAAGGATCAGAAGGAGCAACATTCGAAGTAAAGGTACATTTATTATCTGTAAAGGTTAAAGATTTGAAGCTACAGGTGAAGTAAAGATGGGAGATAGTCTCCAAATTGAAAAGTTGGATAGAGAGAACTATCCTGCATGGTCTATGAGGATGGAAGCTCACCTTATGAGCAAAGATCTGATAGGATACATCACAGGAGATGAAGAAAAGCCAGAATTCAGAGATCCTAGTGTTCCAACTAGGGAGGAGCTTGCAGATTTGAAGAATTGGATGAAGAAGGATGCTCAAGCAAGAAGCATTATCTACATGGCAGTCAATGACTATTTGCTTCCTCACATTAGAGGACTTGAGAGTGCTTGTGACATTTGGAATGCTTTGGAAGAGCATTTCCAAAATACAACCAAATCAAGGAAGGCTTCACTATGGGCAGAATTTACTACCTTCAAGAAGAAGGCCTCACAATCAATTTCTGATTATGTGACAAAGATGAAGGACATTGCAGATTCTTTAGGTGCAGTTGATGAAGATATTGAAGAAGACAAATTGGTAAGACAAATACTCACAGGACTAAGAGGAGATGAGAAATGGAAGCCTTTCATTTTATCTACAGAACTTTCATTAGATCACTTTACTCCTGCTTTGAATCAATTGTTAGGTCATATGCTAACTTTTGAGAATGATGTCAAAGGAGATGTTGATAAGAGTGCAGGTCATGCAATGTATTCTAAAGACAAGAAGAAAGCCAACAAAGGGAAGCAACAATCAGGTGAAGAAGAAGGTACATCAAACCAAGCAAACTTCATAAGAGGAAGAGGAAATGGCAGAAGTAGAGGAAGAGGCAGAAACAACAAGGATAATGCAAGAGCTTGTTGGATATGTGGTAAGACCAATCATCTATCTCATGATTGTTGGCACAATAATCAAAACAATGGTAATTATCAGAACTTTAATCAAAGAGCAAGAGGTGGTAGATTTCAGAGAGGAAATTTCAGAGGTAGAGGTGGTAGGAATTCTTTTGGAAGAGGTGGTGGAAGAAACTTCCAAAATCAATCCTATAATAATACCTACTACAACTATGCATCAGATCAAAAGGAGGATTCGACTCTCATTATGAATACATGTGAAACCTCACATGAGGACATGAGAGTGTTCTATATTGATTCAGGATGTAGTAATCATTTAAGTGGAAATATTGCTTTGATGACTGACCTAGATCATAATGCAATTAATCATACAGTGCAGACAGGTGATAATACAAAGCATAAGGTAAAGTCAATTGGTTCAGTCAAAGCTAAGGATGGGAGCACTCTTCTGAGTAAGGTACTTTATGTTCCCACAATTCCAAAGAATTTGATCAGTGTAGGTCAAATTGTGGAAAAAGGTTATGAGGTAAGGTTTACCAATGATGGAGTTTATGTGGAAGACCCTAGTCAAGGGTATAAACAAGTTATTGCAGGAAAGAAAGAAGGAAGGCTTTTCACATTGAAGGTACAAGGAAATGTTGGACATGCTATGTTCACATATGGAGAGCAGAAGGTGTCAGAGTTGGATCTTTGGCACAAAAGACTTGGACACTTTAATGAAAGAGGTATCAAAGAAATGATTAACAATGATTCAGTGCTTGGAATGCCTAACATTGCAGGTCAACACATGACATACAGATGTGAGGCATGTCAATTAGGTAAGGCTCATAAGCAATCCTATTCCAAGCATGGATTTATGTATTCAGAAAGACTTGAATTGGTGCATACAGATGTGTGGGGTCCTTCAAAGGACTTTAGTATAAATGGTTCAAGATATTATGTCATATATGTTGATGATGCTACCAGGTGGATCACAATTTATGTGATTAAGGAAAAGTCAGAAGTGTTTAATACATTTAAACACTATCATGCATATGCAGAAAGGATTACAGGACAAAAATTGAAGAGACTAAGGTCAGATGGAGGGGGAGAGTATTTTTCAAATGAGTTCAATGATTATTTGTGGAATGCAGGTATAAAGAGAGAAGTTACTTGCAGGTACTCTCCTCAACAAAATGGGGTAGCAGAAAGAAGAAATAGGACTCTTGTTGATTTTGCAAGGTCCATGATGAAAGAGAAGAATTGCCCAAATTATTTGTGGGCTGAGGCTGTTAATACAGCTACATATTTGGTTAATAGATTGCCTTGTAAAGCTTTGCAGGGTATGACACCATATGAAGCTTGGTGGGGTAAGAAACCTACCTTGGATCATTGCAGAATATTTGGATGCTTGGCATATGCATATGTGCCATCTCAATTGAGGCATAAGTTGGAGCCTAAGGCAGAGAAGTATGTATTCATTGGTTATGATGATAAGCAAATGGGATACAGGTTGTGGAGTCCATCCACAAAGCAATTTATTGTATCCAAGGATGTTACATTTGATGAGCAAGGTACTTGGTATGCAGGTAAATATAATGTACATACAGATGATGAAGAAGTAGTGGAACAAAGGAAAGGTAAAGCAAAGATTCAATTACTTGATGAAAGTGAGAGTAATGAAGTGCAGATTGAAGTTGAAGAGAGGCCAAGGTTTGATCCAGAATGTGATGAACCAGAGACCTCAAGAAGTGCAGAAGTTAGGAGATCATCAAGGCACAAATGGCAACCTACAAGGTATAGCTATGACACTTCATTCTTAACTACTAAAGATTATGCTTATTTGGTAAAAGCAGATGAAGACCCTTCTACATATGAAGAAGCCAAAGGGAAGAAGAATTGGGAAGATGCTATGCAAGAGGAGTATGATGCATTGATAGAGAATCAAACATGGGATTTGGTTCCTAAACCTAATAGTCAGAAGATCATTGGATGTAAGTGGGTTTACAAAACAAAGAGATTTGCAGATGGAAGTGTGTCTAGGTACAAAGCTAGACTTGTTGTGAAAGGGTATGCACAGACATATGGAGTGGACTATGATGAGACTTATAGTCCTGTGGCAAAAATGACAACTATCAGGACACTCATTGCAATTGCTGCTTGTAAAGGTTGGAAGTTGTCTCAATTAGATGTTAAAAATGCTTTCTTGAATGGTTACATTTCAGATGAAGTCTACATGGAGCAACCAGATGGGTTCAAAGATCAAATGAGTCCAAATTGTGTGTGTAAGCTCAAGAGAGCTTTGTATGGGTTGAAGCAAGCCCCAAGGGCTTGGAATTATAGACTTGTAAAATTCTTGAATGATCTTGGATTTCAAGCATCAAAGGCAGATAGTAGCTTGCTAGTCAAAGCAAGTGAAAATGGATTCATTTATGTGTGTATTTATGTTGATGACATAATACTTACAGGAACAGATGATAAGGGGATACAAATGATCAAGAAGCAAATGGAGAAAGAGTTCAAAATCAGTGATTTGGGGAACCTATCATTCTTCTTGGGAATGGAGATCTCTTATACTCAACATGGAGTATATGTGACCCAAGAAAGGTATCTTAAAAATTTGTTAACCAAATTTAAAATGGAAGATTGCAGGGTTGCACCTACACCTTTAGAAGTGAACCATAAATTGTCTAGGTTTGGAGGAGAAGAGTTCAGAGATATGAAACTCTATCAAAGTTTGGTTGGTAGCTTGATTTATGCTACATTGACAAGGCCTGACTTGTCATATGCAGTTGGTGTGCTTTCACAATTCATGCATTGTCCTAGAAAGGAACATTGGATTGCAGGACAAAGAGTACTTAGGTACATCAAGGGTACACTTAAAGAAGGGTTGTACTATGGGTTTACTTCAGATACAAGAATCAAGATATATAGTGATGCAGATTGGGCAGGTAATGTGGATGATAGAAGATCAACACATGGATACTTGTGCTATGTAGGAGACAAATTGATTTCATGGTGTTCCAAGAAGCAACATACAGTTGCTTTGTCATCTACAGAAGCAGAATATAAAGGTATGGTGGAAGCTGCAAAAGAGGTAATATGGCTAAAGACACTTTTGAAAGTTTTTGATGTGATTCAGAGTACTCCTATTATTTGTGGAGACAATATGAGTTCATTATACTTGGCAGCTAATCCTGTATTTCATGCTAGAACTAAGCATATTGAAATACAATATCATTTTCTGAGAGAGAAGGTCATTGAGAAGGAAATTGAAGTCATACACACCCCTACAAAAGATCAACTTGCAGATATGATGACTAAAAGTTTGGATGGACCTAAATTGCAGAGGTTTAAAGATATGGCAGGAATAAAGAAGATACAGGTAATCACAATTGAAGATTGAGGGGGAGCTGTTGGAGCAGAACAATCATCAATAGTGATTTTATGAAGATCAAAGTGAGAAGACATATGGAAGAATGAAGATTACTTTCAGAGGAAGAAAATGGAATCAGAAATGGTTCTTTTGTATATTACTCTTGTAAATAGTTCAATGAATTTTGAAAAAGAATGACGAGTTAGACTCGTATATATATCTACAGATACGTATTCATAAGCAGAGAGAGTGATATAGATCAAATAGAGAAGAATAGGTGAAGAGGTGATGAACATTGTATGTATCATCAACCATATGTATGAAAAGTAATGAAGAAGAAAATGTTGAAGAATTCTGCGCGTTGATCTTCTCTCCCATTCTCCTTCTGTGCTTAATCTTTTGAAGAATCCTTTTGCACGTATCTAAGTCCATAGCTAATCTATCTATGGCTAGAATTTGAGAGATTAATTTCAATCAGGTTGTGAGAATTTTGCTTAGGAACATTCATATGTGAAGATGTTCTGAGAGTCGAGAAATCTGGCACACATTTCATCTTCAAAGAAATGGCCAGTGCTCAGTCCACAGTGTAAAGTTTTACACAAATGAGGGCTTAAAATTTAAGTTGGAAGGTAAGCCATCTATGGCTAGAAGATCTTGATGAAACGGGTTCAGAGTTGGGAGAACCAGTGCTAAGAAGTTGCAGGTGTCAAAGTCGCCATTGCAGAGAAGCACTTTCAGACATAGGTAAAGTGTTTCACACATTTCTCAGTGTGTACTTAATCTTTTTGAGAGATTTAACTTGGCAAAGTTGCGCAACCTTAAGGCGAAGTGTTGTGCAAAGTTTTATCAAAAACTTTACAGGATTGATTAGTCAATGAGTGACTAATCTGCAGCAGACTTTTCTGAGAAGTTGAATTTTTCATAACTTTCAATATTTCTGATAATTTGGTGAATGATCTCTAAGTTTGGTGGAGTCTAAGGTTAACCTTGATATAGAGGTGATCTAACTTCAAGGTTAACTTGTTCTTTTGGAGATTAACACTCTCCATCATTCCTTTGGCCTCTTTATTGGGGCTTCTCCATCTAAGTGAGTCTGTGATTTGAATCTTCGTCTCTTCATTCATTTTGAATGCATGAATTTTGTCTTTAGATGATCCTTGCCTTGTAGAATCCATGATTTTGTCATCAGGGGTTTGATGTACCTTTGTACCTTCCACTCCAAAGGAATCTATGACTTGGTTCAATTCATCCCAATTGCCATCATCTTTTGAATCAATTTTGATATCCACATTCATCATGGATGGCTCTTGATCTTCTTGGGTATTAGAAGATGAACTAGAGTTGGTCAATCCCAACTCTCTATATTTATGGACTTTTTTCAACCTCTTTCTTTGCTCAGTGTCTTCATGAGATTGGTGGTAGTGGTGCCCTTGTACCGACAGGTTTACTTGACCTTCCATATAGTGGTGAGTTGCTTCCATTGCTTCTTTTAGTTCCTATTCTGTAATGGGCATGTTGTCTTCTATCCTTGTCTTTGGAAGTGCGTGTATCCTCTTTGAAGCAGGAAGTGCTTCTTTTGCCTTCATCATTTTTCTTAATCTCTTGGTGCCTCTCATCCTTGGTTGCGAGCTGGTTTTGGTTTTTTCCATCACATTTACTCCCTTTTCTTTCCTTAGCACAGTGGCTAACTTAGCATAGTGAGCCATCTCTGAAGATGAGGGCATCTCTTTTAGATGTTCCTAAATACCTAGTGCATGGTAGATGAGTATGGTTAGAACTACACTCCAGTTCTAGAACTTCTTGTGGTTGCATTGATTCTTAGCTTCAAAAAGATGCTCTTGGATGTATGGCATCATGTTCACTTGATTACCGATCTATTTAATAGCATGAGACAAGAGTTGCACAATGATTTTTGGTGGTGCTATGTAGCGATGCATGTTTGGAAAGCAGAAGTGTTGATGAATCAAATAGACTTCTTCTTCTATATCTATACGATTGGTATCCGTGAATGTTCTAGTCTTCGTTCCTCGGCTTTCATCCTTCAAGTCTGTGTTCCCATCTTTTTCCCATCCAAAAGCTTCTTTGATCAAGTCATGAGTGAATTGGATGATCAGCCATTCTCCTGCTACATCGAGGACTCTTGCTTCTACCACTAATGGGTTATGTAAGGCCGGTTGGAGGGTATTTATCACTTGAGTGCATCATTGAAAGTCTGGCTTGTAAATTGGTAGCTCAAAGTATTTCTGAATACCTGCCTTTTTCATCATATCCATAGTTGATGGGAGTTGATGTATGATTTTGAAATCTTGGGACATTGTAGCTCAATGATGAGTAGCACCTCCTTTAATGTCAATCCGGGAAGACGTGAGGATGGTATGAAGACCTCGAGCAAGTGGCGGCACAAGTGCGTGAGTGAGAAGCACACGAGCATGCACACACATACACACACACACGCGCACACAAGGCAAGACAAAGAGTGAGAATCAATGGAGCTTTTAGATTACTTTCAAAATGCTCTTACAAGTTCGTTTCAATTACAATCTAACCTCAAAAATGAGCTCTCTAGCTCCTTTTATAGTTTTTGACTAGCTTTTGGCCCTGTCCAGACCTAGTGTCCGGCCTAGTTAAAAATTAGGTTCCAGGGCTTATTTGGGGGTTCAAACGAGATCTAAAAATTATGAAAATTGGTACGCAACTACTTCTAAGGCTCCTCAAGCTCAAGGACTCCTTGGCTTGCACAAAATGGAGCTACAAAAATGTGAAATGAGATTTACAATGATTATTAGTGATAAAAATCACTGTTGTTGTAGGAATTTCTTCTAGTGATCTGCCATACATATCTTCAAGCTCCCTACTTGCTCTTCTTCCCTGCATGTCCATCTCTCTGATTTGCATTAATGTCTTGAAAAAATATTGGCCTACTTGCCAGATCTTCTTTGACTGCCCTGTTTGCTTGTGCTGTCCCTTCGCTCGCTTGTGCTGTCCCTTCTTTGACTTTCACGTCTTGTAGATCCTGATGTACCAAGGCTACTGCCAACACCCCCCCCACTCTCGCGTCTGTCGCCCCTGACAGACCCTTGTCTAGCTGCTTTTTGTACGTAGTATTGTACAACATCGGCGGCGAGGTGGTGTTCTTCTAACCTGAGTCCCCTTGCTAGATCTGTCAGCAATGCATCCCAATTGACTGGCCCTGGGACATCTGGATGTGGCACCCGTAGCTGCTCTGAGTGAATGGTTCGCTCCACAGCAAATAAATGGAGGAGATGTGAGGGTCTGGGTACAAATATTTCTGAGTGGTATTCCCAAAACCCTGTTATGAACATCTCTTCGAATGTTTGTTTAAAGCAGGCCGGGAGGTATTTTATTCTGGCGTGCCAAGCGTATATCACCTCGATGGAAGGAGTGGTGCTCATGTCATACACTAAATCTTGGTTTCCTGTAAGGAATCCGACGCCTGAGAAGTGTGGGTCCTTGATATTCTTGAAGGTCCTGAATGTAATAAGCATTAACTCAAAAATTTTCATGCACATCTGGGCCATTACATCAGGGGTATTCTTTAATCGGAGGCTCCAGTGCCTTATAGTGGAGATCATGTAATTGACGGTGGGAGGCCCTTGAGGGGGTGCTAGATAGACGTAGTTTAACCATTTGGCGCATCCCTTGATATTCTTGACTGCAATGGTAAACTCTGGCCATGTACGTCTGCGGAGTACAGGAACATAACAAGGGTTATATTTAATAAAAAGAGGCATATTCGTCCAGGTGCGAACCATCTCCGGATAGGTTTCGAGGAGTCGGATCCTCCAAGTGGGTTGATGAATGGAGCCTTTTTTAGCACTCTCTGGGATGTCATCTGGCCCAAATTGTGTGGCAAACGTTGGAGGTTTGCCACATTTATGTTGGATTTCTGCATTGTAGTCCGCCAGGAGTATACAATAGGGCACATATTGATCATCATTGGTGCCGATCCATCTATGGTGGGACATGCTGCGGAAGTATTCTGATTTGATAATAGTGTCCTCTATCTTTGCCATGGATTGGATCTGAACTGCTACTCGGTCTTCATGAGTTGATGCCGTTTTCTCTAGTGTTTGGAGCCACTCAGGTACTTCGATTTCTAGCGTATCCATTCCTTCTGCGGTTTGTTCACCACCTGGCATTGGCATAGGAACGTAAGGTTCCTCATACGTCTCATCTACCTCGATGGGTACCAAATCCTCGGGTTCTGGTTCGACAACTGGAGAGGGTTGCCTTTCATGTGTGAGTAATCTTGCTTGTAGTTCGGTCACCTGCTCTTTCAATGCCTTGACTTCCTCTGAAGTCGTGGTCGTTTCCGTGACTTTGGTTGCTGTCTGTTGCTCTTGGAGTTGATTGCGCAGCTCATCCCGTTCCCTTTCCAAGTCATCATGAGCTTCTAATAGATCTGCATAGCTGTCCAAGATGGTCTTCATTGTCTCTGAGGGCACAGCTTTAAACTGCTCTGGATCAAATTCGTGTGGAGAGCCTTCCATTGCAGCTTCTAGATTTGCTTCATTTTGCTGCTGCAATCTCTTGTTTTCCTCAAGGGCGGCCGCCATGTGTTTTCTAAGAAGTGCCAGGTTACGCCGGACTTTGAGATTATCGGCTTGATATACCTCGAGCAGAGCTTCTAGTTGTTTGGCACCTGATTCTGTCGATGGTTGGGGTGCTGCCAGTAATGTCTGGTGAGCCTGCTCAAGCGTCGCGTAGCGTTGATTCAGTTCTGCATTTTCTGTTTGTAGAATGTGAAATTGTGTTTGTAAGTTCTGGTGGTGCGTTTCCAGTTGCTGATACCGGTTGTCCAGAGCTTTGTACTCATGTTGGAGCTGGTATACACATTGGTTTAATGCAAAAAATATGTTATTTACATTAAATAATGTTGGGAAAGGTGAAGATGCAGGGGGAATGGGGGCGGGAATGGGAGAGGTGAATGATGTGGATGTAAGTGGAGATGTGGGTGGAGGGGGTATGGGTGATGAAGGTGGCATGGGGGGAGGGAGCGGTGCTGTGGCAGGTGATGTTTCCATCGTGTCAACTGTTTGAGTGACTGTGTAGATGGGAATCGTTGGTGGAGTGGATGTGACATCGGTGAACAGGGTGGTGAAGGTGGGCATGGTGACTCCCCCGAATTGGATTCCCGGGGAGAGTGGGATGCCCATGACAACGGTAGTGGTAGTGGATGTGGTAGTGTTAGTGTCCTGCGGTGGAGTGAATTGTGTAGTGTGAGGTGGGGATGGTGGTGATAACGGTGCTTCGTGATATTCTTCTGCTTGCGTTGACTCGCCAGGTGCTGATGTATTGATGTGAATTTGCTTTCCGGACCTCCTGGGGCGAGTAGGAACTCTTTTTTCAAACCTGTGGATGTAGGCCATTGCCTCATGGATGGCCTCGTCCAGTCCTACAGCGTCGGCATGAAGGTTCATGGACTCAATGAACAAATCATCCACACCTTCCTCCGCTAGCAAGTCGTTCATGAGTCTTTTGCCCTGTTCGAGAGACATCTTATGCTGTTCCTGAACCAGTCGCATGGTTCGATATAGTCTCTTGATCTGTGCCGAATATGCTGGGGCACTTGCTAACTCGGAGAGTTCGTCATATTCTTGCTGTTGTTCTTCGTCGGCTTCTTCTTCGTCTCCTCCTGCCTCTTGTTCGTCTACATCGACTTCTATCTCTCGGGGTTGGGTGGGGGCCGATGTTGTTTTGGGTCGTGGTTCCTGATCTCGCGCTGCTTCCGCTTCGAGGTTAGAGTCATAGATTAATCGGGCAATTTCCTCATCCGTGAGGTCCTCAAGAGTAAATCCCTGCGGGAATTCCAAATCGGATGGAATGGGGGGAAACACCAGATTAGGCCCCTCCGTGCTTGGTCTTGGTAATCGGATTGTGAATGGCCTAACTCGTCGTGTCTGGGGAGGAGTGATTTCTGGTGTAGCGGTGGCTCCCCTTGGTTGAGCACAGGGTAGTTGGACTCCCCCTCTCATCTTCTTGGATGGGGGACCTGCTGTTGATAGTCTTCTTTGGAATTCTTGGACTCGGGACCATACGAGTGCCCGCTGAACAGGCACGTCATAAGCCAAGCATCTGTAGATTATTCTGGTCAAAGCACAACACCCGTGGAGTACATTCTTCTGTTTCTTGTTCCACCTTTGATGTGCTAGGTGGATCTGGTCTATGATCCAGTGTGGCACATTGATGGGCAGGCTTTCGGTTTCTGCTAGATATAAACTGAACCATATTTTTTTCGGGGGCATAGTGAATCGTTCTTGGGCGGGAAACGCAAAATGCTGCATGACGGTTCGCAGGTGAAGCGCAATGGTAGGTGTCATCGCCACCATGTCCTTGAGCTTATTAAGATCCTTGTGCTTCATTCGACCTGGAACCATGGTTTCCTTTTCTGTTGGGATGTGCATGCCATACATAGCCAACGCTTCTCTTACCAGATTGAGGGTCAACTTGAATCTTTTGAGCTCATTACCCGGCAGCAGTGATGGCAACACAAAGGTGCTGTCGCCGCCCTTGACTCTGCTTGGCGTGATTGTACTGATCAGATATGAACATCGTAAAAAATCCGGCTTTGGTATGTGGGTCCTGAAATAACTTTCCACACCTGCTTTGACCCAAACTGATCTCATAACTTCAGCATTTTGGTAGCTTTCAAATTCGCGTGTGAAAAAGTGGTATCGACCCCATTTGCCATTGAACTCCAATTCTGCTTCCCAGAAGTAGGTTCCATCGCCCAGTGGTCCAGCAACATCACTGAACCAATGCGCATGCTTACCTACTTGAGAAGTGTGTCCTTGAGGAGGATCCTGGATGGGGAGCACATGCACTTCTTGAAGCTCTTGCGGTCTTGCGGTGAGACGTGGCTCAAGGAGAAGTGTTTCTATGTCCACGATCTGGGGACCAGATCCGGCTTGAGAGCTGGTACCTGCTTCTGCCATGGCCCTGTTTGCTGATTGGTTCTGTGAGAATATAGAACCAAGTGTTAACATTGTAATGGACAAAATAAATCCGTTGTTGTCCTCGTTACAACATTAACATAAGGTAGATGGTGAGTTAGTGGTTAGTGAGTGCATTAAGACAGTGTGTGTAGTTAGTGATTGTGTTGTCCTAGGAAACTATTGCAGTTAGTAAGTGGGCTATGAATTTACAAATTGGGGTCGGGGGGTTTATTACAGACCCTAGGCTGCCAAATGCAGTGAGTGGGCTTGGCCTTCGGTTTCGGAGAGTCTCTACAGAGCCTTCTCGGTGTCGTGGTTTGAAGATGAGGCCTTTTTGGGACCCATTTACAATCGATTACATGCACGTTCTTGGGTTTTGGTGTGTACATGAGTGTCGAGAACGAGTGAAATCTGGCAGCGTGCGTCGCTGCTTTATGCTGTTTAAGTTGTGGCCTCAGCGTAGCTACTTGTGCCATCAAGCAAGCCTTAGGCACCCAAATTAGTCTTGATTGTGGGCTTGCCTTCATCGACTTCTTGGGCACCCAAATAGATTTTACTTTGGCAGACGAATTTCTGAAAGACTTCTTATTAGCGTTGCGTTGTTGGTCACTAATAAGAGGCTTTGCCCCTGTAGTTGACGGTGGTGCAACTGGTCGTTCGCCTTTCCGCACCCATACCTGATCTAATTGCTGGGCTGTTCTGCTGCGCAGGTACTTTTGATCTCTGACATAGGTAGTACCCTGCTTCTTCTGCCTTTGATCCACCTTGGGTTGCTGCCTCTTTCTCGCCTTTGGAAAAGAAGGGAGTTCCTTTGCATTCCTGACTCCTTTTTTGCGAATATCATACCTCTGCAACACATAGTTTTGGACAAGAACAGCATGGTCATCTTCATGTGTACCCCTGGAAGGACCAGGAGTCTGTGCCTTTCCTAGTTCCTTGAGTGCTTGATTGTCTAATTCTACTGTAACTCGACTATGATTGACCCAAACATGGAGAAGTCCACTTCTTAGGTTTAGATTGACTGCTTGGTCATAAATCCAATCTTGACCCAGGACAAGAGGCTCAGTGAGATCCTCATCCTGACACACTAGCACTTTAACTGTCATTGCTTCATCATGGATGTAGAGGGGAAGTTCCACCTCGCCCATGCAAGGGGTTTCCACGCCTCCCAATCCTATAAGATATGCCTCCACAGGATTGACAGTTAACTGTAAATCTTGACAGTAAGACCTTCTAACCGCACTAGTGGCTCCACCTGAGTCAATCAAGGCTCTTACAGTCCTTGCACTTTTTCCTTGTCCGATATCTAGGGTTACGAAAGGACGTCGATCAGTTATCCTAGGTGAGCTGGTTCCTGCGACTTCACACATTGCCACATGATATCCTTGATTTGCATAGTCATTTGTCCTAGGCTGCTCTCTGCCTTGCCTACGTAATTTCATCCTTCTAATGCGTTCTAAAGCTTCTGCCTGAGCTTCTTCTCGCACTCGCTTTTCTTCCTCTTTGCGTTTCTTAGCAGTATTGAGTCGGCTAAGCATTTCTTCTGTGAGGGGTTCCTGGTACAACTTGACTCTGCAACCGCTAATATAATTTGGGAGCACATCACCCTCTAATGTGGCCAATTGTACCGCTCCGCTTGTGGAGATCCTATTGATGATCATAGGTCCGTAGCCTCTCTTTTCTAGCTTCCTCGCGTGCTGTTTGAGTGTATAGACTAGGACTAGATCTCCTGCTTTCAAGCCTTTATCCTTCACGTGGGCATCAAAGTATGCCTTCTGTCTCTTCTTGGCTGCATATATCCCTGCAGCGGCTCTCAGTCTTGTTTCTCCTAATCGTTCAAGGTCAAAGATCCTAGAGGAGAGCTCATGACCTGTCCATTCGTGCTCTTGTGCTACTCTCAATGTGGGGATCAGGAAGTCCAAGGGTAGCACAGCGTTTTGGCCGAAAACCATCTGGAAGGGGGTGGCTTGGAGTACCGTTTTGTAGGCAACTCGGTATGCCCAAACAGCATGGTGTAGCTGTTTGTCCCAGTCAGAACGTTTAGTGTTCACTAGTTTCGTCAATACATTGCATAGAATCTTATTAGTGCTCTCAGCTTGTCCATTAGCTTGAGGGTGATAAGGGGCAGACTTCTTGTGTATTACCAAGAATTCTTGGAGTAGATTTTCAATCACTTCATTCAAGAAATGAGTGCCTCTATCACTTACAAGCTCTATAGGTAGCCCGTATCTCGTGAATACATTCTCAAACAAGAATTTGGCAGTTGTTTGAGCATCGTTCTTTGTCGTAGCCTTTACCTCTACCCACTTGGTGAGATAATCTGTTGCCACAATGATGTATTCCGCATGAGAACCTTTCGCTGGGGGATTAATAGGACCTACGAAGTCTATTCCCCACTTAGAGAATGCACGTCCACCCATCATAGGTTTCAGTGGCATCTCATCTTTGCGTATAGGATACTGAGTCCTTTGACAGATATCACACCGTTTTACATAGGTATGTGCATCCATGTGAAGGGTGGGCCACCAGAAGCCCGCAAATAATATCGCCTTGATCACCCGATCTGGTCCAAAGTGTCCTCCTGCTACACCTTGGTGAGCAGTTTCCAAGATCTTAAGATATTCACTTTCATGGACACACAATCTCAGGTAACCATCCTTACCGCGTTTGTATAGATTATCACCGATGAGTGAGTAATCCAAGGCTTCTTGTTCTAAACTCCTTTTCCTAGCTAGAGTCATGTCTGGGGGGAATGTGTTTGTCCGCAAGAATGATACTAGAGGTTCACTCCAATCGGGCACAATGGATATTTGATAGAGAGTGGCGTGTTCCACAGGTGGCTTAGTGCAACAGATTGGGCATTCCTTGCACAACTTTTGGACATCCGCTTCCATAGTTGGCCAATGCACTCCGAATCTCTTTAGCGTCTGTAAAGTTCGTTGCTTTGAATGGTGTTGCTCTAACGCACCTACATGTGCTAATTGCAACCATTTAGCGTACTCATCCTCTTCTACACAACAGGCCAAGATCCCTTGATCTGTGTGCTTGTACATGCTTCCTGCCATGATATGGTACTTTTGGGCTTTTACGATCTCTCTACTTCGTGTGTTCACCACTGGATGATTAGGCCCGTATGTTAATACTGGTACTATTGGCTTGGCCCACTGCGGCACCACTTCCAAATTAAACAAGTAAGCATCAGGAAGGTCATCTGATACTCCTTGTGGGGCTTCTCCCGATGTGAGTCTAGAGAGATGATCTGCTCTCAAGTGAGTCCTACCTTTTCTTACCACAACCTCAAAATCGTATTCCATTAGCAAGAGAAACCATCTTACTAATCTTCCCGTATTGCATGGCTTGTTCACTAGGTACAACAGTGCCTGATGATCCGTAAAAAATTTAAACTTATTTGCAAGCAAATAGTGCCTAAATTTCTTGACTGCATATACCATGCCTAATCCTTCGCGCTCTGTTGTGGTGTAATTCCGTTCAGCCGCATTCAATTGTCTGCTGGCGTAGGCAATTGGAAGATCCATATTACCTTCACCAGTAGGTTGTGCAAGTACACATCCAATAGCGTAATTGGATGCATCAACATGAACATGGAATGGCTTATTCCAATCTGGTGTGGTCAAGATTGGTGCTGAACATAATCTTCGTTTAAGTTCTTGGAAGGAATTCTCACATTCATCCGTCCACTCAAAGTTTGTCAAGAGTCCGTACATGGGCTTTGCAATGACAGCATACATGTGTATAAATCGTCGATAATAACCGCAATGCCCCATGAAAGCTTGTACTTCCTTGACATTCTTTGGCCTAGGTAGCTCTGCTATGGCTCGCACTTTCTCTTCATCGGTAGATATGCCATTCTTTGACACTATGTGTCCTAGAATCTTTCCTTGCCTGACCATAAAAACACACTTTTCTGGGTTCAGGCAGACTTGGTACTCTCTACATTTGTCAAAGATTTGTCTGAGTTCAGGAATATGAGTTTGCCTAACATTGGAATGAGCACAAAGATCATCAACATAGACTTCTAAACTCTTCCTTAGGAACTCCTTAAACACATGGCACATCAGTCTCTGGAAGGTAGCTGGTGCATTGGTAAGCCCAAATGGCATTACTCTAAAAGCAAAAATGCCCCATTCGGTGGCAAAGGCTGTCTTATGCTGATCCTCTGGAGCTATGGCTACTTGATTGTAGCCCGAAAATCCATCAAGGAAGCTGTACACTTCCTTGCCTGCCACTCTTTCTAAGAGATGCTCTGTGATGGGAAGCGGATAGTTATCTCTAATTGTGGCCGCATTAACCTTTTTCAGGTTAATGCACACACGCAGCTTGCCATTCTTCTTGGGCACTACAACGATGGGGGATACCCATTCAGTGTGCTCGATTTCATAGATAAATCCAGCTTCGACCAGTCTATCTATCTCCTCCTTGATCTTAGCAGCGTAGTTATCATTATACGTATATGGCTTTTGCTTGGAGGGTTTAGCATCTGAGGTCATGGGAATGGTGTGTGAACATATATCCGGGTCAACCCCTTTTAAATCCTTGTAACTCCAAGCGAATACATCTCTGTATTCTCTTAGCAAGGCAATCAATTCGTGCTCTTCTTCTTCTGTCAGGTCATGGCCTATATACGTGCATCTCTCCTCTCCTTCTTCTAGGGCCACTACTATTTTCTTTGTGGTTTCTTTGTTATCATAGGCCTCTCCTGATTGTGCCTCTCGTTTAGGCATTCTTATCATGACCCTCCTGTCATCTATCTCGTACTTCTTAAAATTTTCTGGGACCTCAAACAAAGATTCTTCCTCTTCTGGTAAGGCTTCTCTATTCTTTCGTTTCTTTCCTTCTTCTTTAGGGGTCACATGTGTTGCTAACCTTACGTCATTCGTCAATTCTCCATGCCTCTGGGTTTGAAATTCTACCTCATGGAAGTATTCTTCATCTGATGCAAATGGAGGGTCCATAATGATTGACTCTAGATCGGAGTCACTTGCATCCTCAAATGCATCAGGGCTAGGTTCGCATTCTTCTAGAACTGCCTCTCCCATGATTGGCTCTATGGAGAAGACTGAAATATCATAGCCATCCTCATCACAGTGAGATGTCCATTGTTCTTCGTTGATGGCTACGTCCATTGTTGCTAAGATTTCGGCCCAACCGTGAGGTTCAAATTCTTCGTCTGGAAAAACTACAGGTGCATAGGCTGGGTCTTGGATAGATCTATGGGTCTCTTTCGCACCTACCTCTCTGGCTTTCTCTCTCTTCTCTTCTTCTACTGCTACCTTGCACATCCATAAGTGGGTGTCTTCATGCATCCATGAGGATCCAGACCCTATGGAATGCACAGATTCGGTATCATCTTTGGCTCTATGGATGGGATTCCATTGGATAGGAGGGACATCTCTATGAGAATAATCCTTGAGATTGACTTTGGTTGTAACACCTAAGTGCTGCAGGTACAAAGAATTGGTTCCCCAATCCTGTACCACCTGCAACTGTCGCATGAATGGTCTTCCCAGAATCATCTCATAGGCATGATTTTTACTGAAGTCGCATATGGCAAATGTATGCTCAAACTCGACACCACAAGTGGTGAGAGTTATCCCTTCTAGCAATCCTAGGGGTCTCTCTATGTGACCATCGGCCATTTGCAATTTCATTCTCGTCGGCCTGAGTGCCGGCTTGCCCCAACGCTTCCATAAGGAGGTAGTGGCAATTGCAACTCCTGCACCTGAGTCCAAAATTGCCTTTGTGGTGTAGTCCTGGTAGGTAATGGGAAGATAGGTGTTCCCTTCTTCACCTTCGCACATATCTCCTATCTTATCCAAGGGAATTTCCGGTACTGTCCTATGGGATCCTACCCGGGAACGAGGTTTTGCAGTTTCGGTTACTTGACTAGCTACATATTTTCGCGCGTTTGGTCTATCCTCAGACAGCTCTTCCAAAGTGAGATCACGTTGCACCTTGGTGTTCGTTACTACCTCCGTGTTCCTCGGTATGACTGAGTAGTCGTTCCGTACCATGACTGTGGGTGCTCTCATACATGTGGACTTTGCTTCCCATGGGCCTGTGAAGTGGGGTAACTCTTGTATGGAATTAGATTCAAAGTCCAATCTCTCGTGAGATTGAGTACTCTCATGTTCCCCGTAGATGGATGGGATGTCTTGTGGGAATTGGTCGTGTGCATCGTCCACAAGTTCAAAAGGAGGGGCGACCTCACTTTCGTTATCCCATTTGTCTTCTTGAATCTCTCGTAGGAAGTCTGGCGCAAACCGATTCATAGAAGAAGAAGTGTCTGGCTCCGTAGAATTAGGTGCATATGCTACCTGGGAAGGAGGGCTTATCCTATCGTTGGCTCTTCCCTCGTTGTCATAGATAGCAGAAGCACAAGCTTCTTGGGGAGGATTACTTCTGCTATTACTTTTCCGCACAGGCTCATACGCTCTCTGGGAAGGAATGTGGGTTGCTTGTGGAGGTACATAAGCTTTCGAGAGAGGCACCTGTGACCTTTGGGGAGGAGGATAAGCTCCTTGAGGAGGCACATGAGCTTCCTGAAGAGGCTGGCTTATCCGTTCTCTTGCCCTTCCCTTTTTTTGAGGGATAGGCTCCTTTTCTGGCTGTGCAGTTAGCCTCTCTAATCTTTCTAAGGAGGGGAAGTTGTCTGGTTTAGTGGAATTGGCTGCATAAACTTCCGATGGGGAATGGCCCAGGTTTTTGCTTGCTTTTTCTTTCTCCTGATTTTTTTCTTCCTTGTCAGATCTTGCAATTATCCTCTCTAATTTTTCTAGGAATCCATCCAAGTGTAATTGCGTCTTGGCTGAGCCCGAGTAATTGAAAAGGCGACTGGCTTCAAACATAGTCTGAGCCAATGCGACCATTTTCGCGCACAGTTTGGTTCTTTCCATCTCTAGGTCAGCTCTAGGATAGCACTTGTCATGATCCGTGACGTTTGGCCCTTCTTGGATTCTGGCCTGATATGCTTTAAGCATCATGTTCAGGTCTTCAGGAGTGGGATCTGCTAGAACTGATCCTACTCTAGGGGGTGGTGGGATTTGATGAGGCGGTGGGGAAGGTGGTGAGTCGGATGGAGATGGAAGGGGTGGAGGCGGTGTATTGTGAGAGGGGATTTGAGAGGTGATTTCAGTTATCCTAGCTTTGGTTTCTCTTATGCTTTCCTCAAGTTCACTCATCTTTTTAGCCCATTGTCTTTTCATTCTTTCCCGACTATCTTTCCATGCTCTAGTCCTTTTCTTTGTTATGCTCTCGGTTTCACTAGCCTCTGAGTTCTTACTCTGGTTTGTCTCTTGGTTTTGCTGCAAAGCCTGAGCTCTAGTGACCACCTGCACTGGTGCAGTGGAAGTGACGCTTCCTGAGGAATCTACAACCAAACCAATCACATTGATCGGAGTGATTTTAGGCATATTATTGGGGTTCTTTGGGCAATCTCGTAAAAGATGCTCCTTTCCACAATCTTGGCAAAAACCTTGGATAGTCACTGACTGGGGTTGTGTAGGTGGGGGCAAGGGACAATCACGGATGAGATGATCTCCTTGGCATCTGTAGCACGGTCCTCTTGGGAATGGAGGTCTTACTTGCCTAGGTTGAGGCCTGGGGTTGGGGTTTGCATACATGACGTTCGTGTAATCTGACTCCCAACTAGGTTCACTTGGTTCCTCACTATAGTAAGACTCACCATGTTCTGGAGACTGCATGTAGTAAGCCTGGGGACTATCGACATGTGTAGAATCAAAGCTATGGTCACTTGGGTCATTTTCTGAGATCAATGGGGTTACAGGTACTATGGCCCTATTCAGGTTTTCTTCTGCAACAGCATACTTTACTGGAATCACGTTAGCGGGGTTTGGGGGCTGTTGAGCTAGCACCGGTTGGGGTCTCTGTTGGGCCTGATATGGTTGCTGATAGGTTTGTTGGGGTCTAGCATATTGTGGTGGTGGATTTTGGTTTTGGTATCTGCCTTGTTGGTAGGGTTGCGGGTAGGGTTGCCTAACTGCCTGCTTGTTGTATGGGCAGTCTTGTGCGGTGTGATTGGTGTATCTCCGTTCTATGGTGCAGTACTGGCTACTAGGGTTGACTTGGGGTTGGGCCATAATGGGACAGGCGTTCGCCATATGGTCACCACCGCATGTAAAGCACCTTTTCACAGGGGCAAACCTTGGAATTTGTTTGCTATTCACACCTAATTTCTGAGCTACCTTCTCAGCAAGTTCCTCGATTGATGTAGATTGCATGGAAGGGTGGCTAGATGCGCTATCTGAATCTTTATAGATTTTGGAAAGCTCTAGCTCTTCCCCTAGGTTATCTTCAATGTCAATGCACATGCGTACACACTCTTCTATAGTCCTAGGGTCCTTCAGATACACATAGGATCTCAATTTCGTACTCAGCAATCCATCAAGGAATAGGGCTACTTGTTTAGCAGATGTGGGTAGCTCCGAAATAGGACATCTTTCAAGGTATTGCCTAAATCTTCTTCCTGCAAGTCTCACGGTCTCTTGAGGGGTTTGCTTGAAGCTGTGGATCAATGAGGATGTATTGTGTCTTATGCCACTCTTAGAGAACTCTACAATGAAAGCCTCTAGGAGTTGGTCTATGCTCCTGAACTGACGCTCATCCAATGGTTGAAACCATGTAAGTGCCGTGTTCCTAAGGGTTAGACCGAAGGCATTGTACTGCGTGAACAGATCTTCCACTTGTTCAGCTCTCAAGACTTGCTTGAACTCTGCCACATGATCATAGGGATCTCCTGTGCCGTCAAAGTAATTCTTCATGGACTTAACTAGCTGGGTGGGTCTCAAAGTTCTTGCGTGCTCTCTAGGCCTCGGCAGAGGGAATCCATCTACATTTCTTTGGTTCCTGTGGGCTCTATGTATCTCAGGAGGCCCTACCCTATTCGTCTCCGTTCTCGTTCTTTCTCTGCCTACAGGGTTGGCAAAGCTTACTTCCGGTCTCTCTCTACTTCTGTCTCTTTGCGTACCATGCGCTTGGGAAGTTCCCGCCCCAGGGTGACCATAGGATACGTTTGATCTTGGTTGGGGGAAAATAAATTCGCCCTTCCAAGTGTAGGCATGCCTATCATTTTCCGTCACCACGAAGATCCGCTCTGAAGCATGATCTAAGTAGGTCACTCTGCCTGGGCTATCCGGATCCTTAAGCTCGTAGATCATGATATTTCCTATGTCTGTCGGCTGATTAGACTTATACCTCCAAAAGGCTTCGTCAGTTTCTCGATTGAGGAGCAACTCTATGCTCTTGTTGTCTTGGGGGACCCATTCAGGCGTGATAATCCTAGTGAGAACTGATTTACCTCGAGGGGTTCTAGGTTCCGCACCCATGTTCCCTTGTTCCAGGTCACCTAAGTCTGCTTCTGAGATTACATTCCCGAAGTCATCTGTCCTATCAGGGTGACTAGTGACTACATATATAGTTCCTTCCTTGTCCAGGTATGCACCATTTTCAAACTTGACAGCTGGGTGTTCTAGTCCTATGGATTGGTCAGGGTTTTTAATCTGGACCACGGATCTTCCTAGGCCGTCCTCATAGATGCTAGCACCTAATCGGTTGGTCCTAAGGTACTCCAGCTGCGTTTTGTAAGGGCCTTCTACCCTGTACAGATAAGGTACTCCTGAACTTCCCGTAGGTCTGTCCATGCCTTGAGGCATTTCTGACTCACTGGTCTCAGAGCTAGGGTAGTATGAGTGGTGGCTCAACTGCTGGGCCCAAGACCTTGCAGTGTGATTGACACTAGCCTCTGAAGACCTAAGGCTTTGTCTCTCTCTTGCTAGGTGTCGTCCTGACCTAAGGTTCATATGCCTAACTGATTATCCCAATTTTTTCCAGAGTACAACCTCGTTGCCAGTCAATTGGTACCAGTCACTTAATTCTTTTTAGTTATTTATTGTGTTTATGGTCTTGTCTGATATCACGTCGTCGGAATACTTGAGTGTTCTTCGTAATTTCAGGTTGATCGTTCCACGTTAGGTTCTTTTCCTTTAGGTTATCGACAGTACAGTAACTAAGTTTTTAGCTTGAACTTGAGTTCTTTAGTAGTCTTCAACTTGATAACTGCCTATCGTTGCCCTGACTTACTCCTATCTCTACTCGTTCTTAGCTTGAGCTAGGAAATGACAGAGGGAGTTGAGAATAATCCAACCTTACTTGTTGATCCCTTGCTTTATGGTGCTCAAGAACCCGGTTCTCAAGCTTGCAAAGAAACCTTGCTTTGTACGCTCTCAGTTGCTCTCAATAGACCTATAAAGGACCCACGGTTAGCTCAATGCTTACATTCAAAGAACAAAACCAACCACTTTCATTTATGTGACACAAACACACATTTGCATTGTGACTTTTAGGAAAATAATTCTAAAGACTCCTGACTTTGAGTCCCCCTGGTTATGGTCAACTTCAGTTTACCCTCTCTGAAAATCAATGCATTATCTTTATAAAAAACAGTTGAGGGCGTGTAGTATATGCCACGAGCTTTCCAACAAGCCCAAGAGCTCAAAAATTGGATTTCGTATGAAAAAGTTAGGGCTGTTCAGGGTTTAGGGATTTAAATCAGGATTCAATACAAACTAACAGTCGAACAGGAATACTCGAGTAGCTTGTGGCACGGCCTAACAATGCAATACTACACCCTAAAGTTTGTCCCACACTTAATCACAAATTAACCCAATCACTTTGCCCTAAAAATTTGACCTAAATTGCCCTCCTAACGCGTTCGCAAAGTCTGTCGGTCGCGATTGACAGGTCAGTCGCGATCGACGTGTCGATCGCGATTGACAGGTCCGTCGTGGCTGTCAGTCGGTCGGTCGCGAGGGTCTGTCGATCGTGGTCAAACAGTCGTTGACCGTGTCGATCGCGATTGACTGAGCCGTCGTGGTCTGTCCGTCGTGGTCAAACCGTCGTTGACCGTGTCGATCGCGATTGACTGAGCCGTCGTGGTCTGTCCGTCGTGGTCAAACCGTCGTTGACCGTGTCGATCGCGATTGACGAGTCGATCGCGATTGATGGCTCGATCGCGATTGACACGTGTCACGCGTATGGTCAGTCGGTCGTGGTCAATCGGTCGTTGACTCTGTCGGTCGCGATTGACAGAGCCGTCGTGGGCTGTCGGTCGCGATTGACGTGTCGATCGCGATTGACAGGTCTGTCCGTCGTGGTTTGTCGATCGCGATTGACAGAGCGATCGCGATTGACAGAAATCTGTGGAATTTCAAAAAACTAAACACATTTTTGGGAAGCCCTTAGCCTGTAGGTCATGGATATGCACTTTGTTTAGCAATTAGAGCAATTTTTCTGTCGGTCGCGATTGACAGAGCTCGGCGATGCACAGACAGTTACTCAGAATTCCGTACCTGCGCAGGGTGCTGGGGATGATGATGCGGCCTGTACCTGCAGAAAGCTCACAAAACATGCAAAAAACAGCACATGCAAATTCGCTCTCTCGCTCTCTCTCACAAGTGAAATGAGGGAAATGAGGTGGAGATGGGGATATAGTCAAAAAACTGAAATTTTCGCGATGATGGAGATGGACGTGGGAGATGGTGATGATGATGATGGTGAGGAAGATGGTGAAGAAAGTAAAAGAAAATCGATGAGAGTGAAGAAAATACCTACAACTCCAACGCGTCAACTCTACGTCTTACCATCACACGCTCGTCCTCAAAGCTCGATCCCCGGCAACGGCGCCAAAATTTGGTGTAGCTCAATGATGAGTAGCACCTCCTTTAATGTCAATCCGGGAAGACGTGAGGATGGTATGAAGACCTCGAGCAAGTGGCGGCACAAGTGCGTGAGTGAGAAGCACACGAGCATGCACACACATACACACACACACGCGCACACAAGGCAAGACAAAGAGTGAGAATCAATGGAGCTTTTAGATTACTTTCAAAATGCTCTTACAAGTTCGTTTCAATTACAATCTAACCTCAAAAATGAGCTCTCTAGCTCCTTTTATAGTTTTTGACTAGCTTTTGGCCCTGTCCAGACCTAGTGTCCGGCCTAGTTAAAAATTAGGTTCCAGGGCTTATTTGGGGGTTCAAACGAGATCTAAAAATTATGAAAATTGGTACGCAACTACTTCTAAGGCTCCTCAAGCTCAAGGACTCCTTGGCTTGCACAAAATGGAGCTACAAAAATGTGAAATGAGATTTACAATGATTATTAGTGATAAAAATCACTGTTGTTGTAGGAATTTCTTCTAGTGATCTGCCATACATATCTTCAAGCTCCCTACTTGCTCTTCTTCCCTGCATGTCCATCTCTCTGATTTGCATTAATGTCTTGAAAAAATATTGGCCTACTTGCCAGATCTTCTTTGACTGCCCTGTTTGCTTGTGCTGTCCCTTCGCTCGCTTGTGCTGTCCCTTCTTTGACTTTCACGTCTTGTAGATCCTGATGTACCAAGGCTACTGCCAACAGACATGACCGCGAACTGATGGTCAGTATCCATAATCTTTATTGTCACTAAGAAAAGATAATCTCCAGCCGGTTGGTCCTCTTAAAACCAATGTCCTTTGGCTTTCTTCATGCTTTGTAATGGAAATTCCAATACTTCTTCTTGCACAGTAGCCTCGGAATCTTCGGAAGTCATCGGCACTTGTAATAAAGAGAGAATCAACTCCTTGTAGAGACTAATTCATGTGTTATGTGTGGTTTAGTGGTATGTCATTTCTTTCGTCGCTCCGTTCCCCCTTGCTTAAGTGAGTAAGGTCTCTTACCACACTTCTTTTGAATTTTATTCCTGAAAGAAAACAAAGGTTAGTTCTAGCCGAAGCATTTATTTATTTACAATGTAAGTTCATTCCTATGGCAGTAGAAACTAAGACCTATTCCAATGATGGAAATGTGCACTACTAGTTTTGTTGAACAAATAATGTGCCGAATGCATGGCCTTGTAATGTGGTCCTAGCATGCATACTCTAGGTGCATTTGATTCTCTAAGAGTGCAATTGGAATCACGCTTTGTCTGTCGTTCCCATTCTTGCTGCTTCTTGGGTCTCCATATCCATTTTGTAGTTGGTGCTTGAGGCATTCGGTTCTGTTGCATTCCTTGATCTCTCGTTCTTGTTTCCTTTCTGTTGAGGATCCAATTTGTAGTTGGTGTGTTCCTTTGATATCATTGGTGGAACTTCATAAACTTCCTTTCTTCATGTTGTATATATGATATCTCACCAAGTTTCCTTAGCTCTTGAGTTGCTGCTTGTCTGACCTTCTTTGGGATCCATATACATTGTTATGTCTTTTGGGTTGCCACTAGTGATTTTGGAAGCCATACACGAAGAAGTCTTTGTGGTTTTGATTGTAATGATGAGGATTGGTTGTCTCTCCTTGTCTTCATGGGGTGGCTGATCCGCTTCTCTGTTGGCTTCTCTGGTTCCATCAATCGATCCTTCCGTACCCATTGCTGATGAGTCTTACATGGGTGTGATGTTCGAACGGTAGGCATCCATGTGGATGCTCTTCTTCTGGTGTAAGTGAACTTAGAAGAATTTTACTTACTTTCTCTCTCAAATTCATCTCTCTTGGGAAAGGAGGGAACAACATCAAGCAACACATCCTTATTTGTAGACAATTCTAGATTAGGACATCTGTTGGATGTGCACTCTAATGATTCATTTTCTGACTCCTTTTCTAAGTTTTCTTCCTTGGGTTTGATAATCTCATGAATGTGAGAAGGTCTTTCTTCCAGCAAGCTAAAGATCTCCTTATGTACTATTTTGGCTAATATGTATCCTTGTGCTAGATGAATGCTCACTTCATTCTCGATAATCTAGTCTTGTCCTAGGATCAAATTTTTCAATTAGGTCTTCATCCTTGCATAGCAAAACTCTTTGCTCCATAGTAGAATTTCCTAGGTGAAGAGATATTAATGTTTCTCCAACACATTCTATAACTTGGCCTCCAATGCCTATCATGCATGATTTAGTGGGATTTATGGTTATCTGAAGATGAGTGATTAACGTCCTTTGTATACAGCTTAGGGCCGAGTCAATCAGAGCATCTATTAGTTGATACTCCTGGTTTCCGATTCCTAGGTTTAAATATGGTTTGGATATGCTAAGGCTTTCATTACTAGCATTACTGACTTGGTAGTTGGCCATGGGTATAGGTTCCTCTCCCTGTAAATATTGTTCATCCCTTTGTCGTATCCACTCCTTTCGTTTCTTGATATGCTCTAAGGCTTCTTGGTGTGCTTCTTCTCGAATCCTCTCCTCTTCCTTCCTTTGATTTTGTGCTCCTACAAGTCGTGCTAACATCTAATCTGTTAATGGTTCCATATATCTCGACATCCACTAATGTATTTAGGAAGTATATCTCCATCTAATGTAGCTAGATTCACTTCGCCACTCGTTGAGATTCTATTAATCAGTAACGGTCTGCATCCGCATTGTTGTAGTTTCTTGGCGTGTTTTTTCATTGTATATACTAGGACTAGATAATCTTCCTTTAGGCCTTTGTCTTTGATATGTGCATCATAATATGCTTTCTATCTCTGTTTAGCGGCATAAATTCTCGTGACTAGTTGTAGTCTTGTTTTCTGTAATTTCTCAAATTTCTCTAGTTGCTTGGATAACTCATGTCCTGGCCTCTCATACTGTTGTGCTACTTGCAAAGTAAGTACCAAAAAGTCAATTGGCAAGATTGTATTTTGTCCATAAACTAGATTAAATGGAGTAGTTCTAATGGCTCTCTTGTAAGCCACACAAAAGCCCCAAATTGCATGATCCAATTGTTTGTCCCAATCTGACCTTCCATTGTTGACTATCTTTGTCAACACAGTACATAACACTTTATTGGAACTCTCTGCTTGACCATTGGCTTGAGGGTGATAGAGGGCTGATTTTTTATGAATCACTAGAAATTCATTCATCAAGGACTCTATTACCTCGTTAATGCAGTGCATTCCTCTATCACTTACTATCTCTATAGGTAGTCCAAAGCGAGTAAAGATGTTCTCAAAGAGAAAATTTGTTGTGGTTTGCGCATCATTCTTTCTAGTTGCTTTTGCTTCTACCCATTTAGTTAGATAATTTGTTGCCACTATTTTGTACTCAACGTGTGATCCTTTGGCCGGTGGGTTAATAGGTCCTATGAAATCAATACCCCATTTGGAAAAGGCTCTCGCACAAACCATAGGTTTGAGAGGCATATCATCACTCCTAATAGGGTATTTAGTTCTTTGGCATACCTCACAACTGCGTGCATACGTGTCTGCATCCATATGTAGAGTTGGCCACCACAAGCCTACAAAGAGAATCATTTTTATAGTTCTTTCAACTCAAAAATGTCCTCCTACGGCACCTACATGTGCCATCTCTAATGTAGGTAAGTACTCTCCTTCATGCACACATAGTCATAGCTGATTGTCATTTCCTCTTTTGAATAGTTGTCTCCCTAGTATGACGTAGTCCTTGCTCATTTCCTCTAGGGATCGCTTTCTACATAGACTTGCTCCCTCCTCATGCTCAGGTGTTTTTAACAACTTTACCAATGTCCTACTCTAGTCTCGTGCTATTGTAGTGAATTCTAATGATGTATGGTCTTCTGGAGTATTTTCTTGGAATTCTGAGCAATTGCTAATATACTCATGAACATCCTTAGGCATATCTGGCCAATAAACTCCCAACCGTTTTTACTCCCTTAGTGTTCAATGAGTTCCCTTATGCATTCTCCATCTATTTATGTGAGCTTGTTCCATTAAGTTCTTCTGTTCCGCTTCTTGTACACACCTTGACAATACACCATTGGGTTCTTTAAAATACAGACTTCCTACCACAATGTGAAAGTTACGTGATTGTAGAAATCCTTTCTTATCATCTTTGTTAATTTGATGTTGTGGTCCATGGGTAAGTATAGGAATCAACTTTTGTGCCCACTTAGGGCATACTTCCAAGTTGAACAAATAAGTATCTAGTAGGTCATCTGCTACTCCATTGGGTGGTTCTCCATGTGTTAACCTAGACAGATGATCGGCTCTCACGTGGGTATTTCCTTTTTTGACCATTACTTTGAAGTCAAACTCCATCAGTAACAGAAACCATCTTACTAGTCTTCCCATGTTACAGGGCTTATTGCCAAGGTACAATAAGGCCTAATGATCAATGAAGAACTTGAATTTGTTTGCTAGAGGTCTAAAATTTTTTACTACATACACCATTCCTAAACCTTCTCGTTCCATAGTTGTATAGTTTCTTTCCGCTTGATCTAGTTTTCTGCTTGCATAAGCAATAGGGTGGTCTAATTTTCTTTCATCTGTAGGTTGAGCTAGAATGCATCCTATTGCATACTTGGAGGCATCTACATGGATATGAAATGGCTTATTCCAGTTGGGTATCTTCAAAATAGGCAATGTACGTATTCGTCTTTTTAGTTCATTAAATGCTTTCTCGCACTCATCCATCCACGTCAATTGGGTTAATAATCCATATAATTGTAAGAAAATAGTTATGCAATATAACACAGGAGCAATAGTAGAGAAGATAACAGATATAGGAGAATCTCAACAATTTTCTACTAACAACAAGTATAAAGATGATGGTGTTGTCCACCCGTGCACTCTCAAGGTAGAGCTTAAATTGTGATCTAGACAACTCTAGATAGGGAGATACAAGGTAGAGGTATGCTGGCTCAATTCGATGTCTCAGGTAGTGCAGAAGTCATGTATATATAGGATCATGGGTGGCCTTCCATGGACGGCTATACATGGGCGGTAGAGCATGGGCGGCCACCGCCCGCTTAATTGCCATACACGGCTTAGGTCGGTTGAACCGACCTAGCAAATATAAATGATTTCTGACTTTGACAAGGAATATTCCATGGAATATTCCCTTTATCGTCGCGCCCAGGGCACTACCCCCAGACCCCCACCAGGGGGCCCACTGGCCCCCTGGGACCCCCCAGCCAGGGGGCCCGCTGGCCCCCTGGGACCCCCCAGCTAGGGGGCCCGCTGGCCCCCTTGGACCCTACAGCCGGGGCTGCTCCCTGCTACCGCAGACCCCACGATTGGGGACCCTCGAAACTCCCTTTCCTTACAATACCTTACATGGTCCAATATGACCTTCATCCAACATGCAAGTTGGGATTCCCATCAATTGGGTAATGCACGCTTGGCTTCTCCTCATAATGGGGGCCTTACAAAATGTGCATACAATCATGATGGGTAGACATTGATCATATACTAACACCCCCCCTCAATGTTTATCGATGAAAAATCAAGTAGGTTTGGGTCCTATGCCCATCTGTTGAAGATGCCTATTGAGCTGATCTCTTCCAAGTGCCTAGTGAATATGTCAGCACAATTTGCCTCTGTTGGGAAATATTCTAGCTCCACAATTTCATCTTCAATTAGCTCATGAATGTAATGGTATTGTACTTCTATGTGCTTGGTTGGAGCATGAAATACTAGGTTCTTTGCAATATCCATAAAACTTTGATTATCACACTTGAGTACAGTCACCATATTTGATGGAAAGCCTAGATATGCAAGAATTCTCCTTAACCAGACTGCCTCACAAGAAGCAAACAAGCTGCTTTGTACTCTGCTTCAGTGGAGGAGAGTGTGAGACTTGGTTGTTTCCTATTTACCAAAGAAAATATTCCTGAACCAAGTGAGAAACAATATCGAGAAACTGATTTTCTAGAATCACAATCTCCAGCCTAATCTCAATCACAATATCATTGGAGTGCATCACCTGTGGTATAAAAAGTACCAAAATCCAAGGTTCCTACAATGTACCTTAGAATTCGCGTTCCAGCATTCCAGTGACTCTCCTTAGGTTTGTTGGAAAACCTGCTTGACACTCCGACAACATAGCAAATGTATTGTCTAGTGTTGCACAGAAAAATAAGACTTCCAACGAGCTTCCTATACTTCTTAGCATCTACATCAGGCATGTTATCATCCATAGATAGCTTATGATTTACCTCCATAGGTGTGCTAGTTGATTTGCAGTCCGTCATTACAAATGCCTTGATAATTTGTTTGGCATAATTTTGTTGTGAGATGAAAATGCCATCCTTCCTTTGCCATACTTCAATTCCCCGACAAAAATGGAGTAAACCTAAGTCTATCATTTCAAACTCAGTTCCTAAGCTGATCCGAGTTTGATTGATGAGTTCTTGATGATCTCTTGTAATGATCAAATCATCTACATATACAATGACAACAACTAGCTTGCTATCCCTTTTCATAACATACAAGTTAGCATCAAAAGTACTTCCTTCAAAACCCATATTTTTGAAAAAATTGTCTATCCATTGGTACCAAGCCTGTGGAGCTTGGTTAAGTCCATATAAAGCTTTCTTCAACCTACAAACTTTATTTTCTGAATTGGGCACCTCAAAACCTGGTGGTTGAGATACATATACCTCCTCCTTGAGGTGACCATTCAAAAATGCAGATTTGACATCCGTCTGGAAAATAGGCCAAGCCTTTTGTGCAGCTACTGCAAGTACCCTCCAAATAGTTTTCATGTGTGTTGTTGGTGCAAAAGTTTCTTGAACATCAAATCCTTGGATATGTGAAAAACCCTCAGCAACTAATCTTGCCTTATACTTTTCTAATGTTCCATCTGCTTTATACTTAGCTTTCCAAATCCATTTAGTACTTATTACCTTCTTCTTTGGCGGCAGGTCGACTAGATCCCATGTATCATTTTTGAGTATACACTCGTACTCAGACTACATTGCCACTCTCCAACCTGGATCATCAAGGGCTTCTTCAATGGTGATAGGTTCCTTTATCAATCCCATGATATCTGCCATTAGAGCCATGTTAACAATGTGTTCGGAGGCTCTTCTTTGCTCCTCTATTCTCTTTGATCTTCATAATCCATCCAAGGATGATTCAGGTACATCTACATGTGGATTGTGATCGTCATAGAGTTGTTGTGCCCACTTTGGTAGTGGCTTATGTTGTGCAGCTACAACTGGTTGGCTTTTTTTGAGGAAATTTCTCCATCAGATGTTTCCTCCTCCTCAACTTTAACCTATCTTTTGGTAGGCACAAGATGAGATATTTCTTCATTTGATGAGATAGTAGATTTACCTTTATCTTCTACTAAGTGTGGTCGTTCATCAAACACCACATCCGGCTAACAGAAATCTTCCTTGCCTCAGGACCCCACAACCTGTATGCTTTAGACTCTTCACTATATCCTAGGAAGACACACTTCTTGCTTTTTGAATCCAACTTTGATCTTGTTGCATCAGGAATATGTGCATAACAGAAACAACCAAAAATTTTGAAATGCAAAACTGAAGGCTTTTTTTTACCAGAATATGCTTCTTGAGGATTCATCCTCTTCAGTGATTTTGTGTAGCTTCAATTGAGGATGTAGACTGCTGTATTGACTGCTTCCGCCCAGAATGAATCAGGCATGTCTTGAGCCTTTAACATACAATGAGCCATTTCAACTACTGTCTTGTTCCTGTACTCAACAATGCCATTTTGTTGAGGTGTATGAGCTGTGGTAAGTTGCCTTTTCACACCATGCTCCTTACAGTAATTATTGAATTCTATTGACAAGAATTCATCTCCTCTATCTGTTCTGAATTTCTTCAGTTTCCTTCCTGATTCATTTTCCACATACTTATGCCACATTTTAAATTTTTCAAAAGCATTAGCCTTCTCTCGAATGAAATAAACCCACATCTTTTTACTATAATCGTCGACTAATAGCAAAAAGTAGAAAGATCCTCCTAAAGCAGGTGTAGACATTTTATCGCAGAGATCAGCATGTACCAACTCTAGAGGAGCTTGAGATCGATTGCTGGTTTCTCTTGGAAATGCCTTCTGTTGTTGCTTGCCCATCATAAAAGCTTCATAAGGTTCCTGCAGCTTTGAAAATGCAGGCAAATGACCAACCATCCCTATTCTTTGCATCTCCTTCAAAACTGCAAATCCGACATGCCCAAATCGTTGGTGCCATAACCTGCTTACATCTTTATCTTCTGTAGCAGTTAAGGCACTTAACTCATACGCGTTA
The DNA here is from genome assembly GCA_020310875.1 of Ceratopteris richardii. NCBI lineage: Eukaryota > Viridiplantae > Streptophyta > Polypodiopsida > Polypodiales > Pteridaceae > Ceratopteris > Ceratopteris richardii. Next base: position 126,354,580 of record CM035424.1, read on the forward strand.
TCACGTCTTATGCCTTTACCTACTACTTTACCTGAGGAATCCATGATTTCTTCACCACTCTTATTGAAGTGAACTTCGAGTCCACGATCTATTTATTGTAGAAACTCATAACAAATTTCTTTTAAGTGTAGGTACATAAAGAACATCAGATAACTTTTTCTCAACACCTGGAGAAGGGATAAAAGAGATGGTTCTAGTTCCTTCCGCTGGACACTTGGAGTCATTTCCCACCATTACATTGATTGATTCCCATAGAGGCACTAGGTAACTATACCAATCCTTTTTATTGGTCATATGGCGAGAAGCTCCACTATCTAAAATCCATGGCTCATCAACACAGGCTTGAGAAGATGAGCATACCTCTTCAATAGCTACCCATAATTCCAGCTCTGTGTTGTTTGCAGACTCTTTGTTCTTCCATGATGATTCTACAGTCCCATTTTGTTCATTAGCTTGCTTCTTTCTGCAATCCTTGATGGCATGGCCTTTCTTTTCACATTAGAAGCAACTTCCTGTGAACTTTTTCTTCTTTGTCTTCTTCATTGATCCATCAAAAGAACCTTTACCTTTTCCATTTGTTGAGAGTGTAGCATCACTTCTACTTTTCCAATTCTTCAACCACATCTCTTCTTCTAAAAGCATAACACAAAACTCTTCAAATGTGAGCGGAGTTTGTCTTACCTGAGTGTTAAGGGTTGTTACTAATCCATCATACTTTGCTGGAAGAACACGTACACATCTTCGAGCCAGCTCTTCTGGTGTTATAACAACACCAACTACAACCAATTGAACTTGAAGATGTTTTATCCGTTTGATAAAATCTTTAGTCTTTTCAGAATCAGAATGCTTTTCATTTGCCAGCTGATTTTCTAAATTCTATATCCTAGTGTGGTTCTTGGTCTCATATTGATGAGCCAATATGCCCCAAGCCTCATGTGCTCTAGTAGTATGTTGAACTAAAGTAAGCACAGAATCACTTACACTAGTGACAATTGCACATAATGCATCAGCATTCTGCCTCTTCCAAGCTCGTAGAAGATCTCGATCTAGCTAAATCATCAATCTTGCATTTTTTGGATCTTCAATTGGTATAGGCTCTAGATCCAATCCCATAGGTCCCATGACAGTGTCAAGTAATTCATAGGAGTCCAAAATTGTAGAAATTTTGAACTTCCAGGGTGTATAGTTGGTTCCATCCAGCTTCCCTTTAGTGAATGTAGGTGGGCGAATTCGAATAGGTGTAGCATTAACATTAGCTGAAGCACCAAGACCAGTGTTCGATGATGAAACCATCATGTAATCACTATAGGTTGGGTGCTTGTGGTGGTTGCCTATTGTATGGGTAAGCTTCAGGCATGCCTATTCCTCCTCTTGCACACATGTGAGATGGGTAATCTCCACCACATAGGCTGCATCTTCATAGTGTCGGCATTCTCATTGGTGGGTTTTGGTAATTTCTCTGTCTGTGGGCTCCTAACTTCTTGGGTACGAGATCTGCTAGTTTCCTCCACATTACTAGAACTAGTCATCATTGTACTCCTAGTGTCTTCTGATTTAGTAGAGCTTGGGGTACTTTTGAGGTCATCAACTAGGTTGTCTTCTAGGTCGATGCATTCTTGAAGACACTCACTCAATGTCTCGAGCCTTTTTACGTAAACTAGGGTTCTCAATGTTCCATTAGTCAATCCATCCAAGAATAATGATATCATTTTTTGTTGGGATGGTCTTTCTATTGTTGGGCATCTATTGACATATTGGTTAGATCATCAAGGAGGTGTTTTTAAATTTCATTTGGCTTTTTTTTTTTAAACAATGGATTAAGGATTATGAGTTGTGCTTAATTCCTCTTTTGGTAAATTCTCCAATGAACTCTTGGAAAAATTGCTCAGTATTTCCAAATTGATTTGGATCTAATGTTTGGAACCAAGTCAAAGTGGTCTCTGTGAGGGTTACTCCAAAGGATTCATACTACACAAAGAAGTGATCCACTTGTTCGGCTCGTAATACTTGTTTAAACTCTGCTAGGTGGTCATATGGTTCTCCCTTTCCATCATAGTGGTTTCTCATGCATTTAGCAACTCGAATCGGTCTAAGCCTTCTTATTGGTTCTGGTGGTCGGGGCATCATAGGAACTGCTGGTCTAATTGGAGGCATTCTTGGTTGCACACCTGGCTGTGGCCTTGGTCTGATGGGTGGACGGTTCATGTTGCCTACTCCTCGGTGGGTTTCGTTGTGAGACAGCACTCCTGGCATTGTGAATTGCACATGAGTTTGATTGGGAACACTTTGTTGGCTCGTTTGTCCTGACATTGTATTCTCTGTTCCTAGATGAGTTCTAAAAGGGTTTTGTGAGGTAGTTTCTTACGCTCAAGGAGGGAATATAGCTAACCCCATATACTTCAACTGGGACCTATCAACAGCATCTACTAGCCAGTACCTTCTTTGGTTTTGGTCTAAATATGTGACTCTAGACTCATCTTCTGGGTCCTTTAACTCATAAATGGTTGCTCAACTTACTTCTTGTCCTTGGATGGGTGAATCTATCTGTAATAGTAAGTGTGACCCCTGAATTAGATATACATCCAACAGGTAATCAACTTGAGGTATCAAATCCCCTCTCAAGACTTGTCACCACAAACTTACCTCTTGGTGTAGTCACTAGCTCTTCAGGGTTAGGTCTTCCCAAGTTTCCTTGTCCCTCTAGTTCGCCTCTCTTGTTGATCCAATCTTGGTTTTTTGTCACTACGTAGATGTGACCTAATTTATCCATGTACACTCCTCCCTCGTACTTAGTTGCAGGCTTGGGCACTATTGCTGACTTGGTAGAGTTTACCATTCTTGCAACGGACCTATTTAAACCATCAAGGTAAATAGGGATTCCTTGCCGATTTGTTGACACATACTGTAGAGAGGTGCGGTATTCACCCTCCACGGTCGACATAAAGTTCTCCCTGGGAACAGAACCATGCATGTCCTCTAAGGCCATGGGTAGTTCCTCCTTTGAGTCACTAGAGGTGTCCGCATAGACATTAGGGGAAACAATGAACCCTCCTTGGGCCTTTTAGATTAAGGGCTGATTAGTGATGGACCAATGAGAAGAGTCTAGTCCCTTAATCACCTAGTCTAGGCATAGGCTTCCCTTGTTTTTGAGTGGTCAAAAAGGAAAAAACCACCTTATACTCATGGTTTTGGATCTGTGAATGGTTTTGAGAAACTCGATATCAATTAGAGCCATTGGATTTATAAGATCTTCAATGGTTGCGATCTAATCTCTTCTAAAAAATGTGCCATTGATATGGGCCTTTAGATATCATCCCCATCTGACGGTCTTGTTTGAAAGCAAGGTAGTTTAGGTGCCTTAAATCTCCACCACTAGATCTCCAAATCATCCAATGGATGAGGTTCACTTGCCATTTGAAAAAAGCACCTTTCAATAGCCACCTTTGGATTCGAAGTTGATCGTGTGGCTCCGGGTGCACTCCAAAAAGAGCTCAGCTTGAAATGCACCGATCCATTGGATGCATGGCCAATCTAATGGCTATTATTGAACCCAAAAAGAGCTCAGCTTGAAATGTGTTGATCCGTTGGATGCATGGCCAATCTAATGGCTATTATTCATTGCACAAATAGGATCAGCCCCATTCGCGGGCTGCCATCAGATATGTCCAGATCTAAAGGTCAAAAATCATGCAGAGAGAGTGTAAAAGAATTTGTTGCGCCTCTGTGAAATCTCACGTATGCCAGTTCTTCTCTCTCTAGTTTTATATTCCTTTTAATCTCAGCCATTAGATTAAAGCATCCGAAGGCCAAACAATTTTGAGTTTTGGAATTTAAATACAAGATGCTATCAAATATTATTTTATTCTAGAAAACCACTAGTGGTTTTTTTTTGTCTCTAAAGCTCACTTCTTAAGTCTTTAATCCCTAAAAATTAGGGGGCCCATGCAAGGTCCATTTTTCCCCCTAATGGATTGAGTGATGACTAGCTTGGGCTACACTTCCTATCGATGAAATGACACTTCTCTGACTACTAAGCACCCATCTTGATCTTAAGTTCATTCACCCCTTTGGGCCTATGTCTATTCCTTATTTTCCCTTAATTCACTCCTCAATCACTTCAAATTTTGCTCCCAAATAGCTTGAATAGTCCTAAATGATACCACTCTTGGCGATACCACACAGACGATACGATATTAGACTTGCCACGATATGATACCAAAAGTCTATGGCGCTATGATACCACTGAGTGGCATGATACGATACTAGAGGTGCAAACGATATGATACCTCTGCAACCCCAGGATACGATACCAAGGCATTCGACGATATGATACTTGACCACTTCACGATACAATATCAACAATCACACGATACAATATTGGAATGCTCACGATAAGATACTGACTCTATGAGCGATATGATACTAAAGGGTTGGGTGATATGATACCAAGTGGTCGATACGATACCACTTTATGCACGATACAATACCAGAAGTAGGTGATGATATGATACCAAAGTCATCGGTGATACTACGATACCACCAGGCGATCGTGATCGCGATACCAACACTTGATGATACAATACTGGAACACTATCGCAATACCTCAAGTGGGTATGCAGCGATACGATACCATGCGAGTATTGTGATACTAGGGAATTTTGATATCGTGATACCAAAACTCAACCTATCCCGATACCTCAACCAAATTTCATCTAAACTTAATTTTTTTATGTGCAAAGTGTTTCTTTACCTCACGTCTTCACTCTTGACCCCCTGTATCACCTAATGGACATCAAAAAACTCTCTGTTATACCCCATGATACCAAAAACACTTTTAATCACATGCGTGTGTGTTCTTAAGGTGATTTTGATACCAAAAATTTGTATAGCTTACCTTCAAGGATGCCTCAACCAAACTTTGTGCTCTCAATGTCACTCTTTGGCTTGCTAGGCACGATACCACTATTGCAATACCAATCACTGCCCTCCTCACGATACCTGTTCTCACAAATGATCAGCTGAACTATTTTTTTTTTGTTTTTATAGCTTTGAGTTGCTTAAGACCTAAAGTAAACTAATTTTGATAATTTTTGGATTTTTTTCTTGGTGTAATCTACTCTCTCTACTCTACTCCTCTCTCTTGCCTAACCCTAACTCTTCCCTTACTTCCTCACTCCTTACCCTAAACCTAAAACCTCATTGCACACAACCTAAGAGTGTGAAGTAACAAGTGTTGAAGTACTTGACTACTTGCCATTGAACAAATTCATTTCTACAAGTACGATTCCTTCACTCGAGAGCTATAACCATCACGAAGGCACCTTGGTTAGGTTTCTTCCGTGCATATAGTGGTGGATTAATACACATTTAATTATCAATCTGAGAAACCACAAGAACCAAGTGTATGAAGACATGTGGGTACATGATGGTATGGGAAGTGGTTAAGCTACAATGCATGTGAAAAGACTCAACTAACTCTCCAACTCGATAATCCTCTAAAAATGCATGCCGTGATACCATTTATAGTAGTAAGCACAAATTTGAGCTTTTCTCTCAGCTCCAAACTCCAAATATGGTCAATAAATGTCTTCTTATCGAAGCTCTTGACGAGATACATCTATTAATCATTTTCTCATTCAAATCTGACAAACACTTTTCAAGTTATGATCAAAATAGTGAATGGTAGGAAACACCAACACTTGCTCCACAACTCGTAATGGCTCACACACACACTACAATAGTTCAAAAGAGATGGGAAGGAATAGATAATAGTCCTACACACACATTTCAAGCATTATACACACACAAAAGATCATGGAGAAGGAGGAAATCTACAAAAAAGAAGCAAATTCAAAATTCTTCTTCAATTCTTCACAATGGCAAAAGTTGTTTACAAGAGTCACAAAGTGACTTATATACATGTGCCCTAAAAATGTTCCTTTCACACAAGAGACCGACACTTTATTGTCTAATTTCCTACTATTTTACAAGAGTTATGTTACAAGAATTTGGGCTTATACATCTAGAGGACTCCTCTAGTGCTTTTACATGGCTTCGAGGGAATTTCATAGGATTTTGAAGAAGAAAACTTATCCTCATTAACTTGAAAATTTTGGGGCTCCTCTCATGTGCCTCTTTTCTCTGTAACACCACCACATTATTACCTATACTAAAAAGATGCTCTTTTATCTGAGTTGCATATCCTACATAACAATTTCCACAACATTTGCACTATATTGTGGAGATTGTTTTACCCTCTTGATGAATAATCACATATGACCTTTCTTTTCCCTTTCCCATAGTGCTTGCTTTAGGAAGACTTTATATCTAACAAAAGACAACATGAATCAATATCAAATAAGATATACATTTCACTAAATATATATCTTAAAATATATATAAACTACTCTAAATCTCTCTTAGAGTTTTTAAATCTATTAATTTATGTATTTACATTTTCTATCTATTAAAGCTCTCAGTCATACACAAGCTCACTATTGTGAAGTAAGAATCAATGTCGAGTAAAAAAATCATAATAGATTTTAATTCTCAATCACACACACATACAATTACACATATTACAGTGTAGTAAGAATCAATGTTGAGTCAAACATTTACAATAGATTTTAATTTTCAATCATAGTGTATACACATACATACAATTACACGTTACACATACTATTGATTAGTAAGAATCAGTGTTGAGTCAAACAATCACAATTGATTTTAAATTATCAATCATATGCATGTACACTTATGCATACTATTGTGAAGTAAGAATCAATGTTGAGTCAAACAATCACAATAGTTTTTCATTCACAATTATACACTCATATGCACATATACATGCTATGAAACGTCATTGGATCCCTTTACAATTCAAGGTTCTAAGAAGGTGTTAATACAAGACAAAACCATCTAGAGACCTATAAAGTTCTAGTTCACTTATTAATTCTCAAACCTTGAATTATCAAAAAGAAGATAAAACCTTTTCCAATAAATCCATTAGTTTTCCTATCACAATCAAACATGCACATACACATGTGCATACACAATCACATTAGGTTTTCACTCACAATCATATGACATACACACACATACACATACTATTGTGAAGTAAGAATCAATATTGGTTCAAACAATCACAATACAATTTTACTCAACATCATAGACACACATACATATACTATTGTGAAGTAAGAATCAATGTTGATTCAAACAATCACAGTTGTTTTTAACACACAAAAAAAATAGTTTTCTTTAGTTTTAATACTAAAATACTTTATATTTCTAACAATAGCTTATACCTTGTTCTTTGTACGACACTGTAAGTTTGTAAAAAACAAATTAACTCTTATGGAAAATTATTCAAAGTGTGTTCTTTTATAATACCATATTCGCCTGAATTCTTTTTCATCCAAAAATTAAGCTTTCGATCGAAAAATTTTCGGATCAAAAATGTTTTTGATTGAAAGCGTTTTCGATCGAAAAGCACCAAATTACCATGCAAAAAGTATTGTCATGACCAAATAATCTAACATGGCACCAAACAACTTCGTTGAATAATAAGGGCTGGGCATAAAATTACATAATTATTCATGAATAAACGAATTGTCGAATAACGAATAATGCAACCTAACACATTGATGAAAGGAATCTAAAGCAAATGTGTAGGGATCAAAGTGTGCTTGGCCTACCAAATATCTCCAAGAAACATATGATATACAAGTGTAGTGCTTGTCAACTTGGAAAGTCACATAGAAAACCCTTTATGAAGAGAGGATACATTCATGGTGACTTGTTGGAGCTAGTCCACATAGATGTTTGGGGACCTAGCAAGGAGCCATCAAAAATTAGAATAGTTAGCTAAGGTCCTCAAGGTACACTCACTCTAAATTAGATAATTTAACTTGGAATAGTTAGTTAAGGTCATCAAATGAGATGTTTCTAAAAGTTCTTGGGTCAAATGTTATCAGAGAGTGAGAAGTGACATTTTTCTAAGAGGTTCAAGTCCAAAAATCACAAGTTTTTCAGAGCTCCTCTATTTCAAAGTTATCTGTTTTGGCACAACTATTTGGCAATGATGCTCAAAGGTACATAGTAGATCTAAATGCATATTTGGGAAGCTAAATCTATCTATTAAGGTATTCTCTAGTCACATTGTCAAGTATAAAGTAGGATTATTGCAATACCACCTCATCTTTGGAGTGTATCCAACCATCTCCTCACATGATCAACACCCAAATTAGCCATAAGGTGTCTGAGCCACACATTCAACAGTCATTTTGAAAGCTCCCCTATAATCAATCTCACAACTAGAAGTAACCACCGTAGGCTACTTATTTCTCAACCAAGATATGCATGATCTACCAAGCATGAAGCAAAAACAATTGGTGGACAGACGATTGTCATAGCAACTAGCCTAGTCACAGTTAGAAAAAGCATGTGAATCTAGTTGTAGTGATCTCCCCTTGGGATAAAATAATCCAAGTATCGTGGTACCACTCATGTAGTGAAAGATGCACTTAACCACCTGTCAATGCTTGACATCTAGGCAATGCATAAACTTGCTCATCTTTGAGACAACAAACTGAATATATGTTTGAGTGATGCATAAGTAAATCAAGCATTCTAATAGCCCACTGATAAAGAACAGCTCAAATGCATCTCCAGCATCATGAAGACTTAACCATAAACCTATTTCCATAGGAGTGGCAATAGGTTTGCAGTCTTCAAGGCCAAAAACCTACAATAATGTGTCAATAACTCTTGTTTGACACAAAGCTATTCCACCATCAACTTTCATAAATTGAATGCCCAAATAATGATGCAAATGCCCCAAACACTACTAGAAATTGGGGGGCATAGCGATGCACCCCATTGAAAATAAAAGTGGGTTTTTTCGCTTATGCGATAAAAGGGTCGCATAAGTGACGAAACTCTTTTTTATTTAAAAAAAACGATGTCTTGTTGCATAAGCGATGCAGAGCATCGCTTATGCGATGCACTTTTGCACCATCACAAATAGTGTCGCTATCTAGCGACCCTCATATGGACATTCACAAATTGATTCCAATGCTTGAGCGTCACATAAGTGACGTTTTGAGATTTTAGAGCATCACATAAGCGACACTCTAGATTCTTAAAAGAAAAATTGATTTCTCCCAGCACATTTGTGCCGGAATTGAGACGAGAGAGAGAGAGAGAACGTGCACACACAATCTCCTAGCGATGGTTTGAGAGAGGCAAAGGTATGCTCACACACACATACACACACAAGTTTACACACACATATACACATGCATACACACACATATATACACACATAGACACACATAGACACACACACACACATACACATAGACACACACACATACACAAGCACATACACACATAGAAACACATAAACACACACACACATACACACATACACACACATACACAAATTTACACACATACACATGCATACACATGCATATACACACACATAGACACACACATACACACATAGATACACACACATACACACATAGACACACACATACACACACATATACACACACATACATAGATAGCAACATACACACATACACACACACACATACACACACACATACACACACATACACATATACACACACATTTAAACACACACATACACACACACATAGATACACACACATAGATACACACACATAGACACACAGACACACATAGACACACACACATACACACATAGACACACACATACACAGACACATACACAAACATACACATGCATACAGACACGCATATATACACGCAGACACACACATACACACATAGACACACACACATACACACATAGACACACACGCATACACACACACATAGACACATACACACTTACACACACATATAGATTTACACACACACATACACATGCATACACACACATATATACACACATAGACACACATGTACATGCATAGACACACACACATACACACACATATACACACACAAATAGACACATACACACTTACACACATACATACATCCACACACATTTACACACACACATGCACACATGCATATAGACACATATCTACAAATACACACATATATACACACATAGACACACGTACACACATAGTCACACACACATACACACATAGACACACACATATGCACATACACACATACACACACATATATGCATACACACACATAGAGACACACATACACACACATACACATACATACATACACATGCATACATACACATGCATACATACACATGCATACATAATGCATATGCATATGCATACATACATACTTACATGCATACACACACGTGCATAGATATGCATACATAATGCACATGCATATGCACACATACATAACACTGAGTCACAAAAAAGGAGAACAAAGACATGTTTTCCATTTATTTGTACCTAAAGACCATGATATCAAGCAATAAAGTGTCCATCTCACAATATCTAGTAAGAATCACTTGTTCTTGCTTGTAAACATTGAGTAGAAGCTTGATTCTATAACCCAAGTAGTCGGACATAGATATGTCAAAATGCTTGGTGCCATGAAAAACAATTGTTCAATATGATCAAGAACCCCACATCATGACCTTTGACATAAGACATCATAGTTAAAGGTATGAATAGTAATTGGTGAAACCCCTTCATTACATCTAGAACCTCTGCAAGCAAAGATTAAAGGTGATTAAAAGCTACTCAAAATTCGTAGCACATGTGTTGCAAAAGTCCAATCTTTTAATAAGGCAATTCAGATCATTGCTTTGTACAGTTCAGAGCCTCATTGAATTTTGGCCATATTCATAGCATATGAAATGAATATCACAAAAGCATTCCCAAGAGAAGACCATAAAGAATCAATTATATTAAACAACATCCAAACATTCATCAGAGAAATGGTCAAGATAAGTATAGCTTTGCACAAATTGGAAGCAGAACTTGGCATTATATTTGTATTAAAATGATGTTTACATTTCATGTATGTTTTACAAGAACAATAAGCCTCTACAATAGAAGCTGATCATAGGTTTCCTCAGGCTCCTACGTAATGGCATCCTCTGGAACCCTAGAACTCATCTCCTACTTCTCATGCTCCAAGATTGGCTCTTCAAGGTTATCCATGTCTCCCGATTCATCTGCAAGTGGGGGAACAGGCTCCCTTGAAGTAGGTTGGAATCTCTATGTGTCTGCAATGTGCTTCCTTCCAACCTCTTGCTCCTCATCTAGGCATTCATTCAACCCATTGATTCTCATTCTTATGAAGCTCACTTGAGCATCATGCTTCTCCACAGCTATGCAGTGCCTGAACATCTTTAAGGAGCAACTGAGATTCGTTTGAGAAATGTTACAACTAGAATTACCTGTGCCAGAAAAATGTTCTAGGACCCAATCATTAACATTGGAGAATAGTTGAATCAATCTCATTATATGCTTTTATGACTTTTGATATGGGTTAACCAATGTGCTATCCCTAGCTACATGATGAAGTTTCTTGGTAACTGTTGGGAACATGAGCACATTGGAGATCCCATTCTCATTGGAATGCTCTCTGACTCTTCTTTTGATTACTTCATCATAATAGCCAACCATAATGCATTTGGTGGAGCTCACAAATCTATGCAAAGGAGTATGATTCACGTTTGTCTTCACCCTGCCAATGAGAACTATAAGTGAGAGAGAGCATCATTTAAGCCACGAAGATAGTAGGAAGAACAAATACCATGTGAGGCACTCTAGAACATGACATCTCGACTTCAAAGCGGTTGAAACATAGAAAGATTGGTCTCTGCTATGGAAAATTACTATCCTCCAAAGAGGAGACATAGTCAAATCCGCAAAATCAGTGACCATTTTCCAAATCTAAGTGTGCTTGAAAGGCTCATCATCATTCACTGATCCCAACATTCCAAATCCATAGGGTATGTTTGCTATACGAAGGGAGAAATGCTTTCTATGCACAACAATACAAATATTATTTACATCACTACATAATACATTGTAATATACAAGTCTAAGTGGGTCTAGGGGACTCAAGAAATACTTCAGATCAGATTCATCATCAAAATCTATCTCCTTGGATTTCAGTCTAGATTTCTCATGCCTTGCCCTTTGAATGTGAGCCAGGAATGCAAGGGGACAATCATCATTTGCCTGTGTAGACTTACCTTTCTTTGGTTTCTATAGAAGCAAGTGGAAATGAAATTAAACGAGCTCTATGATAAACAAGTGGAAACATGAGGAATTGATGCCTCGCATCAATTTCTTGTCTAGGTCAATGTCAGGCATCAACTTTCTGCTGAAAGTCGATGCATGGCATTGACCTCTCCCACAATTCAATGCATGGCATCGACATATGCCACTAAGTTGATGCTATTCATCGAGTTTCAATAGTAAATCAATGCCATGCATCGACTTTCAGTAGTAAGTTGATGCCAGGTATCGACCTGTACCACAAGTCGATGCCAAGCATCACGTTAATACTAAAAGTTGATGCCTAGCATCAACTTAGTGGCATAGGTCGATGCCAAGCATCAACCTTCAGTAGAAAGTCGATGTCAAGCATCGACCGAGACAAAAAACCAGGCATCCTCTCTTAGAATAGAACCTACCCAATCACGAAATAGAATAAAATACTCCAATAAAGCTTTGTATGATGAGGTGATTGGATACTCTACTTGGACCTCTATCCAAGAGAAGCATCCCAACCTCTTCATCATCACCTACTGAATCTTCATGTATATTTTATGACTACAATCACAAACATGAAAAGGAGAGTAGGTTAGACCAAAAATATGGAGTAGGGAAAAAGCATGTGAGAATAAAATACATACTTATTAAGCTCAATCACCATCTCTTCTACGCTTAACTCCTTGGAGATTACCCTTGACAAAGTTGATATAATCAAAGTATCATCCTTGATTCCCTGAAGGGCTCTCCATGGTGTTTGCTTCATGTCCTCAGGAGCCTCTTCAATGGAAAGGTCAACTTTCCTTCCCTTTCCCATCAAATCAACCTGAGGGTCTAGCCTCGACTTCCTTTGCTTCTGGCTCTTGACCTTCTTGTTCTCCCACATTGTGAATATCTTATCCTAGAGATCCCATATCTCACCTATTCTGAATGCAAGCTGAAACCATGGATCATACTTTCTCATAGCATCAAACTTCCTATTTTCATCTAGTGCAATGCCAACCTCAATAAGGTATTTCTTTCACAGATTGGGATGTATTCTACCAGCCTCCTTCTTTATGCAATCTTCGTACTCATGGTAGAAGAAACAAATTCTCTCTATAGAGGAATTCTTCTGCCTGTAGTCATTATCATTGTCGTGATCCCAAGCAAGAAGCTTGGCATCCTCAGTTGTAATCCCAACATAGATTTTGCACTCTGCATACCTAAAGAAGAATGTGGTGGGGTTCTCCTTCACTAGCTATCTACGGGTCTCTACAGAGTGTGAACCACCAATAACATAATATGTGTAATCTTCATATAGGCCCTCATTGAAATCCTCCATAGAGCTGCACTCATTCGGATCCACCATGACGAGGAATGGCACAACAGTAGCATGAGGATTTATCTTCATTTTCTTCTTAGGATTTTGCACATGCAAATTATGTGGCTCCTTATCTCAATGGGCCTCCTTCTTGTGACTGGATCAAGTGGTGGCCTATTGATGATATTGATTGGTAGGCAGAACAGCTACCCCTTCTTGACAAGCTTTCTCTGAGCTATGTCCTCCCTCATCTTGTTCTGCTCAGAATTCCTGATGCAAGCTAACCACCACGTGCAACAATAATACCCTCATAGCTAGACATGGACTCAGAAGACTCCTCATCAGCCACTCTCTTCATTTTCTTCAATGGCTTCTTCTACATGCACTGCTTACCCTTTGCCTTTATAGGGGTTTTCTTCTTCTGTTGTGTTGGCATAATGTTGCCCTCAGTCCATGGAATCAAGTCTTTGATCAGGTTCATTGATTCCCTGCAGATCTTTGCAAGCCTCTTTGGCACACAGCACTCCGGGCACAAGAGATCCATCTTGCAGATTGCATTTCGTAAGCCCTTCGATGTCTCTACTAGGAAAAGGAGGTTGTCGGAATCATCATCCTCATAGTCCACTTTGAACACAAGGCCATACTGAAAGGCTTGTGTTGTCATGATCTTGCCTCCCCCATAGGCCCCTGCAAACACAAGGAGGACTACATTCTTCTCTTCAACATATTGAAGGCACCACTCCAGGTTTTTCATGTCCTCGAATGGACGATCTTTCCTTATGACCTCTATCTCCTTTGACCTCTCCTTCCTAGTTTCATCATCCTCAGCTATTCTGATGCTGGCATTCATGGTTAATGCCAAAGGTACCAAAACGAATTCTTCAAAACATGGGGACAAGAAGAAGAAGGACAAAAAGAAGTTCAAGGGAGAGTGTTTCCATTGCAAGAAGAAAGGCCACATAATCCAAGAGTGTCACATTAAGAAGGTAGAGGAGAAGAGTGGCTCTTCAAAAAGTGGCAAGGGCAAGGAGGTTGCAAACACTGCTGAATTTGAGTCTGAGTTGTTTGTTATGATAGAGGAAATATGTTCCTCAACTGAACATTTAGCTAGAGATGCCTCACCGGTGTTGGACACTGGTGCCTCTCATCACATGACAAGGAGAAAAGACCTTTACAATTCCCTACAACCTCTAGAGGAACCTATCATGGTGAAGGTAGGTAACAATGCAAGATGTCTTGCTAAAGCCAAAGGTATGATGTCTTTCATTAAACATAATGGGGACATTAGAAAGTTTTCAAATGTGTTGTATGTTCCACAAATCAAATGAAATCTAATTTTGATAGTTTCTATAATTGATCAAGATCCTCAGGTGTCTTTTACCAAGATAGGAGTAGAGATTTCGGACCAAAATAACAATGTTGTTTGGACTGGAATAAGGAGGAACAATCTGTACAAGTTTTCTACTCTTACAGCCACGATAAATGTGGGCACAAGTAAGCTTTGGCATGAGAGATTTGCCACATAGCGTACCTCTTATGAAAGAGATGCACTAGAAAGGTATGGTTGCTCACCTCCTGCTAGTTGCAGAGATGAACGAACCATGTGAAGCTTGCATGATGGGCAAGCAAGAGAGGAAGACATTTCCTCAAGTAAGAAAGAATAGAGCAAGTGGTCCTCTTGAGTTGGTGCATGCTGAATTGTGAAAAAAAATGCCTACACAAGCCTTGGGAGGATCTTCCTACTTCATGTTACTCGTCAATGACTATAGTAGGAAGATGTGGGTGTACTTTATTTGTGATAAGGCTCAAGATTTTGGTAAATTTAAAGAATGGCTTCAACTTGTTGAAACTGAAATAGGGAAAAAGATGAAGAATTTCAGGATGGATGGTGGCAATGAGTTCATGTCAACAAAATTTGATGATTTTTGTAAGGGCAAAGGAATCAAGCATGAAATCACAACTATGCATCACCTCAACAAAACGGTGTTGCTAAACATAGGAATCAAACCATCGTGGAAATGGCAAGGTCCATGTTGAAGGGAAAAGGACTGCCAATGTTGACCATCTGAATCATAGGTACACTAAGGAAGTTGATGGAAAGACTCTACAAGAAGCCTACACTGGTAGAAAGCCTTCTATTTCCCATTTCAAAGTGTTTGGAAGTGAGTGTTATGTGCACATTCCGAACAAAGAGAGAAACAAGATTCAACCAAAAAGCAACAAATGTATCTTTTGAGGGTATAGTGACAAGAAGAGAGCTTACAAGCTTTATGACCCAGAGGCAAAGAAGATCATAGCGAGTCTTTTCTTTTTGAGCATGTTCGTTTAGTATTACACACCATTTCTAAGTTATATTTACCTGTGAATGCATTACTACTTTTAGTGCAATACCAATCAACCATCAAAGCCTTTATTCTTCTTTGATCAATATCTTTAGTGTCCTCTAGAACCTTTGCAATCCAAAATGGTCTGGTAGCCTCATCACCATCAGCAAGTACTGCAATAAGTGTTCCAACATTTATCTCTATTAAATTTCCTTGCCATCTAGCTTCTGCCTGTTTTGTCATCCTTGGGCCTACATAAATATTTCTTTCTGGTGGATGTATAAAACTTTGAAGTGCATTTGCATTACATGTTTCGGCCACATTCACTGATCTTTATGTACAAAAATCCCATGTGAATGGAACATCAACTGGCCAATGACCTACAATCGTATACGTTATAATCTCTTCTTGATCATTGAAAAAGTCATCCCACCAAGATACTGCATCTTGATCTCCAGCGTATTGTTTTGCATGCTCAATATGTCTCTTCTTTTCAATGAGTGCATGCATCCATATTTTACTTTGATCAACCACATTTCCACATCTTTCTGTATTGTTTTTATCTTCATATGATGATTGTTCTGCACCATACACAGACAAATTAGGCACCTACAATAAGAATCTCCATCCGTCTTTAGGCTCCCACCTAGGAGAAGATGAATAGTGCTTTGCAAATAAAAGGGTTATGTCATCAACCTCCTCATCAAGAATACATGGTTGAAACTAATATTGTGCAATGGAGCCAAAACCTTAGCACTATTATCAAAGCCCACTGAGCAAAAGTGCATAAAGTTATAAATCTCTGTGAGGTGTTGAACTTCCGGTTTTGGAGTATATGCTTCTGAAATCAGCTCAAATAAAATCGGAAGAGTAAAAGCATTGTTACGTGCCACCTTCTTAGAGAACGTACTGAACATTTGATCAATGTGATCATGAGTGTGCCCAACCAGAAGGAAATTTACCTTAACCTTCTGAAATACTTGTTTATCAACAAGCATGCATAAATATCCAAAGACTGTAGAATTTTTATTCTCTCTTTTAGTATTATCAAGTTGCAAATACATAGGAGGTGGCAAAAGACCCTTCCATGATTGCAAAATCTGATGAATGGCAATAACTATAAGGTTTGGATCATTATGCACATTCGGATATGTGAAAAAAACCTTGGACATTACAATTCCATTGTATACCAAAGCACCAACCAAATGCATTTGCACAAGGAATTCATCTCCAATGTCCTTAGGGATGGGATAAAAATGTGGCAAACATTTTTTTAATCCATATCATCGATCAACAAACACATATAATGCTCCGAATTTCTGAGTGCTTTACTTCGATGATGAATTGCTTTCTTTCTCTCTAAAGCTTGACTCTCACCATGGTTCTTTAGAAGGTTTTTAAAATTATCTTTTTCTTGTGGTGTTGAAGCCCCCTTTGCCATGTTTTTCAAAGTGGTGCAAGCTGAACATTCACCCATTCTAGCTTTACGAGGAATAGACACATTGTTAAACTCTTGTTTCCATAATCAAGTAAAGTGATGATACAACACATACATCTCATTTCTATTTTCCATGTCTTCTTTATATATTTGAAATACTTCTCGACGAGTAAAGTTATCTGACAAGTGCAACCTTCTAGTTGTAGGCATAACCTCACAATGCAAGCTAAAACAGTTCATCACCCAATCCATTACATGACGTCCAATAGATCCTTTGGTCCCAACATGAAACGTATCCAAAATGAGATCTCCATTCATAAGCCCCTGTTGAACCTTATGTATTGTTCTTTAGTCTAATTATTGTAATCTCGCATTCTTCTATATCATCATTGATGATTTGAATTGTAGAAGTTGTTGTTGTAGCCACTGAAGTTGTTTGTTCTACCTTTTGTATTTCCATAGCCTCCTCTATTGAAGCCTCCTCCTCTCTGATTTGTGGGGTTCCTAAAACAATTCTCAGTTGTATGATTAGTTAGGCCACATATGGCACATGGAGAGGAGCTTTGAAATCTCCCCCGGCCTTGTATTCCTTCTCTGTCTCTTCCTCTTGAACCTTTACCTCTACCTACAAAATTTGCTTGAGAGGTACTACTTTCATCATCAGATCTTTTACCTTTGCATTTTCCATCCTTATGCTTACTCTTATCTATGTACAGGGTAAAGGATTGGTTACGTTTTGAGTTGTGTCCATTCTTCATAAGATTTCCCTCATGTGTGAACAATTGTCCCATGAGAGTGTTGAAGTCAGCTATCTGCATGTCCATGTATAGGTCTATTGCCATAGTGAAGGCTTCCCATTTATCATCTTCTTTGATTCCATTGATCACTTGCCTCACAATGTGCTCTTCATCTATGACTTCTCCAATGCTCCCAAGTTGATTAGCCACATCCTTCATTTTTGTGACAAAATCAATCACAATTTGCTTGGGCATTTTCTTGAGTGTGGTGAACTCCATCTAGAGTCAGTTCTTCCTAGATTTAGTGCTTAATGAGAAGAATGCTTCAAGAGCATTCCATGTCTCTTGTGGTCTTGCAGATCCTAATATGTGGAAGTACAAAAATCAAAGATTGAGTTGAGAATGTAAGACCTCGCTAGAGCATCCTTTGAACACCATGTAGTTAACATCTCTTATTCTTCTTGAGTTGGTTGTCCTTTGCTTCTGAGGATTGGCATCATCTCATCTCCAGAGATGTAACCATAGAGATTTCATGAAGGTAGGCTTCCATTTTGAGTGACCAAGCTGAGTAGTTGCCTCGGTCCAATTTGTCAATGGATGAAGGAAATCCATCTCCCATCTTGAGTTGATGTTGCTTTGATGCCACTGTGAAGTGATGGTTGGATACACTCCAATGATGAGGTGGGTTTTGCAATAATCATGCTCTATTCCTATCAATGTGACTTCAAAGAACCTTAGTAGACACCTTTAGACTCCCAAATATGCATTTAGACCCACTATGTACCTTTGAGCATCATTTTCAAATAGTTGTGCCAAAACAAATAACTTTCAAATAGAAGAGCTCTCAAAAGCTTGCTATTTTTGGACTTGAACCTCTCATAAACATGTTCAGTTATCACTCTCTGATAATAATTGACCCAAGAACTTTTAGACACATCTAATTGATGACCTTAGCTAACTATTCCAAGTTATCCCAATAATTTAGAGTGAGTATACCTTGAGGAATGAGTTTGAGAAGTTAGGGGTGTAATGCTGACTTTTTAGGAGGATGATAATATGTAGATACAGGTAGCTTATAGGGTTCATATCTCGCAATCTAATGATCTGAATGTAATGAAAATTGATACATAGTAACTAGAATAATAACGATACATATTCCAAGTTACATCAGGTCAAATGATTCATTACACAAAGAGAACACAATCAAACAAGAGCACTGAGATGGTGAGATAGTAGCACATAATAGTAGATAGAGATTAATTTGAAGTAATGACTCAAATTTTATATGCTAATGGATGTATGATACAAAGGAGATGAAGTGGAACTACTCATACACATGTGAGCTTAGTGTATGCTCAACCATGAGACTCAATGGCTCTCTCTTCTCTGTCATATCCTGCAACTAAAAGTCACTTATATTTATACTCATATAGTGAGTTTGAAATTTGAATTTCTTCCACCTAAAAGTGTCCCTAAAATTTAGGTGTTGATTGGTTTGATTCCAACCACATATTAGTCATGATCTTTGGCTTTTAATATCACAAGACTCCTTTAGCTTATTCTCTTTTAGTTTTATCCAATGAGATAAAGTCCATGAATTTTACAAGAGGTGTTCATATTTCTTTCATAAGTGATCAAAATGAATAGGTGAGAAGTCCTTGTTATTTGGTTGAGCATCTAGGCTTGCCAAATGTTCCAATAGATTATTCTTTTTTTAGCACAATCTTTTTTGATAGTCAGAGTGCATTGGCAATTGCAAGGAACCCTATATTCCATGCTCACACTAAGCACATTGAGGTGCACTAAAATTATGTCAGGGAGAGGTTCTGTGCTGGAGTGATGAATTTGGCATATACAAGAGAACATTGCAGACCTTTTCACAAAGGCTCTGCGTAGGGAGAAATTTGAAGCTTTCCACAAAGCTTTGGGCTTACTTCCTTTTGTGGATTGATACCACATAGCTTGGCACTTCCTTATACATGAGTGCTAGCTCCTTGTTCACTACATCACTCATGGGGGGATTTGTTGATATATTTTGGTAGTGATGTGTGTAAACACACTAGGACTCGTAGGGCACTTTTTTCCCTCTTTAGGAGTTTTTCCCCTGGCTTGTATATATTCCTATAACCCTAATGAATTATTTATCTTTGTACATTCTCTTGGTAATACATTCAGTATTGTGTGTTGTGCTCCAAGCTTCTTCTTCTTCTTCCTTGTGTTATTTGCGTGCTTTTGTAGACCTCAAACTCCAAAAAAATATCTATGTTTTGTATGTTCTTGCACTAAAAGAAATTTATTATCAGTTTATGCCATAATAGATCATGGTCTTGAAGTACATTTCAAAAAGAATGTTGTAGAAATTCTGGATGGGACAATATTCTAGGAAAAACAATGCAAAAAGATAAATTTTATGAGTTGACCATCCTCACTACTACACAATACAAAGATAGAAGCAGACTTTGGTATCAATGATGTCATTATCTTGGATTTTTGTTTTGCAAAGAGATGCAAAGAAAAGGGATCAAAAGAGAGAAGCAATCAAGATGAAGTTCCTCTGGAGTTGGTACATAGTGATCCCTCTAGTAAAATATGTACTTCTACTTTGCAAGGATCTCTTTACCTTTTGCTAATAGTCAATGATTATAGTAGAAAGATGTAGGTGTATTTTATTCAAGAGAAGGCTGATGGATTTAAAAAAATTTTAATGTGGCACAAGATTGTTGAAATTGAAGTAGGTAGGAAACTGAAGAAGTTCCTTACTAATCAAGGAAACTCGTTCTTATCCATGAAATTTAACAACTACTACAATGCTCATGGAATAAGAGGTAGCTTACCACATCGCACACCTCAAAAAAATGGTTTTTTCGAGAGATGAATTAGTACATTAGTTGAAATGGTGTTCTTGTTTTTTGTTGGTAAGGTGTGTGTGAAGTGTAGGAAGCGCTGAAGTGTAGGAAGATCAATCCCGTGACTTAGTATTTTGCTCATAACTTGAAGCAGAAGCGTTAGAATCGAGTGAAAAGACCACCATTAGATGCATCTTCTCGAGAGATTTGAAATGAATCTGCTATTTACTAATATTCGGAGTTTGAAGCTGAGAGAAAAGCTTGATTTACTATTGACTCATGTTTCAAGTGTCGCGACACCGTAGCTGACCTTGAAAACTTGATTGTGATGGATTTATACTTATTTGTACTTTGTGAAACTTCATTGGCATGGATCACTATTTGAATGCATGTCTTCATACACTCGGCTAGGTCTTGATACTCCTTGGATTGATAATTAAAGCGTGAGTCCCCACTATATGCACTTGAGGGGGATCGAGGTATAGTCTCTTTCTCCACAAGTCCCTAAGTCGGTACTTAGGTACACACATTTTTGGCACCGTTGCCAGGGAGAGTCGAATTAAAACGAGGCATTTGTGTGATGGTGAATAGCTCTTAGCATTGAAGTGAGTAGAGGAGTTGTGAAATTCTCTTCTTTGGTAAGTCACTCTCATTCGCACTTGCTACTTCTTGCTCTTGGAGTGTGTGTAGTGAGTTGATAGTTTAGGGAAGTGAGTAGAGACATAAGTTAGAGTAGGAAGGAGGAAGTAAGTGAATAGGCTAGGAAGATAGGGTTAGTTTCAAGATAGTCCTTTCAATTTTTTCGTCAAGTATTTCTCAACAGTATAAAAACCAAAAAAATCAAAGCATTTCACTTCATTTGTGCAAATGCAAGTGTCGAGTGCGCTCGACGTCGAATATCGCGAGTGGAGATCGGAGAGTGTGTAGAAACGCAGAGCAAGTGGGGGGGTGTAGAAGAACTTGAGAATAAGCTTCCAAGGTCAGCACATTAAATCCCTACTCTCTAAATCCACTTAAGTCAAGGTAACAAAGCAAAACGACCTGCGGTAAGTGTTGTGAAGGGTTCTACAAGAGCTGGGAAAGTTTTTTCTTTGATTCAGGCAATTGAAAGAGGGGAGACGAGCTCTAGGAGCACCTACATTAATTGGAAACTCTAATTTACATGTTCTCCCATGGTTGAGTGTCGCGACATCTAGATGTCGTGATCTCCTGTGGTTGAGTGTCACGATATCGTGAGATTTTTCTTGCGACATCTCGCAGATATCAGATATCGTGAGATTTTTCTTGCGACACCTGACAAATATCGAGTATCATGGGACTTTTCTTGCAACATTCATCAAGTGTCGGGTATCGTGGGACTTTCCTCGTGACATTCGTCAAGTGTTGGGTATCATGGGACTTTTCTAGTGACATTCATCAAGTGTCGGGTATTGTGGGACTTTCCTCGCGACATTCGTCAAGTGTCAGGTATCGTGGGACTTTTCTAGTGACATTCATCAAGTGTTGGGTATTGTGGGACTTTCCTAGCGACATTCATCAAGTGTCAGGTATCATGGGACTTTCCTCGCGACATTCGTCAAGTGTCAGGTATCGTGGGACTTTCCTCACAACATTCATCAAGTGTCGGGTATCGTGGGACTTTCCTAGCGACATTCGTCAAGTGTCGGGTATCGTGGGACTTTCCTCGCGACATTCGTCAAGTGTCGGGTATTGTGGGACTCTGAATTGCAACATTTGGTAGGTATCGAGTGTCATGAATCTAGTCAATATCAGGTATAATGCAGAAAGAGCTTTAGTGAAACCTCAGTAAAAAATCCCCAATTAATAAAAAAATTCATACAATTCTGGGGTTCTGCAAAGAGCATTGGGGGCAAGGGATTTGCCAAAACTCGACTTGAGTGTTTAAGTGAATGAACCTAAGATCCGGAAGAACTTTAGGAAGTTGAAGAAGTGTAATCTCTTCTATGGGAAGTGTAGCTGAACTAAGTATTCATTCGCATTACTCTGAAACCTCGAGTGAGTCTGAGGAGGAAACCCTCATGACCTTAGAAGACATTCAGAATTCTGTACCAATAGTTGGCATGATGTCAATTATTGAGGTTGAATATCGAGCGTCTTTAGAATATGTGAGCACCAACGAACATGGTTTACCCATCTACCTAGATGGGCTAAGCAAATCAGTGGCTAGGCTAAAGAAATCTACAGATGCTTACATAGTACCTAGGCTAGTTGTTAAGTATGCAGGAGGATTCTACATGGATAAAAGAGAGATTCTGTATGTAGTTATAGAGCATCCAAAAAACATCAATGAGCAAAGGGAAGAAGGCAATACCCACAACCTTAACAGAGAAGTACATGAAGAACAGGTATCTACCCCTAGAGGGAAGTCCATTGTAATTAGGGTCCGGAGAGGAGACCTAGTTCCCCAAGATGATTCCCTGATGAATGTTTATTTAATCAATGGGATGGAACATCTATTTAGAGCACACTCTTCATTGTGGGAAGAAGCCACCAATCCAGCCACCATCTATGAATTGCAAGATCCTCGAAAACCCCACTCACATGATGTATCTGGACAAGAATCAGAGAAGGTACTAGCCCTTAACGGAAGTAGAAAGGGCAGGGTTGAAATATGAGAACATCCCAGTGTTCCCACCTAGGGATCAAGCCACAACTTTGCAAAACTCCCAAGGAACCTATCATGATAATTCTTATCAGCATTCAGGATAGACACAACAAACGAACATTCTAGTTAGACCCCATGTGCAGTTTGTTACACCTGGAAATAATCCTAACTACCGACCACCTACACATGGAGAACCGAGGAATAGAATTCTAGTCCATGAGAGACCACCTATAGGAAGAGGACCAGGTATACCAATAGGTCGACCAGTCTTCCCTGTAATGCCTAGACCACCTGAATCGGGAAGAAGATTGAGGCCCATTCAGGTAGCCAAGTGCATGAGAAGTCACTATGATGGCTCTAGTGAACCATACAACCATAAAGCTTAATTCAAGCAAGTAATAAGAGGTGAAAAAGTGGAAGACTTTTTGATCCAATATGAATCCTTTGGCCTAACCCTTACAGACACGGCCTTAGCTTGGTTCCAACCTTTAGACCCTAATAATTTCCAAAACATGGAACAAGTCTATCAAGAATTGATTGAAGAATTTACTAAGTCCGGAATAAAAAACAACTCATCCTCATTAATCCATAGTTTTAAACAGGCTCCTACGGAATCGGTGAGATTGGCAGCAAGAAGATTTAAGCAATATGTGGATAGATGCCCTGTTGAAGAGAGACCCACTCAAAACAAAATGGTTTCATTGTTTTTGGAAGGATTAGTGAATGGATCATTGAGATCATTAGTATATGTGAAGAGAGTTCAAAATTTGCAAGAGTGTATGAAAGAGTGTATCGACCTAGAGGACAATCTAGCGGAAGATTTGAAAATACCTCAAGGTAGTGTGAAAAGTGAGGATACAACTAGCAGCACGTCAAATCCCAGGAAAGATGTAGAGGAAATAGCTAACTTAGTGGCTAAGAAGCTGAATGTTCAAGGACAGAGGAACTACCCAAACAATCCTATGAGAGTACCCATGCTTAGAAGATGTGTGCACTATGGAGGTGACCATCCTTCTCACATGTGCAATAGGGGAGTAGTTCCACACCTGCTTATGCTTACAATAGACCACCCACCCTAGACCCTATGCATTATTGTAGCATAGAACAAAGGTACACAAATCACAGCATAGAGAATTGTCCTTACAATCGATAGTCAAGACCGATACAACCACCCATGAGGCCTTATGGATCCTCAGAGAGATCAAGGGGGAGAAGCCTATAGATACCCCCATATCAGCAGCAAGCATCTGCACCGCGATCGTATGCTTACCAGGGGTACACTCAACCACAACCCCTGTTAGGGCAACAACCACCACACCCTCAGAATGTTGCCCCAGTGAAAATGGCTCAACTTGAAGAGAACCCAGAAAGAGCAATAGTCCCAGCCACTCCATTGGCTAGTAATGAGGTTTATGACCCATCTTATGAAGATAGTCAAAGAAATTATTCTACATATGAGAGCACTATAGTTGAGTACGGACAATCTTAAGAGCCATATCCTTATGGTTCTGAAGGACATGATGGTTCTTATGGATATGAGTAGGACTATGTGTCATTAATGTACACAGCTCCCAGAGCACAATGAATAGACCACCTGCACCTAGAGGACCATGTTATAGATGCGGAGGAGATCATTTTATCAGAGAATGTACGTTACCTAACCCACCACCTCCACAACGAATTTGGGAAGGATATTGTAGTGATTGTGGTAAAGAACATCTTTTTAGAGATTGCCCCAAGAACCCCAACAAAGTTAACTCCAATGTGCAGATCAATGTGATAGAAGTGATAGAGTCATCGGGGAGTGATAAGGAGTACACGGCGCCATTGAAAGCAATAATGAGGGCTAAAGCAAGAGAGACTTCAGAAAAATCTGGAGAAAATGATCACGTTGAAAAAGAGTTGAACATGCCCACACCTCAAGTAATTGCAGATTTTGAAGAGTGTGGGAAAAGCATTAAAAGTAAACGGACCCAAAGATGGAAGAATCGCAGAGAAAGGATGAAAGAAAAGAAATTGCAACAAAAGATGGAGAATGAGAATAATAAACAAGGTGAAGAAGAAAAACAAGAACTTGAGGGAAACAATAAGATAGAAAATCATAAAAAACAAGAAGCGGGATCAATGCTAGCTGACCCAATGCCAGAAGAGTTAGCCATGTGGATTCAGGCATACCAGGCATGAATAAAAGCAGGACCAACCATTGAGCAACACGAAAAGGAATATTCAAGGGGCGACCTAGAAAAGGAAAGATTGGAGATATGTAAGAAATTAATTGAAGTGGCTCAGCAAACCTTAGAAAAACCTGTTCAACCACTACCAAGCTCACGATCTCCCAAAAAGGAATTTCAGGAGTATGTCATATCTAGTGATCTCAGGGAAGGGAAGAAAGACGAGACCTATGGTGAAAATTACTGTGAGAATAATAGAGAAGGATCCATTATCCCCGAAGTAGACAAGGAATGGCCTAAAGACTTGTGGGCAAGCGTCTAGGAAGATAGATGGAAGAGAACGGAAGGAATTGAACCTCCCTTTGAGGAGTTAGAAGTAGAAGGTGAGTTTGAAGCATCAATACATGGGTTAAACTCAGAAGGATTATTGCAACTTGACGAGAGCAAAAATGACGAAGATAGTGTGAAGGCTTTGTCGAACTACACGGGAGAATACGAACATAACTCTGAATTACATTGTGTTCCCTCAGTGAGGAGAAAAGAGCAGAACACATTGATTCAAACGTCAGACATCATACAACATCTTAAAAAAGTAAAAATACCTTGTACTCTGACATTGGAAGAACTCTTGAAGGTAAAACTGCAATTGAAGGAGAAGCTCACTAGTCAATTAGGGACAAAGTGAGACAAAAGTGAGATGCCGGATGAACTAGCCAGAGTTAAAATCCCAGTAGATAAGGTTGGAGATTTCAGTGAGGGAGATGAAGGAAACACATGCCTCCCCATCACTTAGAGAGGTTACACCACTAAAGCCATCTTAGATTCGGGAGCGGGAGTAGGAATTGCTACCAAAGAAATTTGGGAGAAATGGGGAAAACCAGCTTTATGACCAACCAGGATGAAGATTCAAATGGCAGATGGACACATGGAACGACCCCTCGGATTATTAGAAGAAGTAACCTTTACCACTTGCGGAGTTGAATTTGAGCACTGCTTAGCAATCTGTCAATTTGAAAAGGCTAGCAATTATGAGATGATACTTGGAAGGCCTTTCATGAGACAGCTCAAGGTAGTGCAAGATTGGGGAAAAGATGCGATATACTTGCAGCATGAGGGAACCACGACCAAAATAAATATCCATATGTACGCGTATCAAGATGTTCCCCCCTTGCAATGGAATTTGATACATAAGGAGGACGACGATCAATCGATTCAGAGTATAGGTTCGAGTGACCAAACATGGATAAACAAAGACACTCATCTATGGATATTCCAAACAGCTAAAAGGGAAGAAGAAAGGAAGAGAGAATGGCAGAAGAGGCAGGGACTATCTAGATCTATAGAAGATCTGGCTTACATGCCCCAAATATTCTTAGATGAAGAATTCAAACCTCATGGTTGGATGGAGATTCTAGCTACTCTTGGTGTATGTGTAAATGAAGAAGTAATAACCATGAATGCATTGATGAGGAAGGATATGATGTGAGTTTATATGTGGTTGTTCTTCAAGAAGCCAAAGAAGGAGAAGTAATTGAAAAAGAATGGAAGGAAGATTATGAAAGCATCGAAATGGAACATAAACAAATTGAGAAAGAAAGTGAAAATCAAAGAATACATGTCATAAATAATGAGTTAAATCAAGGAACGACACAAAGGGAAGAACTTGAACCAGATAAAGAAAACAAAGAGGGAGAAAACAAGCCTCAAGACCAATTCAAAGTACCTACTCACTTCAAGAAATATGAGGTAGAGGAGAGGAAGATTGTTATCAAGATGCCGAAACGGGAAGCACAAAAAGGAATAGCATACGACAATAAAG
This sequence comes from Ceratopteris richardii, assembly GCA_020310875.1. Classification (NCBI taxonomy): domain Eukaryota; kingdom Viridiplantae; phylum Streptophyta; class Polypodiopsida; order Polypodiales; family Pteridaceae; genus Ceratopteris; species Ceratopteris richardii. Next base: position 126,382,062 of record CM035424.1, read on the forward strand.
AATAGACCAAGAAAATAATAGTAGCTTTGGAGGAAGGAGAAGAGAGATGCACTTTCATAGGACAAGATGTCTCATTGGAGGAAGAACAAGAGTTAATACGACTCATAAGAGAATATAGGGAAGTCTTTGCATGGACATATAAGGATTTAAAAGGGGTAGATCCCTTTATCTGTGCCCATAGAATCCCTATGACATCAGAAGCCAAACCTTGCAAACAAAGACCATACACCTATAACGATGTTTACTCAGCAAAAATTAAGGAAGAGATAGATAAGTTGTTGGACGGCAGCTTCATTTATGAGATCGAACACACAGAATGGGTATCACCTTTAGTGGTCGTGCCGAAAAAGAATGGCAAGTTAAGGGTATGCATTAATCTGAAAAAAGTGAATGCCGCCACCATACGAGATAGTTACCTGCTACCTATCATTGATCATCTTTTGGAATGGGTTGAAGGAAAGGAAGTCTATAGTTATCTGGACAGCTTTTCAAGGTATAATCAGGTAGCAATTGCTCCTGAAGATCAACATAAGACAACCTTTGCAACCGAATGGGGAGTGTATGCATTTAGGGTTATGCTTTTTGTTCTAACTAATGCCCCAGCTACTTTCCAAAGGTTGATATGTCATGTGTTCAAGGAATTCTTAAGGAAGAGTATGGAGGTATATGTGGACAACTTATGCACCTATACAGCTAGACGATCGGAACATATCCAAGAACTAAGAAAGCTTTGCCAAATGTCCACAATATAGAGTCTACCTTAATCTAGAAAAATGTGACTTCATGGTTCAATAAGGGAAGATATTAGGAAACATTGTCTCTAAAAATGGAATTTCCATGGATGAAGACAAAATCAAAGTGATTCTGGAGTTGCCGAGACCAAAGATTGCTAAGGAAGTGTAAGCATTTATGGGACATTGTGGATACTACTGTAGATATATCCACATGTGTGCCATAATTGCTAGGCCCCTTTATGCATTATTGTCTCAGTTTATTTGGACGGAAGAATGTGAAAAGGAATTCAACGAATTGAAGAGTCGCTTGAGTTCAGCACCAATCCTCAGAGTGCCTGATTGGAATAAACCATTTCACATTCATGTAGATGATTCCAAGTTTTCCATTGGATGCATCTTAGCGCAACCAGTAGATACAGGAAAGTTAGACCACCCTATAGCCTATGCCAGTAGACAATTAAACCAAGCAGACCGTAATTATACCACTATAGAGCAAGAAGGTTTAGGAATGGTGTATGCGGTAAAGAAGTTTCGACTCTACTTATTGGCAAACAAATTCAAATTCTTCATTGATCATCAAGTGTTACTGTACTTAGTCAATAAGCCTTGTAATACGGGATGACTAGTGCAATGGTTTCTATTGTTAATGGAATTTGATTTTGAAGTAGTAGTCAAGAAAGGGAATATGCACATGCGAGCATATCACCTATCGAGAAGGACACATGGAGAGCCCCCCACAGGAGTTCTAGATGATCTACCAGACACTTATCTTTTCAATCTCGAAGTATGTCCCCAATGGGTGGAAAAGTTGATCCCCATCCTCACCTATGGACCTCAACATAGGATTAAACAAAAGCCAGGAACTCTAGAAGACTAAAAACCTCCACATCATTGCCAAAAGCTTATACCACCAAGATCCAAGTGGGTTACTTATGAGACGTGTGGAGGAAGAGGAACAGGAGATGTGGCTTCAAAAGGCACATGTAAATCAATGGAAAACTCATCGAAATGCGAGTGGAACATGGAAAACACTGAAGAGATTGGGAATATACTGGCCAACCATGCGGAGGGATACACATAACTATGTATCTACCTGCCCAACTTGTCAAGAACAAAGACCAGAAGAGAACTCTACTCTATATTACTCTACTATGGCACTGCTCCACTTGTCGAGAGTCTGTTAATGATCATAGGTCCATAACCTTGCTTTTCTAACTTCCGTGCATGTTGTTTCAGCGTATATACTAGAACTAAATCTCTTTCTTTTAAGCCTTTATCTTTCACATGTGCATCAAAATATGCCTTCTGTCGCTTCTTTGCTACATATATTCATGCTGCTACTTTTAGCCTAGTTTCTCCTAATCGTTCCAAGTCCATTATTCTTGCTGATAATTCATGGCCGGTCCACTGATGTTCTTGTGCAACCTTAAAGGTTGGTATCAAGAAATTCAAAGGAAGCACAACATTCTGACCAAAAACCATCTGAAAGGGAGTTGCATTGAGTACGGTCTTGTAGGCCACTCGATATGCCCAAACAGAGTGGTGTAACTGTTTGTCCCAATCTGAACGTTTGTTGTTCACGAGTTTCGTCAGTACGTTATAAAGGATCTTGTTAGTGCTTTCAGCCTGACTATTGGCCTGAGGATGATATGGTGCGGATTTCTTGTGAATCATCATAAAATCCTGTAACAAATATTCAATGACTTGGTTTAGAAAGTGAGTTCCTCGATCGCTCACTAACTCTATAAGCAATCCATATCTTGTAAAGACATTTTCAAATAAGAATTTTGCTGTCGTGTGGGCATCATTCTTTTTTGTGGCTTTTGCCTCTACCCATTTGGTAAGATAATTTGTCGCAACAATAATGTATTCAGCATGTGTACCTTTTGCAGGGGGGTTAATGAGTCCTACAAAGTCTATACCCCACTTAGAAAATGCACGTCCGCCCATCATGGGTTTCAATGGCATTTCATCTTTGCGAGTAGGAAATTGAGTTCTTTGGCACACATCACATCTCTTAACATAGGTATGTGCATCCATGTGAAGAGTGGGCCACCATAATCCTGCAAAGAGGATGGCTTTGATTATCATATCGAGGCCAAAATGACCTCCTGCAACACCTTGGTGTGGAGTCTCTAGTACGCTCAAATAATCGCTCTCATGAACACACTGTCTTAGGTATCCATCTCGTCCTTGTTTGTATAGATTGTCACCAATAAGTGAATAGTCTTGAGCTTCCTGCTCTAGACTTCCTTGTCGTGCTAAAGTCATTCCTTGAGGGAATATCTTCGTCCTCAAGTACGTCACTAAGGGTTCACTCCATTCTGGTGTGAGAGACACGTGATATAGTGTAGCATGTTCTACAGGTGGTCTTTCACAACAAACATGGCATTCTTTACACAACTTGTAGACATCTGCTTCCATAGAAGGTCAATATACTCCTAGTCTATGTAGAGTCTGAAATGTACGATGTTTCAAATGATGTTGCTTTAATGCACCTACATGTGCTAATTGCAACCAATTTGCATGTTCTGATTCATCTACACAACAAGCAAGAATCTTTTGATTATCCTGTTTATATATACTTCCTGCTATGATTTGGTATCTCTGAGACTTGGTAATCTCTCCTTCTTTGATCCTTATCTTAGGATTCTTGGGTCCATATGTGAGAACAGGGACTATCAACTTAGCCCATTCTAGTGCTATCTCAAGGTTAAACAAATATGCATCCGCTAGTTCATCTGCTATCCCTTGAGGAGCTTCTCCTGTGGTTAGTCTCGAGAGGTGTTCAGCTCTGAGATGCATCTTTCCTTTCCTCACAACTACTTCAAAGTCATACTCCATGAGTAATAGAAACCAACGTATTAATCGTCCTGTGTTACATGGCTTATTGACTAAGTACAACAATGCTTGATGATCTGTAAAGAATTTGAACTTATTTGCCAACAAATAATGTCTGAATTTCTTTACTGCATAGATCATTCCTAATCCTTCTCGTTCTGTCATGGTGTAATTTCTTTCTGCTGCGTTCAACTGTCTGCTCGCGTAAGCTATGGGGAGATCTATATTACCTTCACTCGTGGGTTGTGATAACACACATCCTATGGCATAATTGGATGCATCCACATGTACATGGAATGATTTACTCTAATTCGAGGTTGTCAATATAGGTGTTGAGCACAAACGTTGTTTAAGTTCATTGAATGAATTCTCACACTCGTCTGTCCATTCAAAATTGGTCAAAAGAGAGTACAGAGGCTTGGCTATGATTGCATACATGTGTATGAATCATCTATAATAACCGCAATGACCCATAAATGCATGTACTTCTTTTACGTTAGTTGATCTAGGTAATTCTGCAATTACTTTCACTTTTTCTTCAGCCGTCGAAATTCCATTCTTTGACACAATGTTTCCTAGAATTTTGCCTTGTCTGACCATGAAAAAACATTTTTCTAGGTTCAAACAAACCTGATATTCTTGACATTTGTCAAATACTTGCCTTAACTCTAGGATATGCGTCTGTCTCACATTTGAATGTGCACATAAGTCATCAACATAAACTTCCAAATTCTTGCGTAAGAATTCCTTGAAAACATGACACATGAGTCGTTGGAAAGTAGCGGGTGCATTTGTTAAGCCAAATGGCATCAAACGAAATGAAAATATGCCCCATTCTGTGGCAAAAGCTGTCTTGTGTTGATCTTCTGGAGCAATGGCTACTTGATTATAGCCCGAGAAACCATCAAGAAAGCTGTAAACTTCCTTGCCCGCAACTCTTTCCAATAAGTGTTCCGTGATAGGAAGAGGATAACTGTCTCTAATCGTGGTGGCATTAACTTTTTTAAGGTTAATACACACACACAATTTTCCATTCTTCTTGGGCACAACCACAATGGGGAATACCCATTCGGTATGCTCAATTTCATAAATGAATCCTGCTTCTATGAAACGATCTATTTCCTCTTTAATTTTCGCAGCGTAGTTATCATTGTACTGTATGGTTTCTGTTTTGTCGGTTTTGCATCCGGAGTCATAGGGATTCTATGGGAACATATATCCGGATCTACTCCTTTCAAATCTTTGTAACTCCAAGCGAACACATCTCTATATTCGCGCAATAGGGCAACTAATTCTTCTTCTTCTTCCTTCGTCAAATCATGCCCTATGTAGGTACACTTTTCTTCTTCTCCTTCTATGGCAACTGTTATTTTTTTGGTTTTTTCTCGGTTATCGTATCCTTCTCCAATGTCAGGTTTTCTGTTAGGCAGTCGTACCATGATTCGTCTATCTTCTATTTCATATTTCTTGAAGTTCTCAGGAACTTCAAACAAGGATTCTTCTTCTTCTGACATGGTTCCTTTCTTCTTTCTTTTCTTGCCTTCACTCTTGACAGTCACTTGTGTGGTTAATATCACCTCATTCGTAATTCCTTCATGTTTCTGAGGGTGAGTCTCTACCTCATAGAAATATTCTTCTTCTAATGCAAAGGGAGGGTCCATAATAATTGACTCTAAATCAAAGTCACTTGCATCCTCAAATGCATCAGTGCTAGGTTCACACTCTTCTATAATTGAATCACATATGATGGGCTCTATCGTGAAAACTGAGATGTCATAGCCATCCTCGTCACAGTGGGGTGTCCATTGTTCTTCATTGATGGCTACATCCATGGTTGCTAGGATTTCTACCCAACCATGAGGTTCAAACTCCTCATCTGGAAATACTACAGGTGCGTAAGCTGGGCTTGAAGTGTTCGTGGATGTTGTTCTGAACCTAAGGTCCTGGCTTCTAACCGTTCTTCCTCTTGTTTTGCTACTTTACACATCCGTAAATGAGTGTCCTCGTGCAACCATGAGGGACCTGACTCCAATGAGAAATTGTTCTTGTAAGTCATCATTTCTTGAATAGGAGGATGGGTTCCTTGTTCTTTTCTCCACTTCTCTTCTTGGATTTCTCTCAGAAATTCATGTGAGTACCTATGTATGGAAGACAGGTTGTCTTGACTTTCTGTATTGGGTACTTGAGACAGGGATGGTGCATTTCTTTCTTGTGTCTCTGAGGCAATAGGGTTCCTATGCTGATTCTTTTTCTCCTTGCTATCAATCAAATGTTCTAGCCTCTCCATTAATCCTTGAAAGTGTAATTCAGGTTTTGCCATGTTATTCCAATTTAGATATCTAGAGGCTTCAAACATTGCTTGGGCTAATTCTACCATCTTCATGCAAAGTTTAGTTCTCTCAATTTCCAAGTCTGCTCGAGGGTAGTTCTTACTCATTTCAGCTATCTGGGGTCCTTCTTTTAATCTTGCTTGATACACACGAAACATCATGTCTAGGTTTTTTGGTATGGGTTCCGCTAAAACTTATCCTGATTTCTGAGCTGGGTTCTCTTGATTCAATTCTTGAGAGGTCAACTCTAGGATTTTGGCTCTTGATTCTTTTAAACTTCCTTTCAACTCGGTTATCTTTTTACTCCACTTTCTCTTAATCCTTTCTCTGGAATCTTTCCAAGATTTCGTCTTTTTACTGCTAGATTCTCCAACTTCACTAGTTCCGGTTACTTTCTCAGCATTAAACTGTTGATTCTGTAAGAGCGCCTAGGCTCTTGTTATAGCTTGGATAGGTATGTATGTAGGGTTGGATCCATCTGTGTTGTGCACAATACCTATCACGTTGATCGGTGTCACATTTGAAGCATTAGCAGGGTTCTTAGGACAATCTTTGATGATATGTTCTTCACCATAGTCAGCACAAAAGCCTTGTATATTATAGTATTGAGACTGTCCTGATATCGGAGGATGTGGACAATCCTTTATGAAATGGTCTCCTTGGCACCTAAAGCATGGTCCTCTAGGGCCCTGTGGTCTCTATTGTCTTAATTGGGGCCGTGGATTCGGGTTTGTGTACATCACATTAGCATAGTCGGGCTCCCAAATCGGTTCCACTGGTGGACTATCATATTGATATGTCTCCACATGTTCTGGTGACTCTGAGTAGTATGCGGGTGGACTATCTACATGAGTAGAGTCAAAACTGTTAGAGTTCGGATCGTTGTCAGTAATTAGGGGTGAAACGAGAACTAAAGCTCTATTGAGGTTCTCTTCTGTAGTAGCGTATTTCATTGAGATGACATTAGCTGGTGGGGGTGGCTGCTGAGCTAAAACAGGTTGTGGTCTCTGTTGAGCTTGATAAGGATAGTTCTGAGGAGGCATATAGTAATGAGGCTGAGCATTGTACTGACCTTGATACCTACCTGGCTGTGGGTATGCTTGCGGGTAGTTCTGTCTCACTACCTGTTTGTTGTATGGACAGTCCTGAGCCGTGTGATTTGTGTATCTTCTCTCAATTGTACACTACTGGCCACTAGGGTTGGCTTGCAATTGTGTTGCATTGGGACACACATTTGCCAAATGATTTCCACCACAGGTGTAACAACATACGTTAGTCGTTAACTTAGGCATCTGTTTACTAGAAACTCCTAGTTTCTGGGCCACTTTTTCTGCTAGGTCTTCTGTCGAGCTAGACAATTTTGTGGATGCTAGAGATGAACAGTCTGAGTCCTTATAGACCTTTGAGAGTCCCAACTCATCTCCTAAGTTATCCTCAATGTCTATGCAAATTCTTACACACTGCTCTAGCGTTCTGGGTTCCTTCAAGTACACATAGAAGCATAGTTTAGAGCTCAACAAGCCGTCTAGAAACAATGACACTTGTTTGGCTTGTGAGGGTAGCTCTTGCATAGGACATCTTTCCACATATTGTCTAAACCTACGTCCTGCAAGTCTAACTGTTTCCTAAGGGGTCTATTTGAAACTATGAATCAACGAAGATGTGTCATGTCTGATTCCACTTTTAGAGAATTCAGTGATGAACGACTCTAAAAAGTGATGGATGTCTCTAAATTGCCTTTGTTGCAATGGTTGGAACCAATTCAAAGCGGTATTTTTTAACGTTAGTCCAAATGCGTTATATTGCAAGAACATGTCTTCGACTTGTTCTGCCCGTAGCACTTGCTTAAATTCCGCTACATGGTCATAGGGATCTTCAGTCCCATCAAAATAATTTTTCATGGATTTTAGTAATTGAGTGGGTCTTAGTATTCTTGCGTGTTCACGTGGTCTAGGTAGAGGAAAATCATCTCTACCACCTGGCATTCTTTGTCTTTCCACTCTATCAGTGTCTACGGTGGTTCTATCTCTCCCTATGGGATGATTGAAGCTGACTTCTGGTCTCTCTCTGTTCTTGTCTCTTTGATTAGCATGGGCTGAGGATGTTCCTGCCCCTTGTTGGCTCGTGTTTACGTTTGTTCGAGATGGAGGAAATACCAACTCACCTCTCCATGTGTAGGTGTTTCTTGCATGGTCTGGTACCACAAATAATCTTTCTGAAGTCTCATCCAGGTATACAACCTTTCCAGGTGTATCCGGGTCTTTAAATTCGTAGATTATGATGGAGCCTACCTCGCTAGGTTGTTCCGTTCTGTACCTCCAAAATGCTTCATCAGTTTCTTTATTCACAAACAACTCTATGCTTCTGTTGTCCTGAGGGGTCCAATTTGGAACTAGTACTCGTGTCAGTACAGATTTCCCTCTAGGTGTCCTAGGTTCTTCTCCTACTAGTTCCTTTCCTTGGGATTTAGCTTCCGTCTCTAACTGAATTACGCCAAACGCATTCGTATTGTTTGGTTGAGTACTTATGATGTACATTGTTCCTTCTTTGTCTATGTACGCGTCTCTCTTGAATTTCACCACTGGATGTTCCAATCCAATGGGTTGATCAGGATTGTGCATTTGCACCACTTGTCTTCGCAAACCATCCTCATAGATGCGAGCACCTAAGCGATTGGTTCGGAGAAATTCTAATTGAGTTCTATAGGGTCCTTCTGGTTTTTCTAAATATGCTACATTTGACCCTCCTTCTGGTCTTTCCGTGCTGAAAGCCGTTTCTGATTCACTCGTGTTTGAGCTCTCGTAGGGATAACTAGTGTTCAATTGTTGAGCCCACGATCGTGCAGTGGTTCCTACACTTGCTTCTGATGATCTAAGGCTTTGTCGGTCTGACTTACCTATATGTTTGCCCGATCTAAGGTTCATGAATTTACTCCGTAGTACTTTTAGTAGTCACTCGTTCTTTGTTCTCTTTTGCTTGATTCTTTTTTAGTGCTATTAAGTTCTTGTCTTGTTTAACTGTATGCGTCAGGAATCGACTTTCTGTGGTACTTTGAGTTCTCATTCTATTAGACTTATGTTCTTTCCTTTAGGTTTTCGTCTCACACACCCTTACTTTAGTCTTGTACTTGAAAAGTTAAATCTCTTGAACTTGATGCTTTCCTATCGTCGTTAATCCAATCCACAATGCTAACGTTTAGCTTAAGCTAATAATTGACTCAGGGGGTTGAGTAATCTTCCAACCTCGAGTCAGCTTTGTTGGTTGTTCTGATGCCCAAGAAACCGCACTTCCCAAGCCTTGCATCCTTTACTGCCTTGCTATGTTTGCCCTTGATTGCCCTTGCTAGACCTGTAAAAAGTCAATGTTAGATCAATTCTCAACTGGATGATCAAGCACTTGAGTATATACACTTTTAAAAGTCCCTTCCCTTTTGCCCAAATTTTTGTGCTGCCCCCTGGCTTTTCTAGTCCCACACTAGGTCAACCTCAAATTAGCTTATCTAAAAAACAATGTATGCTTTATGAAAAACAGTTGAGGTCACGTAGTACTCGTCAAGAGCTTTCTAACGAGCTATAAAACTCAAAAAACGGACTTTGGAAGAAAAAGATATGAGCGTTCAGGCCCTGGGGGGTAAAAACTATCAAACAGGTATTTCTCCAAATATGAGCTAAGGGGTCTCGTATGAGTCTAATCACCCAAAACCTTGCCAAAAATAGCCCCAAAATTGGTCAAAATATCAAACCCTAAAATTTGCATTTGGGGTGGATGTTGGCAGTCAAGGATGTCACTCTAGCACAATGGTGAGTACCAACGTGAGGAGATACACCTCATAAATGTCAATCCGTGGAGACGTGAGGACCGGTATGAAGACCGTGAGCAAGTGATGGCACAAGTGCGTGGGTGAAAGCACACAAGCATGCACACACATACACACACACACGCACAAAGTAAGAGCAAAGAGTGGAACAATGGAAAGCTTCGATTACCAAAGAGCTCTCTTACAAAACTGAAATCTACAACAAGCTAACCCCAAAAATGAGCTCTCCAGCCCTTTTTATAGTTTTTGAGTGGTTTTGGCCCTGTCCAGACCTAGTGTCCGGCCTAGTTAAAAAATAGGTTCTAGGGCTTATTTGGGGGCTCAAACGGAGTCTAAAAATTATGAAAATTGGTAGGATGGTAGTTCTAATACTCCTCAAGCTCGAGGACTCCTCGGCTTGAACAAAATGGAGTTACAAAAATGGAAAATGGTATTTACAATGGTTTTTAGTGGTAAAAATCACTATTTTTGTAGGGATTTCTTCTGAAAATTTGACAGGTGCTTCTTGGAGCTCCCTACTTGCTCCTTCTTCTTGTGTGTCCACTTCCTTGATGCGCTTCCATGCTTTGTCCTTGACCTTGAGCTTCAACACTCCCCCCCCTCTTGAGTCTGTCGTCCCTGACAGACCCTTGTTGTATTGGTCGTTCCATGTAGTACGTTGAGAGGTAGCGTCATTTGCATCCAACAGGGGTGATCCCTCTTCCCAATGTATCCTGGTCGTTTGTCTGGTTCTTCACTTTGCCACTGTTATCTCTTGCAGGTTGTAGTCGCTTTGTACATGCATCTGCCTTGTATTCCATCTGGATGGTGCATTTGTGAGTTTTCCAAAACTGCTAGCTGCTCAAGGGAGGTGGTCAATGTTGATTGTGAGCAACTCTCGATGGTGGATGGCTTCCTTGCTCTTGTTGTTGTTATTTTGATGTCGTCTGGTTCTTCCAACGATGGTTCTTCATAGTTTTCATGCCAAGTACTTGTAACCCATAATGAATGGTGGGTAAGTGCATTAGTGCATGGGTTGAACAAAATATGTGCCTTGTGCATGGCCTAGTAATGGGGCCCTACGTATGCGTACTTGGAAAATGCATGGCAAGAAGTATGGTGCAAGAGATTGGGTCTTGAGCTAAGTGCTCAAGGGTATGCTGACGAAGAGGTTTCCTAATCTATCATGGTTATAGTGTTGTTGAAACATACACGTCTTACCATGGTGAAGGGTTCGTTGATCTTCATCTCTTCGTGTTGTAGTTCCATCCTGGTTTTTGACCGTCGGCTTGTCCTTTTTGTTGAGGAATGTCCTTGCTGGAAGTTCGCTGATGAGCATTTTCAAGCACATAGTCCTCTTCTATGCTTTTTTTTTTTTTTTTTTTTTTGGAACAATGGCATTAAACAAGAAAGAGGTTAGTATCAATAACATATTTTGCATGTGAAAAAAAAATTGTGTCTCATGTGCCTGGGATTTCTCAATTGTGTCTATGCACGGCCATGTAAGGTGGCCCTATCTTGATGCATACTTTGGAAATGCATGACCTGAATGGTGCAAACGACTGGGTTATGCCAAAGGCACATGGCTGCTACTGGTCGAGGCTTTTGATGTTACTTGCATACTTGATGAATTCTTTGATTGGAGGTGTCTATTGGATCTCGAAATGATGTAATCCTCCTGATTGGAACCCATTTTGGAATAGGGTTTGGTACTGTAGAGATCACCTCAGGCCACTTCATCTTTGAATGCTTCCCAAACTTTGGTATCCCGTGTGGTTGGCCTTTTGGTTCTGTGGTTGTTGTTGGTGCTTTTGGCTTCCAAACCCATATCCTTGATGATTGCCGGCTTACTTTTGCAGAAGAGTTGAGTTTATCGTCCTTTGTTCTTTGGGTTTTGTTCTTACCCTTTGCTTTCCTTGGCTTCTTTGTTGAGACCTTTTGCATGGTGGGGAGCATAGGCCGTTGTGTATGTAAGAGCTTCTTGGGTACCCACATCTGTAATCGCCCGTGTTGAGCTGTAGCTAATTTTTTAGGCACCCAAATTTGTACATGATTGTGGTCGGCCTTCTTTGATAGCTTCGGTACCCAAATTTGTTGGATTCGTCGTGCTTGAGCCTGTCGTAGGTGCTTGGTTCTTCTTTTTTCATGGTCGATCTGGTTGGGTGGGAATCTTTGAGGCAACATCGATGGTTGCTTTCCTTTCTTTACCCAGATCTGTGTCATGCCCAACACTTCTTTCCTCTTGAAGGCTCTTTGTCTATTTGATAGACTGGCTGTCTTGCACTGTTTTGCGTGCTTCTGAGGTTGAACTACTGTGGATGCTTTACTCTTTGAAAAACAAGAAGAAGGTTCATCTTGCCTTTGCAACTGTCCTTCCGTGATTGCGTCCGTCTGGATCATAGAGCTTTTGACATCTACAACATCTTGTTCGAGAAGATTAGCCTTAGAGGAACAAAGAGAGTGTGTGGTGTCAGTGTCAGTGGGCATGCGATTCTCCAATTCTAATGTAATGCATTGATTATATACCCACACTTGAAGAAGTTGACTTCTTAGGTTCAAGTTGACAGCATGGTCGTAAATCCAATCTTGACCCAAGACAAGTGGCTCTGTGAGGTCCTCATCATGACACACTAGCATTTTGACTTTTATTGGAACATCTTGAAGGTAGATGGGAAGTTCCACCTTGCCCAAACAGGGTGTTTCCACGCCTCCCAATCCTATGAGATAGGCTTCTATGGGCTTGATGTCCAAATGCAGGTCTTGGCAGTATGAAAGTCTAACTGCACTAGTTGCTGCTCCTGAGTCAACCAATGCTCTCACAGTCCTTACACTCTTTCCTTGTCCTACCTCTATAGTCACAAAGGGCCGTCGATCAATTATTCGAGAAGTAGTTATGCCCGATTTTTGGCACATGTCCATGTGATATTTTGGAGCTTTTGTGTTGACATCTAAGCCTAGCCGCCGTAACTTATTTCTTCTGATGCGCTCTCTAGCCTCTGCTTGTGCTTCTTCTCTAACCCTTAACTCTTCTTCTTTTCGCTTCTTAGCAGTGTTGAGTCTCATGAGCATTTCCTCTGTAAGAGGTTCTTGATATAATTTGACTCGGCATCCACTAATATAGTTTGGTAGGATGTCACCTTCTAAAGTGGCCAATTGCACTGCACCGCTAGTGGAGAGTCTATTAATGATCATGGGTCCATATCCTCGTTTCTCCAATTTGCGGGCATGTTGCTTTAGCGTATAAACCAGCACTAGATCTCCTTCCTTCAATCCTTTATCCTTTACATGGGCATCAAAGTATGCCTTTTGCCTTTTCTTTGCAGCATAAATGCCTGCTGCTGCCCGTAGCCTCGTCTCACCTAAGCGTTCTAGATCAAAGATCCTAGAAGACAACTCATGTCCATTCCACTCATGCTCTTGTGCTACTTTCAAGGCAGGGATTAGGAAGTCTAGTGGTAGCACAGCATTCTGTCCAAAGACCATCTGAAATGGGGTAGCATTGAGTACAATTTTGTAGGCAACTCGGTATGCCCAAACAGCATGATGAAGTTGTTTATCCCAATCACAGCATTTATTATTTACAAGTTTCGTCAATACGTTACATAGGATCTTATTCGTGCTCTCGGCTTGTCCGTTAGCTTGTGGGTGATAGGGGGCAAACTTCTTATGTATCACCATGAATTCTTGAAGGAGATTTTCAATGACCTCATTCAAGAAGTGCGTACCTCTATCACTAACCAACTCTATTGGTAACCCATATCTAGTGAACACATTTTCGAATAAGAACTTAGCCGTCGTTTGAGCATCATTCTTTGTCGTGGCTTTTACTTCCACCCACTTTGTAAGGTAATCTGTGGCTACAATAATGTATTCTGCATGGGAGTTTCTAGCTGGGGGGTTAATAGGACCAACAAAGTCTATGCCCCACTTTGAGAATGCGCGCCCTCCCATCATTGGCCTTAAAGGCATCTCATCTTTTCTTATCGGATATTGTGCACGTTGGCATGTGTCACATTTCTTCACATAAGTATGTGCATCCATATGAAGAGTGGGCCACCAAAGTCCTGAGAATAAAATGGTCTTAATTACTCTGTCAGGCCCAAAGTGTCCACTTGCAGCACCGCTGTGTGCAGTTTCTAAGACTTTCAAATAGTCTGATTCATGAACGCACAGTCTTAGGTAACCATCCTTGCCTCTTCGATATAAGTTGTCTCCTACCAAGGCATAGTCTTGAGCCTCTTGCTCCATGCTCCGTTTTCTTGCAAGACTAGCCTGATTGGGTAATGTTCTCGATCTCATGAACTCAACCAATGGAGCACTCCAATCTGGGATTGATGACACATGATAAAGAGTGGCATGCTCCACTGGGGGTCTCTTCTGGCACACTGGACAATTTTGGATCCACTCCTGTATTTCTTTGTCCATGCTAGGCCAATACACTCCTAAACGTTTTAGATTCTGCAATGTTCATTGTTTAGAGTAGTGATTTCCTAGCAGTCCCTCATGGGCTTGTTGCATCCAACTAGTATGTTCGTCGTCCTCAACACAACAAGCTAATACGCCCTCGGTATCTTGCTTGTACATACTTCCGGCCAATATTTGATACTTTTGTGATTTTACAATTTCTTCTTTGCTTGTTTTCACATTTTTATTTGCAGGCCCAAAGGTTAGGACTGGTACCAACTTATTTGCCCATTTAGGAACAACTTCTAAATTGAACAGATAAGCATCGGGAAATTCATCAGACACTCCTTGCGGTGGCTCTCCTGAAGTGATGCGAGAAAGATGGTCTGCCCTAAGATGGGTTCTACCTTTCCTGACAACAACTTCAAAGTCGTATTCCATTAGTAAGAGGAACCATCTTACTAAGCGGCCTGTATTGCAAGGTTTATTGACCAAATATAGTAACGCTTGATGATCAGTGAAAAACTTGAACTTATTGGCCAATAAATAGTGTCTAAACTTTTTCACAGCGTATACCATGCCTAAGCCTTCTCTCTCCGTTGTGGTATAATTTCGTTCAGCTGCATTTAATTGTCTACTAGCATATGCTATCGGCAAATCTAGGTTTCCTTCACCTGTGGGTTGTGCTAGCACACATCCTATTGCATGATTGGAGGCATCTACATGGACATGAAAGGGTTTGCTCCAATCCGGAGTAGTCAATATTGGTGCTGTGCACAAACATCTTTTCAGCTCGTTGAAGGAATTCTCGCATTCCTCGTTCCACTCAAAATTTGTTAACAACCCATAAAGAGGTTTAGCTATGATGGCATACATGTGGATAAACCTACGGTAATATCCACAATGGCCCATAAAGGCTTGTACCTCTTTAACATTTCTTGGTCTTGGCAACTCTGCTATCGCTCTTACCTTGTCTTCATCTGTTGAAATTCCATTCTTAGAAACAATGTGACCTAAGATCTTACCTTGTCGTACCATGAACACACACTTCTCTGGGTTCAGACACACTCGATAATCTCTACACTTGTTGAAGATTTGTCTGAGCTCAGGGATGTGGTAACTTCTTTCTTGGGAATGAGCGCATAAATCATCCACATATACTTCTAAGCTCTTTCGCAAGAACTCTTTGAAGACATGACACATGAGCCTTTGGAATGTTGCAGGTGCATTGGTGAGCCCAAATGGCATCACACGAAATGCAAAGATTCCCCATTCTGTGGCAAAGGCCGTTTTGTGTTGATCTTCGGGGGCAATGGCTACTTGGTTGTAACCTGAAAATCCATCAAGGAAGCTATAAACTTCCTTGCCTACAACACGCTCCAATAGATGTTCGGTGATTGGGAGTGGATAACTATCTCTGATCGTAGCGGCATTAACTTTTTTAAGGTTAATGCACACTCGCAATTTCCCATTCTTCTTGGGCACCACTACAATAGGGGACACCCATTCGATGTGCTCAATCTCATAGATGAATCCAGCTTCAATCATTCTGTCAATTTCCTCCTTTATTTTGGCTGCATAATTGTCATTATATGTGTAGGGCTTTTGTTTGGTGGGCTTGGCATCAGTGGTCATCGGAATCGTATGAGAGCAAATCTTTGGATCTACTCCTTTCAAGTCTCTATAGTGCCATGCGAACACATCCCTATATTCCCTTAATAGAGCTACAAGCTCTGCTTCTTCTTTTGCACTTAGGTCATCTCCTATGTACGTACATCGTTCTTCGTTCCCTTCAATGGTCACTACAATTTTTTTGGTCTTTTCTTTACTGTCATATGCTTCTCCTATAATGGCCTCTCTCTTAGGCATCCGTACCAAAATTTTTCGGTCTTCCACTTCCTATTTCTTAAAATTTTCTGGTACTTCAAATAATGATTCTTCCTCTTCTTGTTTCACTGCGTTTCTTTTCTTTTTTTCTTTTGACCTCCTTCACTTCCTTCCTTTGAATTATCGTTTTAATACTCGTGAGGGGTTCTTCTTCTTTTTGGGTTAACACTCCTATGTCTTCTAAATAGTGTTCCTCTGAGTCAAAGTAAGTATCCATCACAATGGATTCTAGATCATCGTCATTCTCTTCTTCTTCTATGAACTCACTAGGATCACACTCTTCCAACAGGGGCTGACACATGAACACTGAAATATCATAACCCTCCTCATCACAATGAGGTGTCCATTGTTCTTCATTGACTGCTATGTCCATGGTAGCTAAGATTTCTGCCCAACCATGAGGCTCAAATTCCTCATCTGGAAATATCATCGGTGTATAGGCTGGGTCTTTTATTGGTCTATCTCTTGGGGAAGTTCCTTCTTCTCTCGCTTTTAGGCGCTTTTCCTCTTCCTCTGCGACCTTGCACATCCACAAGTGAGTATCTTCATGCAGCCATGATGGATCAGGTGAACTTCCAGAATGCACGGAGATAGAATCTTCTTTCGCTTTGTGGATAGGATTCCACTGTAGGGGTGGTACATCTCTGAAGGTGTAATCCTTCAAATTGACCTTGGTTGTGACCCCTAAGTGTTGTAAGTACAAGGAGTTGGTTCCCCAATCCTGTACTATTTGCAATTGTCGTAGGAAGGGTCTTCCTAGGATCATCTCGTAGACATTATTTTTTTCAAAGTTACATATAGCAAATGTATGTTCAAACTCTACACCACAAGTGGTTAGAGTTATCCCTTCAAGCAATCCTAGAGGTCTTTCAAAATGACCATCTGCCATTTGAAGTTTCACTCTCGTTGGTCTTAATGTGGGTTTGCCCCATCGCTTCCACAAGGAGGTGGTCGCAATAGCAACACCGGCACCCGAATCTACAATTGCTTTGGTTGTGTAACCTTGATAGGTGATCGGAAGATAAGTGTTACCTTCTTCACCTTCGCTCATGTCTCCTATCTTGTCGAGAGGTATCTCTGGAACTTTTTGCTTAGAGCCTACTTTTGGCATATTGGATTCAAGTTCTGGAACCTGATCCTTCACATGATTCCAGAGCTCAGGTTTTGCTTTGAGCAGCTCTTCCACAGTGAGATGACATTGAACCTTAGTGTTCTTAACAACATCAGTGTTTCTTGGAATCACTGAGTCTTCATTTCTTACCAATATTGTGGGAGCTCTGATCTGGATAGATTCAGATTCCCATGGGCCTCTGAAATGAGGCAACTCTTGTAAAGAATTAGATTCAAAATCTAATCTTTCATCTTCTTGTTGCTCTGCTTGGTCTCCATAGATAGACGGAATGTCTTGGGGAAATTGATCATGAAGATCATCAATCTCAGGAATAGGAGGGGAATTACCCTTCTCTTGGCCCATTTCTCTTCCTGTATTTCCCGCAAGAACTCTTGAGAGTTCTGTTGAATTGAAGGAGGTATTCCAGCATCCGTGGAATTAGGAACATAAGCTCCCATTGGTGGTGAGCTTCCTCTTTCCATAACTGGTTGAGCCTGTGGAGGTAAAGAAACTTGTGGTTTGTTTACCAACTGCTCTAATCTTTCTAGTAAGCCTTGGAAATGCAAATCCGGTTTGACAGAGTTTGTCTGATTGAACTTTTGACTAGTCTCAAGTATAGCTTGAGCTTGTTCTACCATTTTCATGCACATTTTCATCCGTTCAATCTCTAAATCTGCTCTAGGGTAACTCTTGTCTAGGTTTGCAGCTAGTGGCCCTTCTTGAAGACGAGCCTGGTAGGCCTTGAACATCATGTCCAAGCCTTCTGGGGTTGGATCTGCAAGAACAGACCCTGATTGCGGTCTATTTACAATGGGCGGTGGGGTGGAATGAGGTGGAGTGGATGGAGCTTCAGCATGCGAGGGGCTTTGAGATGCAATGTCTTCTATTTTTGTTTTGTATCTTTTAGACTTTCTTCTATTTCAGATATCTTTTTGTTCCACTTGCGATTAGCCTTCTCTCTGGTATCCTTCCATGTTCTTGGTTTCCTCTTACTAGGTTCTCCTGCCTCACTTGACTCCGATTGCTCAGATGGTTTTGCTTGTTGTGCAGCCTATGCCCTAGTAACTACCTGTACAGGAGCCACCTTATTGCTACTTGAACTTGAATCTGCCACTAAGCCTACCACGTTGATGGGTGTGACCTTGGGTGCACTAGAGGGATTCTTGGGACACTCTCTAGGAAGATGTTCCTTGCCGCACTCAGGACAAAAGCCTTGTATTGTGATGTTCTGTCCTAGTCCCAGAGCTGGTTGGTGGGGACATTCACGAATGAAATGGTCGCCCTGACATCTAAAGCATGGTCCTCTAGGGGCTTGTGGTCTTACTTGTCTCAATTGGGGCCTAGGATTTGGATTCGTATACATGACATTGGAGTATTCTGGCTCCCAATTTTGTTCCATAGGTGGTGTCTCATACTGGCACTGAGAAATCTCACTTTGCTCAGGTGACTCTATATAATAAGCATGTGGACTATCTTCATAGAAGTAGTCTGAACCATGAGCGTGAGAATCATTTTCTGAGACCAATGGGGTTAGTGGCACCAATGCTCTATTAGGGTTCTCCTCCGCCATCGTATATTTAACTGGGATCACATTGGCAAGAGCTGGCGGTTGGTTTCCTAGGACTGGTTGTGGCCTATATGGTGCCTGATATTGCTGCTGGTATTGAGGTTGATATTGTTGTGGCCTATAATATGGCTGTTGGTACTGATTCTGAAACCTACCCTGCTGGTAAGGTTGCTGATAATTTTGTCTAACAGCCTGCCTGTTATAGGGACAGTCTTGGGCCGCATGATTTGTGTACTTCCTTTCAATGGTGCAATATAGAGCGTTGGGGTTTCCTTGAGGTTGAGTCATCATTGGGCAAACATTAGCCATGTGATCTCCTCCACATGTATAACATCCCTTCACTGAAGTGACCCTTGGCATTTGTCTATTTTGAACTCCTAGCTTTTTGGCCACTTGCTCAGCTATCTCATCTATCTCAGTGGAGGCTCTAGAGGTATGACTTGTAGAACTATCAGAGTCCTTATAGAGTTTGGATAGTCCTAACTCCTCACTCAAGTTGTCTTCTATGTCAATGCACATCCGTATACACTCTTCTATGGATCTAGGCTCTTTCAGATATACATATGACCTTAATTTTGTGCTCAATAGGCCATCTAAGAACAGTGCCACCTGTTTGGCTGATGTGAGTAATTCTGGTACAGGGCATCTTTCCAAGTACTGTCTAAACCTTCTTCCTGCAAGTCGCACTGTTTCTTGGGGTGTCTGCTTGAAGCTGTGGATCAAGGATGATGTGTTATGCCTGATACCGCTTTTGGAAAATTCCACAATGAATTCTTCTAGCAGCTGACCTATCTCTCTATAGTTGCGACCGTTTAGAGGTTGAAACCAAGCTAAGGCAGTACCCTTAAGAGTCAAACCAAATGCCTCGAACTGGGTGAATAAGTCTTCAACCTGTTCAGCTCTTAGCACTTGTTTGAACTCCGCCACATGATCATAAGGATCTCCAAATCCATCAAAGTAGTTCTTCATTGTCTTAACCACTTGAGAGGGTCTAAGGGTTCTTGAGTGTTCTCGTGGTCTAGGCAATGGGAAATCATGATCATCTCTTTGATGCCTATGAACTCTATGTCTCTCCCTTTCAAGTCTTTCCGTTCCATATCCTGATCTATCTCTGCCTACAGTGTCTGCAAAGCTTACCTCCGGTCTCTCTCTAGTTCTTTCTCTCTAGGTTTCATGAGCCTTGGATGATCCGGCTCCTTGGAGGCCCTGGGAAACATTAGATCTTGGTGGAGAAAAAATTGATTCACCTTGCCAAGTGTAAGCATGTCTGTCATGATCGGATACCAAGAATAATTTTTGAGATGTGTGATCTAGATAGACAACTTTCCCTGGTATCTCTGGATCCTTGAATTCATAGATGGTGACTACTGGGCTGGGTTGATCTGGCCTAAATCTCCAAAAGGCTTCCTCCGTTTCACTATTCACGAATAGTTCTATGCTTTTATTATCTTGAGGAATCCATTCTGGAGTGAGCACTCTGGTTAAGACTGACTTACCTCTAGGGGTCTTGGGTTCTCCTCCTAGGTCTCCTTTCTCTAGGTCTCCTATCTCGTTCTCAGGAATGATATTTCCAAACTCATCTGTCCTATCTGGTAAGTTGGTAACCACATACATGGTTCCTTCCTTATCAATGTAAGCACCCTCTTCGAACTTGACCACTGGGTGTTCAAGTCCAAAGGGTTGGTCAGGATTCTTGAGTTGAACCACTGATCGTCTTAGACCATCCTCATAGATGCGAGCACCTAATTGGTTGGTCCTGATATACTCCAATTGGGTCTTATAGGGACCTTCTGGTGTCTGTAAATAGGCAGTGCCTGAGCTACGTGCGGGTCTTTCCATGCTAAAAGACATTTCCGAGTCACTGGTTTCTGAACTTCGTGTGTAAGGATAACCACTAAGCTGTTGAGCCCAAGACTTGGTTGTATGGTTGACACTAGCCTCAGATGATCTAATGCTTTGTCTATCCTTGCCTAAGTGTCTGCCAGATCTCAGGTTCATAAGCCTTGGCTTCTAGTCCCAAAGTTCTCTTCTATTGCTCAAAATCCTTTGGAACACCTTGGTTTTCCAGTTTTCCTGAGGGTCAACTTCAAAATACCCTATCTAATAATCCTGGTATCAATTTAACCATAACCAGTCGATGTTTTGGTTGTATTCCCCACGAGCTTTCCAACAAAACCAAAATCACAGCAAACGGATTTCGTATGAGAAAGTTATGCCAGTTCAGGGTTTTGGGGGTTAAAACAGGGAAACAGGGTCTCTCAGGAAATGATCCAAATCAGGCGATACACGACATTTGTAGGACACGATACTTGATACTTGAGGAACTCGATACATGATACTTGGTATGTATCGCGATACCTGAAGTAGGCGATACACGATCTTCAACAAGTATCGTGAGCAAACTCCACGATACACGATCTTTGATAGGTGTCGCGATCGCTGTATAACGATACACGATACTTGACTATCACGATACTCGGGCAAAACGATCCTTAGCTCAAGACGATACACGATACTTAGGCAAAACGATACACGATCTCTGATAACTATCACGATCTCTGATAAACGATACCGATCTTCGACCGAAACGATACTGATCTCTCATGCAAACGATACACGACCTATGAACCAAACGATACACGATCGCTGGTGAATATCGCGATCTTTGATTGAAACGATCTTTGGCACCAACGATACTCGATACTTGGCTCAAAACGATCGACGATACCTGAATCAAAACGATACGCGATCTTTGGTAAGTATCGCGATCTCTGAGAACCGATACACGATACTTAGGCAAAACGATACACGATCTTTGATCCAGACGATACACGATCACTGGGGAGTATCGCGATCTCTGATCAAAATGATCTCTGGACCAAACGATACCGAAAGGAGGGAAATATCGCGATACTCGACCACAGGAGTAAAACGATACTTGCTAAGTATCGCGATACTCGACTGCGGGAGCAAAACGATACTTGACCCTTAGACAAATTTTGGGAAAGATTTTTTCTAAGTTTTGGTTGTACACATGCTCTACTCTTTCCTCTCTCCTCTCCTCACTCTCTATATCACCCCAAATCACTCCTTTTCACCTCTGTCAGTACCAAACGATACCTGACGTAGATCGTTTCCCTTTCCAAACTTAGTTTACTGAGAAATTATAGATTAAATGGGTGTTTGCTCACCTTGAGAGCCTCTCTAACTTCTTAGTCACTTCCCCTTACTCTGTGTAACCCCAGTTTGCCCGATTTCTCACTCACGATCTCTGGCGCAGCTTCCATGATACTTGGTGCAGGTTCGTCTTGTTCGGGGCTATTCACTCAAAATTTTTTTTTTTGTTATTTTTGGTACTACTTCTTCAGCGCCTCTGTTCCGCACCCTCTCTAAGCTTCTTGCTCGCAACCACAAGTAAAAACAAGGTGAATGTACTCTAAAAAATGGAAAAAACTGAGAAGATGAAGGTGGGTGGAGATGGTGATGATGGTGAAGATGAAGAAGAAGGAAAATTCAGAAACTGAACTGAAAATGATGATTTTTTTACCTTCCAACGTCGCTACTCTACGTCTTACCGTCACACGCTCGTCCTCCAAGCTCTCTCCCCGGCAACGGCGCCAAATTTGGTGTCACTCTAGCACAATGGTGAGTACCAACGTGAGGAGATACACCTCATAAATGTCAATCCGTGGAGACGTGAGGACCGGTATGAAGACCGTGAGCAAGTGATGGCACAAGTGCGTGGGTGAAAGCACACAAGCATGCACACACATACACACACACGCGCACAAAGTAAGAGCAAAGAGTGGAACAATGGAAAGCTTCGATTACCAAAGAGCTCTCTTACAAAACTGAAATCTACAACAAGCTAACCCCAAAAATGAGCTCTCCAGCCCTTTTTATAGTTTTTGAGTGGTTTTGGCCCTGTCCAGACCTAGTGTCCGGCCTAGTTAAAAAATAGGTTCTAGGGCTTATTTGGGGGCTCAAACGGAGTCTAAAAATTATGAAAATTGGTAGGATGGTAGTTCTAATACTCCTCAAGCTCGAGGACTCCTCGGCTTGAACAAAATGGAGTTACAAAAATGGAAAATGGTATTTACAATAGTTTTTAGTGGTAAAAATCACTATTTTTGTAGGGATTTCTTCTGAAAATTTGACAGGTGCTTCTTGGAGCTCCCTACTTGCTCCTTCTTCTTGTGTGTCCACTTCCTTGATGCGCTTCCATGCTTTGTCCTTGACCTTGAGCTTCAACAAAGGAACTGAAGGACTCACAAGACAAGGAAGTCAACAAAGGGAGTCGGAGCGAAGAGAAGGTACAAGCAGACAGAGTAGTCAAAGAAGATCGGGCAAGTAGGCCATTATTTTTTCAGGAAGCTAAAGCATATCAAAGAGGTGGACACATAAGGAGAAGGAGCAAGTAGGAAGCTCGAAGATGTGTATGTCAAATCGTTAGAGGAAATCCCTACAAAAATAGTGATTTTCATCACTAAAAGCCATTGTAAATACCATTTCATATTTTTGTAGCTCCATTTTGTGCAAGCCAAGGAGTCCTTGAGCTTGAGGAGCATTAGAAGTAGCTACCTACCAGTTTTCATAATTTTTAGACTCCATTTGAGCCTTCAAATGGGGCCTAGAACCTAATTTTTAACTAGGCCGGACACTAGGTCTGGACATGGCCAAAACCTAGTCAAAAACTATAAATAGAGCTAGAAAGCTCATTTTTGAGGTTAGCTTGTAATTGATTTGAACTTGTATGAGCATTTTGAAAGTCATCTAAAGAACTCCATTGCTTCTCACTCTTTGTCTTGCCTTGTGTGCGCGTGTGTGTGTATGTGTGTGCACGTTAGTGTGCTTCTCACTCACTCACTTGTGTCTTCACTTGCTGGAGGTCATCATACCATCCTCACGTCTTCCCGAATTGACATTAAAGGAGGTGCTACTCATCACTGAGCTACACCAAATTTTGGCGCCGTTGCGGGGGATTGAGCTATGAGGACGAGCGTGTGATGGTAAGACGTAGAATTGAGACGTTGGTGTTGTAGGTAATTTCTTTACTTGTCTTATTTTTTTCTTTCTTACCTCACCATCATCATCACCATCATCATCGTCACCATATCCGATCTCCATCTCCATCATCGCGAAGAATTTCAGTTTCTTGATCATATCACCTTCTCCCTTCCATTTCCTTCATTCCACTTGTGAGAGAGAGTGAGAGAGCGAATCGTGTGCATTGTTTTTCTGTCTGTTTTGTGAGTGATCTTGCAGGTACAACTGTATCATCCCCTCAAGCACGCTGCGCAGGTACGGACAAGCTCGAAACTGTCTCTGTGTCGCAGACTTCTGTCGATCGTGATCGACAGAAAAATCGCTCATTTGGTAAAACAAAGCACACCACAATGACATGCATAAGGAGCACATTCCAAATCACTAGAAAAAACTAAAAAATTCCGTGTTTTTCTGTCAATCACGATTGACACCATCGATCGCGACCGACAGCCACGATTGACAGATTCTGTCGATCGCGACTGACAGAGACGACCGGCTGACCCTCTCAATCGCAATTGACACCATCGATCGCGATCGACAGCCACGACCGACACCCCTGTCAGTCGTGATTGACACTGTCGATCACGACCAACTGAATTTTGACGATTGACTGAATTTCTCGCGTTGCCATGTGTCCATTGCGACGGACACATCCCCGATTGACTGAAATCACGGTGAAAATCCCGAAAAAAGTGTCGATCGTGATTGACACCATCGATCGTGATTGACAGGACCCATGACCGACTCTGTCGATCGCGATTGACACTGTCAATCGCAACTGACGTGTCGATCGCGACCGACAGGCCCGACGGACACCCCTATCGATCGCGATTGACAGACCTGTCGATCGCGATTGATAGGCTTTTTCGGCCAAATTTCTAGGGTTTTTAATACCAAGTTTTGGGGTAATTTTTGGCATACTTATCAACCAATTAGTGATTTGTGGGGTCCGTACAAGTGTGTTTTGAGAAAAATCTTGGGATTTGTCAGCCTGTTTGAGCCCTGTTTTAACCCCAAAACCCTGAACTGTCATAACTTCCTCATACAAAATCCGTTTGCTGTGATTCTTGTCTTGTTGGAAAGCTCGTGGGGAGTACAACCAAAACTTCCGCTGGTTAGGATAAAATTAATATCAAGATTATTAGGTAGGGTATTTTGAAGTTGACCATACCTTGGGGTAGGAAAACTGAAGGATCCTTGGGATTCTTTTCCATAAATGCAAAGGGAAATTTGGTCTGTGAATTACATGCATGAAAGTGACCTATCTGTCATTTGAATTGAAGTCTTGAACTAACTTTGGGACTTTTACAGGTCCACTGAGAGCACTTGAGGGCATCCAAAGCAAGGGTGATTTGCAAGCTTGAGAACCAGGTTCTTGAGCACCAAAGGGCAAGGGATCAGCAAGCGAGGTTGGAATACTCTCAACTCTCTCTGTCGATTCCTAGCTTAGGCTAAGTACGAATAGTGCTAGAAGTAAGTCAGGGCGACGATAGGCATTTATCAAGTTGAAGACTACCTAAATACTCAAGTTCAAGCTAACAACATAATCTTTGTACGGTCGATAACTTTAAAGAAAAAGACTTAACGTGGAACGATCAACTTCAAGTGCGGAAATTAACTCAAGTGTTCTTGACGATGTGATATCAGACAAGATCATAAACACGATAATCACCTAAAAAGAATCAAGTGACTGACACAAAAGAACTCAGCAACGAGGGTGTACCTTGGGTAAAAATTGGGATTGCTCAGCTAAGCATATGAACCTTAGATCAAGATGACACCTAGGAAAAGATAGACAGAGTCTTAGATCTTCAGAGGCTAGTGTCAATCATACTGCTAGGTCTTGGGCCCAGCAGTTGAGCCATTATTCACACTACCCTAGCTCTGAAACTAGTGAGTCAGAGATGTCCCACGGTATGGAGAGACCTACATGAAGTTCAAGTGTGCCATACTTACATAGGGTAGAAGGCCCCTACAAGACGTAGCTGGAATACCTTAGGACCAAGCGATTAGGTGCTAGCATCTATGAGGATGGCCTAGGAAGATCTGTGGTCCATATTAAAAAATTTGACCAATCCATTGGACTAGAACATCCAGTGGTCAAGTTTGAAAATGGAGCATACTTGGACAAAGAAGGAACAATATACGTAGTCACCAGTTACCCAGATAGGACAGAAGAGTTCGGAAACGTGCTCCCTGAGACGGACATAGGTGACCTAGAGTAGGGAAACATGGGTGTTGAACCTAGAACCCCCCGAGCCAAATCTGTTCTCACTAGGATTATCACACCGGAGTGGATTCCCCATGACAATAAGAGCATAGATCTACTCCTGAACCGAGAGACTGATGAAGCCTTTTGGAGGTATAAATCTAATCAGCCAAATGAGGTAGGAACAATCATGATATATGAGTTCAAGGATCTTGATAGCCCAGGCACAGTGACCTACTTAGATCACACCTCAGAGAGGATCTTTGTGGTTACAGAAAATGATAGGCATGCTTACACTTGGAAAGGTGAATTTATTTTCCCCCAACCAAGATTGAATGTGTCCTTTGGTCACCCAGGAGTTGGAACATCCCAAGCTCATGGAGCTCAAAAAGACAGACATAGAGATAGACCTGAGGTAAGCTTTGCCAACCCAGTGGGAAGAGAAAGAACGAGAACGGAAGCAAATAGAGTGGAACCTGAGGGACTTAGAGCCCCAAGGAACCAAAGGAATTCTGATGATTTCCCTCTGCCAAGGCCTAGGGAACACACCAGAACATTGAGACCGACTCAGCTAGTTAAGTCCATGAAGAGCTACTTGATGGCATAGGAGACCCATATGATCATGTGGCTGAGTTTAGGCAAGTCTTGAGAGCTAAACAAGTTGAGGACCTATTCATGCAATATAATGCCTTTGGTCTAACCCTTAGGAACACATCCCTTACGTGGTTCCAACCATTGAAAGAGACAGTTCAGGAGCATAGACCAACTCTTAGAGGCTTTCATCACTGAATTCTCTAAAAGTGGCATAAGGCATAATACTTCCTCATTTATACATAGCTTCAAGCAGACCCCTCAAGAGACCGTGAGACTTGCAGGCAGAAGATTTAGGCAATATCTTGAGAGATGCCCTGTTCTTGAGTTACCAACACTAGCCAAACAAGTGGCTTTATTCTTGGATGGATTGCTAAGTACCAAATTGAGGTCATATGTGTACTTGAAGGACCCTAGGACTATAGAAGAGTGTGTACGCATGTGCATCGACATCGAGGATAACCTAGGGGAAGAGTTAGAGCTCTCCAAAATCTACAAAGATTCAGATAGTGCTTCTAGCCTCTCGTCCACACAATCCACATCTATTGAGGAATTAGCAGAGAAGGTAGCTCAGAAATTAGGTGTCTCGAGCAAACAAATCCAAAGATTTGCCCCTGTGAAAAGATGTTACACTTGTGGAGGTGACCATATGGCGAATGTATGTCCCATTATGGCTCAACCTCAAGTAAATCCTAGTAGCCAATACTGCACCATAGAACGGAGATATACCAATCACACTGCGCAAGATTGCCCATACAATAAGCAAGCAGTTAGGCAAACCTACCCTCAACCCTATCCACAACAGGGAAGATACCAGAACCAGTACCCTCCACAGCAATATGGTAGACCACAGCAATCCTATCAACAACCATACCAAAACCAACAAAGGCCTCAACTTGTGTTAGCTCAACAACCTCCAACCCCAGCTAATGTGATTCCTGTAAAGTATGCAGCTGCTGAGGAAAATTTGAATAGAGCCATAGTCCTAGTGACTCCATTGCTTTCAGAAAGTGACCCGAGTGATCATAGTTTTGATTCCACTCACATAGATAGTCCACAGGCTTACTACATGCAGTCTCCTGAACATGGTGAGTCCTACTATAGTGAAGAATCGAGTGAACCTAGTTGGGAGCCAGATTACACAAATGTCATGTATGCAAACCCCAACTCTAGACCTCAACCTAGGCAGGTAAGACCCCCATTCCCTAGAGGACCATGCTACAGATGTCAGGGAGATCACGTCATTCGTGATTGCCCCTTACCTCCACCTACACAACCCCAGTCAATGACAATCCAAGGCTTTTTCCAAGATTGTGGAAAGGAGCATCTCTTACGAGATTGCCCAAAGAATCCCAATAATATGCCAAAAATAACTCCAATTAACGTTATTGGCTTAGTGGTAGACTCAACAAGAAGTGTCACTTCCACTGCACCAGTGCAAGTGGTCACAAGAGCTCAGGCCTTGCAACAGAACCCAGGAGTAGGCCAAGAAAAGAGCTCAGAGGCTAGTGAAACTGAGAGCATAACCAAGAAGAGAACTAGAGCCTGGAGAGATAGTAGAGAAAGAATGAAGAGTCAATGGGCAAAGAAGATGAGTGAACTCGAGGAAAACCTAAGAGAAACAAAAGCCAGGATAGTTGAACTTACATCTCAAACTCCCTCTCACACTACTCCACCCCCACCATTCCCATCACCATCCGATCCAACACCTTCCAACCCACCTCACATAATCCCACCACCCCCTAGAGTAGGATCAGTATTAGCAGATCCCACTCCCGAGGACCTTAACATGATGCTTAAGGCATATCAGGCCAGAATCCAAGAAGGGCCAAATGTGACAGATCATGAAAAGTGTTACCCGAGAGCGGAACTAGAGCTTGAACGAACCAAGATTTGTGCTAAGATGGTGGAATTGGCTCAAACCATGTTTGAACCCAGTCGCCTCTTTAACATCTCTAGTTCAGCTAAGACGTAGTTGCACTTTGAGGGACTGCTAGAAAGATTGGAAAGATTGATTGCACAATTAGAAAATGAACCCACACCTCCAAGTAAAGGCAAGACAAGTAAGAGAGTAAGCCTTTCTGCCCAGGAAGCCTATGTGCCTAACTCTACGGAGCCAGACACATCTTCTTCTATGAATCTGTTCACACCAGAATTCCTACGAGAGATTCAAGAAGACAAATGGGCTAAAGAAAGTGAAGTCCCTCCTCCCATTGAACTTGTGGATGATGCACATGACCGATTCCCACAAGACATCCCATCCATTTATGAAGAGCAGGAGAGCACCCAGTCTCAAGAGAGATTAGACTTTGATTCTAATTCTTTACATGAATTACCCCACTTCACAGGCCCATGGGAAGCTAAGTCCACTTGTATGAGAGCACCCACAGTCATGGTCAGAAACAAAGACTCGATAATACCTAGGAATACGGAGGTAGTAAAGAATACTAAAGTGCAGTGCAATCTCACTTTCGAAGGGTTGCTCAGAGCTAGGCCAGAACTGTGGAAACATGTAGCCAAACAGGTACCAGAGATAGCCAAACCGCGTTCCCAGGTAGGTTCTCATAGGACAGTGCCAGAAATTCCTCTAGACAAGATATGAGACATGAGTGAAGGAGAAGAAGGAAACACCTATCTCCCCATCACCCATCAAGGATACACAACCAAGGCAATTGTGGACTCTAGTGCAGGAGTTGCAATTGCTACCACTTCCCTATGGAAACGTTGGGGCAAGCGAGCACTCAGGCCCACGAGGATGAAATTGCAGATGGCTGATGGTCACATAGAGAGACCCCTAGGTTTACTAGAAGGAATAACTCTCACTACATGTGGTGTAGAGTTTGAGCACACGTTTGCTATCTATGATTTTAGCAAGAACCATGCCTATGAGATGATTTTGGGAAGACCATTTATGCGCCAGTTGCAAGTGGTACAAAATTGGGGAACCAATTCCTTGTATTTGCAACACCTAGGTGTCACGACCAAGGTTAATCTCAAAGATTACTCTCATAGAGATGTCCCTCCTATCCAATGGAATCCTATTCATAGAGCCAAGGATGATACGGAGTCTGTGCATTCCATAGGATCAGGATCCTCATGGATGCGTGAAGACAGCCACTTATGGATGTGCAAAGTAGTAGTAGAAGAAGAGAAGAGAGAAAAAGCCAGAGAGGTAGGTGCAAAGGAAACACATAGATCAATTCAAGACCCAGCATATGCACCTGTAGTATTTTCGGACGAAGAATTTGAACCTCACGGCTGGGCAGAAATTTTAGCAACAATGGATGTAGCCATCAATGAAGAACAATGGACACCACACTGTGATGAGGATGGCTATGACATATCAGTTTTCTCCATAGAGCCAATCATGGGAGACACAGTTTTAGAAGAGTGCAAACCTAGCCCTGATGCATTTGAGGATGCAAGTGACTCCGATCTAGACTCAATCATTATGGACCCACCTTTTGCATCAGATGAAGAATACTTCTATGAAGTAGAATTTCAGCCCCAGAGACATGGAGAGCTTACAAATAATGTGAGATTAGCCACAGAAGTGACCCCTAAGGATCAGGGAAAGAAAAGAAAGAAGAGAGAAGTCACACCAGAAGAGGAAGAATCTTTATTTGAGGTCCCGGAAATTTTTAAAAAGTATGAGATAGATGACAGGAGAGTCATGATCAGAATGCCTAAATGAGAGGCACAATCAGGAGAGGCCTATGATAACAAAGAAACCACCAAGAAAATAGTGGTAGCCCTAGAAGAAGGAGAGGAGAGATGCACATACATAGGCCATGACCTAACAGAGGAATAAGAGCATGCATCAATAGCCTTGCTAAGAGAATACAGAGATGTATTCGCTTGGAGTTACAAGGATTTGAAAGGTGTAGACCCGGACATATGCTCACACACAATCCCCATGACCTCAGATGCTAAACCTTCTAAGCAAAAGCCATACACATACAATGATAATTATGCTGCCAAGATCAAAGAGGAGATAGATAGACTGGTAGAACCTAGATTCATCTATGAAATTGAGCACACTGAGTGGGTATCCCCCATTGTAGTGGTGCCCAAGAAGAATGGAAAGTTACGTGTGTGCATTAACTTGAAGAAGGTTAATGCAGCCACAATTCGAGATAACTATCCACTTCCAATTACAGAGCATCTATTAGAAAGGGTAGCAGGCAAGGAAGTCTACAACTTCCTTGATGGATTTTCGGGCTACAATCAGGTAGCCATAGCCCTAGAAGATCAGCATAAAACGGATTTTGCCACAGAGCGGGGTATATTTTCCTTTCGAGTAATGCCATTTGGGCTTACCAATGCTCCTGCAACCTTTCAGAGACTGATGTGCCACGTGTTTAAAGAGTTCTTGAGGAAAAAATTGGAAGTCTATGTTGATGATCTCTGCGCTCATTCCAACATTAGACAAACACACATACCTGAGCTTAGGCAAATCTTTGACAAATGTAGAGAATATCAAGTCTGCTTGAACCTAGGAAAGTGTGTTTTCATGGTCAAGCAAGGCAAGATTCTAGGACACATAGTGTCAAAGAACGGCATATCCACTGATGAAGAGAAGGTAAGAGCCATCGTAGAGCTACCTAGGCCAAAGAATGTCAAGGAAGTACAAGCTTTCATGGGGCATTGTGGTTATTACTGATGGTTTATACACATGTATGCCATCATAGCAAAGCCTCTGTATGGACTTTTGACCAACTTTGAGTGGACTGATGAATGTGAGAATTCCTTCAATGAGCTTAAACGGCGATTATGTTCAGCACCAATCTTGACCACACCAGATTGGAATAAGCCTTTTCATGTTCATGTAGATGCATCCAATTATGCTATTGGGTGTGTACTCGCACAACCTACGGGCGAAGGTAATATGGATCTTCCAATTGCCTATGCTAGTAGACAGTTAAATGCAGCTGAACGGAACTATGCCACCATCAAACGAGAAGGATTAGGCATGGTATATGCGGTTAAGAAGTTTAGACACTATTTGCTTGCAAATAAGTTTAATTTTTTTACTGATCATCAAGCACTGTTGTACTTGGTAAACAAACCTTGCAATACAGGTAGATTAGTAAGATGGTTTCTCTTACTAATGGAATAGGACTTTGAAGTTGTGGTGAGGAAAGGGAAGACTCACTTGAGAGCAGATCACCTCTCTAGGCTCACTTCTGGAGAAGCCCCACAAGGAGTGTCAGATGACCTTCCTGATGCTTACTTGTTTAATTTGGAGGTTGTACCTTAGTGGGCTAAGCCATTAGTGCCAGTATTGACATACGGGCCCAATCACCTAGTCATAAACACTCAAGATAGGGAGATAATAAAAGCCCAAAAATACTAGATCATGGCAGGAAGTATGTACAAGCACACAGATCAAGGGATCCTAGCTTGTTGTGTGGAAGAGGATGAGTACGCTAAATGGTTGCAATTGGCACATGTAGGTGCATTAGAGAAACACTACTCAAAGCAACAAACCCTACAGACTCTAAGGAGACTCGGAGTGCATTGGCCGACTATGGAGGCTGATGTACACAAGTTGTGCAAGGAATGCCCAATCTGTTGCACTAAACCACTTGTGGAGCATGCCACTCTTTATCAAGTGTCCATAGTGCCAGATTGGAGTGAACCATTAGTAGATTTCCTGAGGACGAGAACATTCCCTCAAGATATGACACTGGCCAGACAAAGAAGTCTAGAACAAGAAGCCCTAGATTACTCACTCGTTGGTGATAATCTATACAAGCGTGGTAAAGATGGTTACGTGAGAGTATGTGTCCATGAGAGCGAATATCTCAAGATCTTGGAAGCAGCTCACCAAGGTGAATCAGGAGGACATTTTGGACCAGATCGGGTGATCAAGGCAATACTATTTGCGGGCTTCTGGTGGTCGACCCTTCACATGGATGCACATACCTATGTGAAACGGTGTGATGTCTGTCAGAGAACTCAGTATCCTATATGCAAAGATGAGATGCCACTGAAACCTATGATGGGTGGACGTGCATTCTCTAAGTGGGGAATAGACTTCGTAGGTCCTATTAATCCCCCAGCTAAGGGTTCACATGCTGAATACATCATTGTTGCCACAGACTATCTAACAAAGTGGGTAGAGGTAAAAGCTACGACAAAGAATGATGCTCAGACAACTGCTAAGTTCCTATTTGAGAATGTGTTCACAGGATACGGGCTACCTATAGAGCTGGTAAGTGATAGAGGCACTCACTTCTTGAATGAAGTTATTGAAAATCTGCTCCAAGAGTTCTTGGTTGTACACAAGAAGTCTGCCCCCTATCACCCACAAGCTAATGGACTAGCCGAAAGCACAAACAAGATCTTGTGCAATGTGTTGACCAAACTAGTGAATAACAAATGCTCTGATTGGGACAAACAGCTACACCATGTTGTTTGGGCATATCGAGTTGCCTATAAAACGGTACTCCAAACCACCCCCTTTTAGATGGTATTTGGCCAAAATGCAGTGCTACCGTTGGACTTCTTGATACCTACATTAAAAGTAGCACAAGAGCATGAATGGACGGGTCATGAACTCTCCTCTAGACTCTTTGACCTTGAACGGTTAGGAGAAACAAGACTGAGGGTGGCTGCGGGGATATATGCAGCTAAGAAACGACAGAAGGCATACTTTGATGCCCATGTTAAGGATAAAGTCTTGAAGGCCGGAGACTTAGTGTTGGTGTATACCCCAAAACAACATGCAAGAAAGCTCGAAAAGAGAGGTTATGGACCTATGATCATAAATAGGATCTCAACCAGTGGAGCAGTCCAACTCGCTACACTGGAAGGTGATGTTCTCCCTAGCTATATAAGCGGATGGAGAGTCAAGTTATATCAAGAACCTCTGACTGAAGAGATGCTAAATCGACTCAACATTGCCAAAAAACGCAAAGAGGAAGACAAGCGAATTCGGGAAGAAGCTCAAGTAGAAGCTTTAGAACGAATCCGAAGGATGAAGTTGAGAAGACTGGGTAGAGATCAGGCCAAGGTAGATGACTATGCGGACCCAGGTTATCATATGGCAATGTGTGAAGTCTCAGGAATAAGTTCTCATAGAATAATTGATAGACGACCTTTTGTAACCTTAGAGATAGGACAAGGAAAGGGTGCAAGGACTGTAAGCACCTTGATTGACTCAGGCGCAGCCACTAGTGCTGTTAGATACTGAAAAATACCCCATTGAAAATATGTGTAGAATATAATCCACTTTTGTACAAGATGAGGTCCTCAAGCTCGTGAAATGATACTCAATTTGGAGGTCATATGAAGGTCTGGGACCAATCTTTAGTTAAGGAGGACATAAGAATGAGATCAATGTCCAAAATTTAAAATTCTCTATAAAAGACAATGGACTCTCATTTTTTAGGGTTAGCTTGTATTCTTCTCTAGTTTTGTGAATGGAAGTGAGTTTATTGAGTCTTGTTTTTTCTTGATCACAAGAGAGACTTGCATGTGAGTGAGTGTGTATGCATGTATCTTTCTTGAGTGGCATGTTGTGAGCATGGAGGTCTGCATACCACTCATTTTCTTTCCTTGGATTTGTTAAAGATAAATGTACAAGCTCATTTTCACATGAGATATGCTTGTATAAATTTACCAAATATAAAGAAAAATGAAAAGAAGAGAAAAGAAAAAAGTAAAAAAAAAGTCTTGTCAAAATTCATGATGAGTAAAAGATACAATATCTGCCTTGTAGTAAAGGCATGTAGTGGGCAATCAAATGAAAGTGGCGAGTTAAGAAGGAGCCACAAATTTTTTCACATGCTCATTGGTTATAAAAGCAAAGTGAAAGCCCATTCTAAACAAGGAGAGAAAGAGGTAAGAGCTCCCAATATTTGGATCTAGTCATTTTGTCATTTTCACTTCCCATAGACTCCTTCTAGCCGCACGTCATTTTGTACACATCTCTGTTGTGAAGCTCATATCTTAGTGTCTATGTAACCATTTCTTTCATTTAAACACTCATTGGAAATCTTATACGGTGCCTATTTTGTCATCAAAGCTTATGTATTCTGTGAGATATCTGTCAAAGAGTGATGTCTAGTTTTTTAGCATACCTGTG
Source organism: Ceratopteris richardii (assembly GCA_020310875.1). Taxonomy (NCBI): domain Eukaryota; kingdom Viridiplantae; phylum Streptophyta; class Polypodiopsida; order Polypodiales; family Pteridaceae; genus Ceratopteris; species Ceratopteris richardii. The sequence goes on from CM035424.1 coordinate 126,416,670, forward strand.
TGGATAGGTAGTCTATTTTGGTCGGTTATGTTTCCCAACCAAAACATATCCAAATTGCTTGATTTTTAGCTTGATGAAAAGTTCTTGGCATATAATTTTTTGACCCAAATATCTATTTCAAAGGATTTATATTTTGTGAGATATATATCAACAAGTGAAGTCCTATTTTTTAGTATACTTGTGTGTGCATGTGGTCTATTTTGGTCAGTTGAGTTTCCTGATCAAAACTCATGAAGAGTACTTGATTCTTAGCTTATTGGAAAGCTATTTGGGTTTTCTTTCTATCTCTCAAATATCTTCCTCAAAGGATATATATTCAAGGAGTTATGAGTCTGAGAGTGAAGTTCAATTCATTCGCATACTTGTGTGGACAGGTAGTTCATCTTCGTCAGTTGTGTTTCCTAATCAAAACTTGTCCAAATTAAGTTATTTATAGATTTTTAGAAAGCTAGGTTTGTCTTCTTTTATTGAGTAAAGGCACATGTCCATTTGAATTTTGTATTGAGAGCAACAAGATATCTAAGGTGTAGTTATTTGTCCAAGTGTTGAACATACAAGGGTTCACTGCATATTTTTGTTGCGCATAGGAGAACTCATTCTCCACAGTTGGTATCAGAGCAAACTAGGTGCTGAAGCTTCATCAAAAGAGTTGGAGTTAAAGCAAAGCAAAAGAGGAGCTACAAAGCAAGGGGGAGCTTCACAAATGCAAGAGGAAAGGACAATATAACTATTCGAGGTAACTCTCAAAGTTTTTGATAGTCTTCAATGGCTGACTTAGGTCAACAAGTAGAGAAATTGGATAAGGCTAACTATCCCATTTGGAAGATTAGAATGAACAAATACCTAATGGGGAAACACTTGTGGGGTATTGTGAGCGGCGATGATGCTCAACCTCAAATCAATCAAGCTATGGCCACCAAAGTCCAAAGGAGGCAAGCAAAAGAATGGGAAGAGAGGATTAGGAGAGCCATGTTCTTCATTCAACAAAGTCATTACTAATGCCATGGTAGGGCATATTCAACATCTAGAGAAAGCTAAGGATGCTTTGAAAGCTCTTGAAAGGATGTATTCAACAAATACCAAAGCTAGGAGACTTCAACTCAAGAATGAGTCGAACACGATCAAGAAAAGTTCGAGCCAATCCATAACTGAATATACTTTGAAGATTAAGTAGCTAAGTGATGCTTTGGCTTCTATTGGCACAACAGTTGAAGATGTAGATCTTGTGTGTTATACTCTCAATGGATTGAGAGAAGATGAAAGATGGAAGCCTTTTATAACTTCCATTAACTTGAAAGATGCATATCCAAGTTTTGAACAACTAATCCCTCATCTTGTGACAGAAGAGCTTAGCTTTGGTGGCCTCAAAGGAAAGGACAACCACATCAAATGTTATCTGTAGGCCGAGGTAAAGGAAGGAACTTAAGAGGAGGCTCAAAAGGAAAAGGAAGAGGTCACAACAACTCCAACTACAATCAAAACAATTCAGAAGACAACAAGGAAAGCAAGGACACACTACTTGCAATGAGACATGAGTATAGAAGCTCTTGTGAATATGACAAAAAATGGTACATTGATTCAGGTTTTAGTAACCATATGTCATGCCAAGGAGGTTTGCCACTAATCTATAGGTACCAAGTGGAAAAGGATGTGTTGAAATAGGTGATGATACTTAACACATGATTGAACATATTGGAGATACAAGGCTTGGAGATGCAAGTAGAGAAAAGGTACTATCTAATGTTTTTCGTGTTCCTACAATTTCAAAGAACTTGATTTCAGTAGGACAAATGGTAGACAAGGGTTATCATGTCATATTCAATGAGAATGGGTGCTTCATAAAGAATTCAAAGGAAAGCTTCAAGGTCATTGCTCGAGGTAGAAGAGAAGGAAGGATGTTCACTTTGGACATCCAACATCCACATGGAAAGGTCATGTACATTCAATGTGGGAACAAGAAGATTTCAGAGTTGAAATTATGGCACAAAAGAATAGGACACATCAACATTCCAAAGCTGAAGTACATAAGCAAACATGAAGTGGTAAGAGGTCTTCCAAAGTTTAATAGCATTGGACTAGATGAGTAATGTGAAGCTTTTCAACTAGGAAAGCAAAGGAGGCAACCATTCAAGAGGAGCAAATATGTGGCCCCAAATGTCTTGGACTTGACATACGAATGTATGGGGACCAACCCAAGAGACATCAATGGATGGTAATAGATTCTTTCTCACCTTCATTGATGATCACTCAAGAAAGGTATGGTTGTTTTGTATGAAGCAAGAATCAGAGGTGTTTTCTATATTCAAAAGATTCAAAGTTGAAGTTGAAAAAGAAACAGGAAGGTCTATCAAAACCTTAAGGTCCGATGGTGGAGGAGAATACTTCTCCAAAGAATTTTTAGATTTTCTACAAGAGAATGGGATCAAAAGGTAGTTTACTTGTAGGTATACACCACAACAAAATGGAGTAGCTAAGAAAAATAGGAAAATTGCTGAAATTGCAAGATGCATGCTCAACGAGATGAAGGTACCATTGTACTATTGGGTTGAAGCTACCACAACCACCATTTACTTGGTGAATATGTGCATAACATCGAGAATACATCACTTGACTCCAGAGGAGGTATAATCAAATAAGAAACCTGATCTTACACACTTCAAAGTGTTTGGATGTGTTTGCTTTGTTCACATTCCACAAGAAGGTAGAACAAAGATGGAACCAAGGTCAAAAAAATCCATTTTCATTGGCTACTCAATGGAGCAAAAATGATACAAGTGTTACAACCCTAGAACAAAGAAAGTAAGAGTCTCACGGGATTTGATCTTTGATGAACTAAGACCATGGTATGAAGATAAAGGAAAGGAAAAGATTATTGAAGAAGATTGTGATCATTATGCAAGAACAAATCAAAGAGAAGTCCAACAATCAAGCACAAATTTTTTAGGTCGAGAGGTATCCACATCAAATGAAGAATGTGTTGGGAAGAATGGATGCACACTCCAAGAAATGAATAGGTATTGTTAATCCCTGCTTTGTACCAGCCCTATTTGAATTTGGAGTTGTGTTGTAGGCCCTCTTAGCTATCCAATGACACTAAATAAGTCACTATGTACTTTGGAAATGATGCAAGTAATGTTTGATACAAAACAGACTACTTCCAAATTCAAGAATCAATGAAAACCTTCTATTTTTGTTCACACACCTGCTGCTTGTTAAGCTCAGTGCTTCCAGTACAGTAGGAATTAGAAAACGTCCTTTTGGAGATATCAAATTAGTTTAATGAGCTAATGATTCCAATTGGAAGCACTTAAAATGATTGATTATACACAGAGCAATCAATTTAGCAAGTATAGCATTGCCCTCGATTTTTTAGGACCTCTGTAGAGTTTGACCAGTGATTCGTTCGATGAACTTTTTTCCCAATCCACTAAATGCAATGTCTTCAACATTTTTCGGCATGTAGTGGACTTAGAGTGTATTCTAATGAGCTATAGAACTTTGAAAATGATGGATGAATGATTGAGATATGAGCAATACAAAATGACTTTTTTGAGTGGCTATGACAGATAGACCAGAGATGTAAGAATTGATCTATTGTATTATAAGACAATGTTGTACATGATCATTGGCATGATAATCAATGTCCAATGATGATGAGAAGTGTAGGCTATGAAGCTAGCCTCACTGTCTTACAATGTGATCAACAAGGACTTGGAATTGAAGTGATCTATCCCGCATGTTTGACATTCATCTTTTATAGATGATTCATTTGAATTTTGAATTTGAATTCAACTTTGGCTCTAAGTAAAAGTGATCCACTAATCTAGGAGATATTCCCTCTAGGAAAACTTGTATCTTTTCTATCCAACTAACTCCATGAGTTTAGTGGCTTTTACAAATATTACTTCAAGTCAATTGAACTTTTACAAATGGTAAAAGATGAAATCCATAGACAATGGTTCACATGGGACTTCAAACATTCCACATAGGATATTCTCATGCCTAGCCAAGTGTGTAGGCTTGGCACTTGCACCAAGAGCTCCCCCTCAAGCCAAACATCTTGGCTTGATCTTCTTCTTCAATCCTCTTGAATGTCCTGCAATCCAATCATAGCTTTAAACTTGCAAAGTTTAGTACCATCAAGTGCTTTGGTTAATAAGTCTGCACATTGCATATTAGTTGATACATATGCCAATTGAATTTCGTTTCTCAATAGCTTCTCTCTCACATAATGATAGTGGACCTCTATATGCTTGGTCCTAGCATGATAAATAGGATTTGCTGCAAGATGTAAGGAACTTGTATTATCTCGAAAAATCATTGGAGATATAGTATGCAAACCCAAATCTGTATATAGCAATTGGATCCATATGGCCTCTTGAGTAGCATTGGCCAATCCTCTATATTCTACCTCTGTTCATCTTTGCAACCTGCCCAATCTGCATCTGATATATCTTGATGTCCAAATCAGAGGTATAAGGAAAGTACATACCTTGATTTTGAGTCCCCTTTAGGTACTTCAAAATCCTTTTGGCAACTTCCAAGTGAGGTGCCCCAGGTTTGTGCATAAATTGGCTTAAGACACTTACTCCATAGGCAATATCAATCCTTGTCAATGTAGCATAGTTCAAGCTTCCCACTATGCTTTGGTATCCTGCAATGTTATCAAGCACATCATCTTCATGAGCACTTAATTTTTGGTTTACCTCCATTGGAGTGCTTGCTACCTTGGCATCGTGCAATTGAAATTTCTTCAACATGTCCTGTACATACTTTCTTTGTGTAAGGTAAATTCTAGAGTTAGTATAGACTAACTCAAGTCCAAGAAAATATTTTAGTGACCCTAGATCACTGGTTTTGAACTCCTGCATCATTTGATTCTTGATCTGTTTGATGCCATTAGCATCATTACCTATAAGTATGATATCATCAACATACACACATAGGTATATTACCTCTGAACTACTTCTCTTGATAAACAGAGAAGTATCTGCTCTACTCATGATGAGTCCTTGATCTTGAAGGTATGTAGTCAACCTATGGTTCCCTGCCCTAGGTGCCTGCTTCAATCCATAAAGAGATTTGTTTAGTTTACACACATATGTTACCTTGCTTGGGTCCTCATAGCTAGGAGGTTGGGACATGTACACCTCCTCTGTGTACCTAAGTCCGACTTAGGGACTTTTGGAGAAAGAGACTATACCTCAATTCCCCTCAAGTGCTTATAGTGGGGACTCACGCTTTAATTATCAATCCAAGGAGTATCAAGACCTATCCGAGTTTATGAAGACATGCATTCAAATAGTGGTCCATGCCAATGAAGTTTCACAAAGTACAAATAAGTATAAATCCATCACAATCAAGTTTTCAAGGTCAGCTATGGTGTCGCAACACTTGGAACAATAGTCAACAGTAAATCAAGATTTTCTCTCAGCTCCAAACTTTGAATATAGCGAATAGTGGATTATTTTGAAGCTCTTAAGAAGATGCATCCAATGGTGTTCTTTTCACTCGATTCTGACGCTTCTGCTTCAAGTTATGAGCAAAATACTGAGTCATGGGATTGATCTTCATACACTTCAACACTTCCTACACTTCACACACACCTTACCAACAGCAAACAAGGACTTTCATGGATAGACAACACTTCTAAGCACTCTTTCCAAGCATCACACATGACATGCAAGCTCACAATGAAGAAGATACAGAGAGGAGAAGACACAAATTCCAATTTCTGTGCTCTTGATTCTCACAATGGCCAAAAAGTCCTTACAAAGAGTCACAAAATGACTTATATACATGTGCCCTAAAAATGGTCCTTTCACACAAGAAACCAGCACTTTATTGAATAAAATACTAATTTCCTACTAATTTACAAGGGTAATGAGAAAAATCTTTACGTCTATGCATCTAGAGGACTCCTCTAGTGCATTTACAGCAAAAAATATATTACAAAGTGATTATAGTACAAAAATAAAGTGTCCAATTCGGAAAAAGTTTGGGGCCCTTCTTTTTCTTTGCCTCTTTGCTCTCATTTGCTCTACAACACTCTCGCTCTCTTTGTCTCTATTGGCCCTTGATAGGCTTTGCTTTGTTTTTAGTGTTGTACATGTAGTTGCTCTGGTTCCTTATTACTGATAGATCTTTTATAGTTGACCACTACCAGATCTTGTGGAAGTCGTAATGATATAGTTTTACCAGTGGTCAAGGAATAGATCATAACTCGAGACGTGTTGCATTGGTCTTAGCCTCCCTTTTTTCTATTCACGGTTCGCAACTTGTGGAGATGGACTACCTGAGATATGTAGTCTAGTTCACCAATAACCTCTTTAAATCTGGGTTGCTATGTTAAGTCAGGCTACCACACACGCAACCAATGGAAGGTATGAAGGTGTGGATCTTCAGCCTTCGATCTAGATCTTCCGAAGATCAAGAGGTTGAAGCACCTTCTTGGGGCTCAGGATCTGCCGGATATCTTCTTGCACTTCTTCATGGATACTTGTTGGCCTTGATCCGCCCTTGCCTCTTACGTGCCTTCCCTTGTTGTATGCCCCTACGGGGCTTTGTGCAGAGATGGGTGTTGCATGCCCCTGCAGGGCTTCCTACAGAGATATGTCTTAAGATATGTCATCATTAGTGAAGCTTCTTTCTTGGCTTTCTTCTTCTTTTCTTTTTGTTGGACTCTCCTTCAACATCATTTGAAATCCAGCCATTTAGAAATGCATTTTTTACATCCAATTGGTACATGTTCCAATTCTTTGATGCAGCCACACTTACCAATACCTTGATGGTTGGCATTTTGGCCACAAGTGAGAAGGTTTCTTCATGATCGACTCCTTTGGTTTGTGCAAAACCCTTAGCCACATGTCTAGGTTTGTACCTGCTTATTGATCCATCTGAATTTCTCTTTATCTTTTTGATCCACCTAGAACCTATTACCTTCATAGGCTCCTTCTTTGGCACTAGCTCCCAAGTATCATTCTCCTTGAGTGCTTCAATCTCCTCATCCATAGCTTCCTTCCATTCTACCTTGCTCTTTGCCTCTTCATATGATGATGGCTCTTCAAATGACAGGTTTTCTGCAAGATAAACAAAGTGCTTAGTAACTAAAGAAGTGTCATACCCATATCTGATTGGCTTCTTGCTCTCTCTTTGTGATCTTCTGATTGCTTGGTTGGATGATTCAGGTATATGTTGGAATAGAACAATCACAAATTGGTGATTACAAAGAGTTTGAAACAAGCTTATGGTCAGATTGAAGTGAAAGAAGACACTTGAGAAAGTGAAGACATCTCAGAAGTGAAGCTTGTATACATATGTACATTACAGTTGGAGATTCTTGTAATTTGAGTATACATAATCCTTAGGATGATAAGGAATAATGTAATAGAAATGGGATAAGTCTAGAACCATATGTATATAAGTCAATGATGTAAAGAAATACATGAGAGAGTCATTAGAAGCCAAGTGTCATTAAGGTAGATGTGTAGAGAGTCATCTTCACGAGGTAGCATCGAGTCTTTCTCTGATTTCTCTCAGTCTGATCACGTGATCAGAAATCCTTTTTTACACATCTAATTTGGAAGTTAGTGAAGCTATGTTCAAAGTTTCATGGTCTAATTCCTTTCATGCTATGAGTATGATCAATAGGAACATGTATATGTAAAGTCTGCAGATGATCTCTTAGAGTCGCGCATTTTTTCGTGTCAATGTTTTGCTTAGATCTCAGTGCACAGTGTAAAGATTTTTATAAGTGAGCATTCAAAATCTAAGTTAGAAGGTAAGGAATCTATGGCTAAAAGCATTTAGCAAAACGGGATCTGTGTTGTGAGAAATCAACCTTAGAAGTTACCTATGTCAAAGTCGCTTATTCAGGAAGACAGTTTCTGACATACTTTTGATCTTAAGGATCAAATTGAAGCTTGAATGATTCTTTTGAAGGACTAATGGTTGATATGATTGCACAAAGGTAGCTTAGAGGTATGTATATCATTAGATTGAAGAAATCTGAAGATATGTGCAGGTAATGAAGTCAATCTTTGAAGCAGACTTCTTGAAGAAGAAAAATTCTCACTCAGAGAATTGTTTATGAATGGTTTGGCAAATCAAAGTAACATTTGTGTAAATTTTGGTCTATAACTGATATAGAGGAGTTCTTAGATCAGTATAGATCAAGGCTTTGGAGATTAAAAGGTCTCCAACAGTGGTATCAGAGCTGAAGGTGCAATACAAGTGAAGTAAAGGCATTGGAAGTCCCGACTGCTGTAGATATTGAAGTTTCTTCTAATTGAAGGTGGACAAGGACAAATTCTTGAAGATAACCTGCAGAAGTACAAAGCATGAGTTTGAAGGATCAATAAAGATCAAAGCTTCATATCAAAGGTACACTTTATTATCATAAATCATAATAATTGCAGACATAGAAGATCAAAAGATGGGAGAAAGCTTGCAGATTGATAAGCCAGATAGGGAGAGCTATCCAGTTTGGTCCATGAGGATGGAGGCACACCTCATGAGCAAAGATTTGATGGCATTCATTACAGGAGAAGAAGAAAAGTCTGAGTTTGCAGATCCTAGTATTCCAACTAGGGAAGAGCTTGCAGATTTGAAGACCTGGATGAGAAAGGATGATCAAGCTAGGAGCATCATTTATATGGCTGTAAATGATTATCTTTTACCTCACATCAGAGGATTGGAAAGTGCAACAGATGTGTGGATTGCTTTGGAAGAGCATTTCCAAAACACAACCAAGTCAAGGAAGTCCTCACTTTGGGCTGAGTTCACAACTTTCAAGAAGAAGAGTTCACAATCAATTTGTGATTATGTGGCAAGGATGAAGGATATTGCAGATAGCTTGGCAGCAATTGATGAAGACATTGAAGAAGATAAGTTGTTAAGGCAAATACTTACAAGTCTGAGAGGAGATGAGAAGTGGAAGCCTTTCATATTGTCCATAGAATTCTCACTTGATCACTTTACTCCTGATCTTAATCTACTGCTAGGACACATGCTAACTTTTGAGCACGACATTAAGGGAGACAATGATAGGAGTGCAAGCCAAGCTATGTACTCCAAGGACAAGAAAAAGAATGGCAAAGGGAAGCATTCAACTGATGATGAAGGGACCTCAAGTCAAGCTAACTTTACAAAAGGAAGGATGAACTTCAGAGGTAAAGGAAGAGGAGGTAAGAACAAAGATAATACTAAAGCTTGTTGGATTTGTGGCAGAACCAATCATTGGGCAAATGATTGTTGGTATAACAATCAAAATGGAGGAAATAATAATCAGAGTTTTAATCAAAGAGGTAGAGGAGGCAAAAATCAAAGAGGCAACTTCAGAGGAAGAGGTGGTAGGACATCATATGCTAGAGGAGGTGGAAGAAGTTTTGAATCTCAGTCCTACAACAAAAATTATTATAATTATGCATCAGATCAAAAGGATGACATGACTCTCATCTTGAATGCAACTCATGAATCAGTAGGAGAAGATCAAATGGTGTTTTATATTGACTCAGGATGTAGCAATCATCTGAGTGGCAATATATCACTGATGACTGGTATGGAAGCAAAGGTGAATGGACATACAGTTCAAACAGGTGACAATACTAAGCATAAGGTGGAAAGCACTGGATCAATGAAGACAAAGAATGGAAGTACACTCTTAAGCAAGCTACTTTATGTTCCTACTATACCTAAAAATTTGATAAGTGTAGGGAAAATTGTGGAGAAAGGATATGAAGTCAGATTTACAAATGATGGTGTCTATGTGCAAGATCCAAATCAGGGATATAGAAACATTATTGCAGGTAAAAAGGAAGGAAGGTTGTTTACTCTGAAAGTCCAAGGTAATGTGGGACATGCTCTATTTACTTATGGAAGTCAAAAGATGTCTGAGTTAGACCTATGGCATAAAAGATTAGGTCATTTCAATGAGAGAGCTATAAAGGAAATGTCAAGGAATGATGTGGTGCTTGGTTTGCCAAAAATTGAAGGGCAACACATGGTGTACAAGTGTGAAGCTTGTCAGTTAGGTAAAGCACACAAAACTTCATATAATAAATCAGGATATAAGTATTCAAATATGCTTGAATTGGTTCATACAGATGTGTGGGGTCCTTCAAGGGACTATAGCATAAATGGATCCGGATATTATGTGTTGTTTGTTGATGATGCAACCAGATGGATTACTTTATATGTAATCAAGGACAAATCAGAAGTGTTCAAGACATTCAAGCATTATCATGCTTATGCAGAAAGGATTACAGGACAAAAGCTCAAGAGGTTGAGATCAGATGGAGGCGGAGAGTATTTTTCTAAAGAGTTTGATGATTATTTGTGGAATGCAGGTATAAAGAGAGAAGTAACTTGCAGGTACTCTCCTCAACAAAATGGAATTGCAGAAAGAAGAAATAGAACTCTTGTAGAATTTGCAAGAGCAATGATGAAGGAAAAGAATTGCCCAAATTACTTATGGGCAGAAGCTATCAACACTGCAACATACCTTGTGAATAGGTTACCTTGTAAAGCACTGGATGGAAGAACTCCTTATGAAGCATGGTGGAGTAAGAAACCTACTCTTGATCATTGTAAGGTATTTGGATGTTTAGCATATGCTTATGTTCCTTTACAATTGAGACATAAGCTAGAACCCAAAGCAGAGAAGTATGTGTTTATTGGGTATGATGATAGACAGATGGGTTACAGATTGTGGAGTCCATCTACAAAGCAATTTCTTGTAACCAAAGATGTTACATTTGATGAGCAAAGCACATGGTATACAGGGTCAACAAATGATTATGCAGGTGTTGAAGAAATACAAAGGAAAGGGAAGGCAAAAGTAAATATGTATGAAGAAGATATTGATGATGTTGACTATAAAAGTAAATTGCAGGATAATGTTGAAGTGGGCCAAGATTTGATCCAGAATCAAATGTGGTTGAGACTTCAAAAAGTGCAGAGGTCAAAAGATCCTCAAGGGAAAGAAAAGAGCCTATCAGGTATAGCTATGATACATCTTTCTTAACAACAAAAGATTATGCTTACATTGTGAAGACAGAAGAGGATCCAATCACATATGAAGAAGCTAAAGGTAAACAGAATTGGGAGAAGGCAATGCAAGAAGAGTATGATGCTCTACTTGAAAATGAGACATGGGAATTAGTGCCAAGACCAAAGAATCAGAAAGTCATTGGATGTAAGTGGGTGTATAAAACAAAAAGGTTTGCAGATGGTAAGGTGTCTAGATACAAGGCTAGACTTGTTGTCAAAGGTTATGCCCAAACCTATGGTGTAGATTATGATGAAACCTTTAGTCCTGTTGCTAAAATGTCTACAATTAGATCATTGATTGCTATTGCTGCTTGTAAAGGATGGAAGTTATCACAATTAGATGTGAAGAATGCATTTTTTAATGGATACATTGCAGATGAAGTGTACATGGAGCAACCAGAAAGCTTCCTGGACTCAATTGGATCAGATTATGTGTGTAAGCTCAAGAGAGCTTAAAAACCTTTTGTCATTTATGTTCAATTTAAGCTTCATTTTTTCAAAATCCAAAATCACTTTACCTTGTTGGAGCCACGGTTGACCTAAAATCACTTTTTCAGACATCAATTGATCTAGCCATTCTTCACAGTCTATTTTCATATATTCTTCATTGAACTTAACTTCAATAGATAGTGAAGACATGCTTTGTACTATTTGACCTTCCAAAGTTCTGATTAAGGTTCTGCTTTTAGTTCTTTTTATATTAAATTTACTTACCAAAGCTGAACTAATCAGATTCACTTGTGCTCTAGAATCTATCAATACTCTAATGTTTTCATTTTGAAAATCCATTGTCATCACAGGCACATGTTCTTTTAGTTTTAGAGGAGTTTCGCACAAACAGACTTCCCTAAGATCTTTGATTTTTCTTATCCTTTCCTTTGCTTCCTGTTGAGCCTCTTTTCTAATGTCTTCCTCTTCTTTTTTCCTATTTTGAGCTCGTTGCAACCTTCTCCATTCATCAACAGTTAATGGGCAGTCATACCTCTTGACTCTACATCCACTTATGAAGTTTGGCATGATTTCTCCATCTATGTTAGCTAGTTGAATGGCTCCACTGTTGCTTATCTGATGTATAATATATGGTCCATGGCCTTTTTTTTGGAACTTTTTTTGATGTTCTCTGATTGTGTAAGCCAAAACTAGATCTCCTTCCTATAGATCTTTTTCTTTTATGTGAACATCATGATAAGCTTTTTGCCTTTTCTTGTCCACATATATACTCATAATGGCTTGGAGTCTAGATGCTCCCAATTTTTCCAATTCTATTACTCTCTCTGACAGTTCATGTCCAGTCCAATTGTAGTGACTACCTACTTTTAATGTTGGAATAAGGAATTCCATAGGTAGAACTGCATTTTGTCCATATACTAGATTGAATGGTGTGTTTCCTATTGCAATTTTATAAGCCACTCTATAAGCCCATAGGACATGATTAAGTTGTAAATCCCAATCATTCCTGTTTGTGTTTACTAATTTTGATAGTACAGTACAAAGTACTTTATTAGTACTTTCTGCTAACCCATTGGCTTGTGGGTGATATGGGGCTGACTTTCTATGACTGATCAGGAAATATTCAGTGATGTTTTCTAGGATTTGGTTTACAAAATGGGTTCCCCTATCACTTACCAATTCAATTGGAAGTCCAAATCTGGTGATAATATTTTCATATAGGAATCTGGCAGTAGTATGAGCATCATTCCTTCTTGTGGCTTTGGCCTCAGCCCACTTTGTCAGGTAATCTGTAGCCACTATGATGTATTCAGCATGGGATTGTTTTGCTGGAGGATGTATAGGTCCAATGAAATCCAACCCCCATTTACTAAAGGCTCTTGCTGAAATTAATGGAACTAATGGCATATCATCTCTTTTATTTGGTTGACTCACTCTCTGACAAACATCACATCTTTTTACATAGGTTCTTGCATCAAGAAATAGGTTTGGCCACCAAAATCCAGAATATAAAATGACTTTAGCAGTTCTGTCACTTGAGAAGTGTCCTCCTGCTACTCCAGAATGTGCTAGTTCCAACATTTCCAGATATTTATTCTCAAGAACACAAATTCTTAAGTATCCATCCATCCCTCTCTTATACAATTGTTCTCCTATCAATTGATATTCTTTAGAGATTACTTGTAGATTTTTGGAATCTGCACCAGCTATCACTTGTTTTCCTTTCTTCTTCCTTTTCAATTCCTCAATGATATTTTCACTCCAATCTGGATTTTTTTGGAACCAATATAGAGTTATGAATTCTGATTCTTGCAATAATTGGCACTTCCTGCAATTAGCAATGTATTTTGTTACATCTTGAGTCTTATTAGGCCAATGTACCCCCATCCTATTGAGATTACTTAGGGTGACTACCCTAGAAGCATGAGTGCAAGGGTTCCAACAATGAGCTCTCCTCAGATATTCTTGTTGCTCTTCCCCAGGAGTACAATATTCCAATATGCCTGTGTGGTTGAGATGATACAAATGCCTAGCTAGTAACATAAAGTTCCTGCTTTGTAATACTAAGTGTGCATTGTTCCCAACTGTTTTGCAAGGTCCCATGATTAATAATGGTACTAAAGTCATGGCCCACTCAGGAACACTCTCTACTTTGAACAAATAAGTGTCTGGCAGATTGTCATCTAAAGGTGAACTGGGTTCTTTAGACTGAATTCGAGATAAATGATCTGCTCTCAAGTGTGTTTTCCCTTGTCTGACCACCACTTCAAACTCAAATTCCATGAGTAAAAGAAACCATCTGACTATTCTACCAGTGTGACAAGGTTTATTTACCAAATATAATAAAGCTTGGTGGTCTACAAAGAACTTAAACTTGTTGGCCAAAAGGTAATGTCTATATTTCTTTATAGCAAATATCATGCCCAATCCCTCTCTCTCAGTGGTTGTATAATTTTTTTCTGCTAGATTCAATTGCCTACTAGCATAAGCCACTGGAAAATCTAACTTGCTTCCTTCTATTGGTTGTGCTAACACACATCCTAAAGCATAATTTGAAGCATCCACATGGACATGAAAAATTTTATCCCATTGAGGTGTTTTCAGAATTGGGGCTATTACCAAACAAGTTTTTAAAGTTTCAAAGGCTTGGTCACACTCCTTGGTCCACTCAAATTTTGTAATTAGGGCATATAAGGGTTTGGCTATGTCAGCAAATTTGTGTACAAATTTCCTATAGTACCCACAATGTCCCATAAAAGTTTGAAGTTCCTTTACACTTGTTGGTCTTGGAAGCTCTATTATGGCCTTTATTTTCTTCTCATCAGTTGAAATTCCATTTTTAGAGACTATGTGACCTAACATTCTTCCTTGTCTTACAAAGAATACACACTTTTCTGGATTTAAACATACTCTGTAGGTTCTACATTTCCTGAATATATTTTCTAAATCTTGCAAGTGATCTTGTCTTTTTAATGAAAAAGTACAAAGATCATCTACATAAATTTCCATTACATTCCTCAAGAACTCTTTGAAGATATGACACATCAACCTCTGAAAAGTTGCTGGAGCATTAGTTAACCCAAAGGGCATAACCCTAAAAGCATAAATTCCCCATTCTGTGGAAAAGGCAGTTTTATGTTGGTCTTCCAATGCTATAGGTACCTGATTGTATCCTGAAAAACCATCTAAAAGACTATAAACCTCCTTCCCTGCAACTCTTTCTAGAAGATGATATGTTATAGGCAGTGGATAATTATCTCTAATAGTTGCTGCATTTACCTTTTTCAAGTTAATGCATACCCTAAGTTTCCCATTCTTTTTTGGTACCACCACTATAGGAGATATCCATTCTGTATACTCAATTTCATAGATGAAATTGGCAGCTAATAGCTTGTCGATTTCTTCCTTTATTTTAGCAGAGTATTTATCATTAAATGTGTAATGTCTCTGTTTGCTAGGTTTTGCCTCAGGTGTAATAGGAATTTTATGCTCACAGATTTTAGGATCAATACCTTTCAAATCCTTATAGCTATAAGCAAACACATCCCTATAGTTTCTTGCCACGTTTCTTAGTGACTCCTCTTCTTGAGTTGTCATGTCATCAGCCACTACAATATGTCTTTCTTCTCCCTCTTCCTGAGTGATCATGATCTTTTTAGTTTGTTCCTCATTATCATAAGCCTCCCCTTTCTTCTTTTCCCTCTTTGGTTTCCTCTTGAGAAGTAGTCTGTTTTCTACTTCATAAGTCTTGAAATTTGCTGGTACATCAAACTGTTGATCTTTGTTTGTTTCCCTTTTCTTCTTCTCATCCTCCTGATTTTCTTCTATTTCCTTGTGTTTGTTTTTCTTATACTTGCCTGAGATTTTATCTTTAATAGCATCTTCAGCTTTTACTTCTTCCAAAAATTGTGTTTTCCCTTTTTCTAATATCATTTCTTCTTCTTTATCCTCTTCTGTTCTGGATACCTTTATCATTTGTATTCCAATGTGAAAGACATCATATCCTTCTTCATTTTGAAATTCCACTCCTACATATTCATCACTGGCTAGATCCATAGTAGCCAAAATTTGATTCCACCCATAGGGCTCAAACTCCTCATCTTTGAATTGTTGTGGTACATAGTTCTCATCTTGTAACTTCCTTCCTTCCACACAATCTTCTCTTCTCAATCTCCTTTTTCTATTGGTAAGATTTCTTATCATGTTGCACTTCCATATTGATGATTCAGTTTCATCCTGGTCTTCCATTTCCAATTCCTCACTTAAATCTTGATTTTGATGTATTTTATACCATTCTTGAGGAGATATGTCACAGTAGTGCCCATTTCTTAGATTTACTTTGGTTATTCTTCCTTTGCTTTGAAGGTATAAGCAATCATTACCCCAATCTTGCACAATTTGCATTTGTCTCATAAATGGTCTTCCTAGGATAATTTCATATGAAGTGGATTGTGGGAATTCAACTATAGCAAAGGTATGTTCTATCTTTATTCCACATATGTCCACAATCACTTTTTCCCATATTCCTAGGGGTTTTTCAATGTGTCCATCTGCAAGTTGCAATCTCATTTTGGTGGGTAATAATTCATTTTTTCCCCATTTCTCCCAAGTTTGTTTAGTCATGATGGCCATTCCTGATCCACTATCCAGAATAGCTTTGGCCTGGTTTTTACCAAATTGTATTTTTAAGGTTG
Organism: Ceratopteris richardii; assembly: GCA_020310875.1. NCBI lineage: Eukaryota > Viridiplantae > Streptophyta > Polypodiopsida > Polypodiales > Pteridaceae > Ceratopteris > Ceratopteris richardii. The sequence continues at coordinate 126,432,863 of CM035424.1, forward strand.
AGTTTCCCTCTTGTCCTTCACAATATCCTCCTATCTTATCAATGGGAATATACCATAATTCCTCCTTTTCCTGTAGTTGTGGGTAAAGATTTTTTGGTGTTGTTTCCCATTTTTTCATTTGGTTTTGTAAGTGAGGATTTTGTTTCATTAAATCTTCCCATGTGGTGTGATATAGAATTGTGCATTGTTTATCTATATTCACCTGGAACATTACTTATGGATTCTCTTCCTTGTTACAATTTCTTCTTGTTTTTGTTGTCTCATATTCCTCAACTGTTTTTTGAGAATTGTCTACTTCCCCCATTTTGAGTTGCACTTCCCGTATGATTTGTTTACACTTCTGCATCCTTTCATGTTCTAAGTCTGGCAAAGGATAAGCCATTGTATAATCAGTAGGGCTTGGTCCCTCTTGAATTCTTCCCTTGTATGCTTTTATTAGAGTGTCTAGACTTTGTGAATTTCCTATCTCCAACTGGGTTTGTGTCTTCTGAGGAGAAGTACTATTTGATTGTTCCCTATTTTCTTTTTCCAAATTTTTACCCATTCTTTGTTTCCTTTCCCATTTCCCTTTTTGTCTATTTTTCTTCACCTTTGAGATTGAACCTTCATTTTGTTCCTTAGTTGTTCTTTGTTGTTTAGTTTGTGACCTTGTTATAGCATTTACATTCACTTGGTCAATGTCACTCAATTCTTCTTGTTCCATGATATTGACTGCTTTTAGTGGTATGTTATTAGGTGTGTTTTGTTGTTTTTGAGGATTTTTTGGGCAATCCTTTATCAAATGTTCCCTACCACAATCCTTGCAATAAGCTCCCTCTATTCTTAACGTAGGAGGTTGTGGAGAGTCTCTAATGAAATGTTCTCCCCCACACCTATAACAATTTATCTTTGGTCCCCCTTTGAATTGAGGTTTTTATTGGACATATAATTATTGGTTATATACATGAAGGTGGCATATCCATCTCAATTCTCCCATTTCCCAAGTCTAGGGCTTGTAATTCTGGTTCTCTTAATTCATAACCTTCCCATTCTTCTTGATATCCTTCATTCCATTGATAATCTTCCTTGTATGGTGACTTTGTTCTTGAGTTTCCCTCCTCTATTGGTGTGTATTTAATTGACACCACATTTGTTGGTATAGGAGGTTGTTGCCCAAGCATAGGTCTTGGTTGCTCAATATACCCTGATTCTCTTTGAATGGATAATCCTAAGAGCTAAATGGAAAGATGTGGTGTATGAGTGATGTAGTTAGTAAGTGGGTATGAATTTACAAATGAGGATCGGGGGGTTTATTACACGTTTTGGGCTGCCAAACAAACAAAATGGCTATTGGTCTTGAGTTTGTGGAGACTCTGGAGGGCTTTATAAGAGTGTCTGCTTGGAAATGAGGCTTTCTAGGGACCCATTTACAAGTGATTCTACTTGTGCCCATGGAAGAATATGTGTTCGTGCGTGATGTATAAGAATGGGTATCAAATGTTCGAGTGAGTGAACCATGTTGTACAGGGTGTGGCCTCTGTGTACCTATTTGAGCCCGCAAGCAGGCCTGAGGCACCCAAATTTGTCTTGATTGTGGGCTAGCCTTCATCGACTTCTTGGATACCCAAATAGACTTCACTTTCGCAGAAGAATTTCTGAAAGACTTCTTATTAGTGTCGTGTTGTTGATTACTAATAAGAAGTTTTGCCCGTGTGGTTGGCTTGATCGCAACAGGCTGTTCGCCTTTCCGCACCCACACTTGTTTCAATCGCTGAGACATCCTGCTTCTCACGTTCTTTTGGCCTCCAACATAGGTAGTCTTCTGTATTTGATCTATCGTTGGTTGCTGCATCCCTCTGGCCTTTGGAAAAGAAGGGAGTTCCGTTGTGTCCTTGACTTCTTTATTGAGATCATTATTCCTGTGCATCACATAGTTTTGGACAAGAATAGCATGGTCATCTTCATGTGTACTCCTGGAAGGACCAAGAGTGTGTGCCTTGCTTAATTCCTTGAATGCTTCATTTTGTAACTCAATTGTAATGCGTTTCTCATTGACCCAAACCTGAAGAAGTCCACTTCTTAGGTTTAAGTTGACTGCATGGTCATAGATCCAGTCTTGACCCAAGACCAGAGGCTCAGTGAGGTCCTCATCTTGACACACTAGTACTTTCACTGTCATTAAGACATCTTGAATGTGGAGGGGAAGCTCCACCTCGCCCATGCAAGGGGTTTCCACACCTCCCAATCCTATGAGATATGCCTCTATAGGATTGACTTTTAATTTCAATTCTTGACAATAAGAGAGTCTCACCGCACTAGTGGCTGCACCTGAGTCAATCAATGCTCGCACAGTCTTTGAACTAACTCCTTGTCCTATCTCTAAGGTCACAAATGGACGTCAATCGATTATTCTATGGGCACTTATTCCGGAGACTTCACACATTGCCATATGATATCCTGGGTCCGCATAGTCATTTGCCCTAGGCTGATCCCTACCCTATCGTCTCAACTTCATCCTTCTGATGCGTTCTAAAGCTTCTGCTTGAGCTTCTTCCCGAATTCGCTTTTCTTCCTCTTTGCGTTTTTTGGCAATGTTGAGTCGATTTAGCATCTCTTCAGTCAGAGGTTCCTGATATAACTTGACTCTGCACCCGCTTATGTAGCTAGGTAGAATATCGCCTTCTAATGTGGCTAGTTGTACTGCTCCACTCGTTGAGATCTTATTTATGATCATAGGTCCATAGCCACGCTTCTCTAATTTCCTCGCATGTTGTTTCAGGGTGTAGACTAAAACTAAATCTCTTGCCTTCAAGCCTTTATCCTTAACATGGGCGTCAAAGTATGCCTTCTGTCGCTTCTTAGCTGCATATATCCTTGCGGCAGCCCTCAGTCTTGTTTCTCCTAATCGTTCAAGGTCAAAAATCCTAGAAGAGAGCTCATGGCCCGTCCACTCATGCTCCTGTGCTACCTTTAGTGTAGGTATAAAGAAGTCCAATGTGTAGCACTGCGTTTTGGCCAAACACCATATGAAAAGGAGTGGCTTGGAGTACCGTTTTGTAGGCAACTTGGTATGCCCAAACAGCATGATGTAGCTGTTTGTCCCAATCAGAGCGTTTATTATTTACCAATTTGGTCAACACATTGCACAGAATCTTATTTGTGCTTTCTGCTTGTCCATTAGCTTGTGGATGGTAGGGGGCAGACTTCTTGTGTATAACCAAGAACTCTTGGAGAAGATTTTTGATAACTTCATTCAAGAAGTGAGTCCCTCTATCGCTGACTAGCTCTATAGGTAGCCCGTATCTTGTGAATACATTCTCAAATAAGAACTTGGCGGTTGTCTGGGCATCATTCTTAGTCTTGGCTTTCACTTCTACCCACTTGGTTAGATAGTCTGTGGCCACAATAATATACTCTGCATGCAAACTCTTAGCTGGAGGATTAATAGGACCTACAAAGTCTATTCCTAGAGAATGCACGTCCACCCATCATAGGTTTCAGGGGCATCTCATCTTTGCGTATAGGATATTGAGTTCGCTGACAGACATCACACCTTTCACATAGGTATGTGCATCCATGTGAAGGGTCGGCCACCAAAGGCCTACAAATAATATTGCCTTGATCACCCTATCTGGTCCAAAATGTCCTCCTGCTACACCTTGGTGAGCAGTTTCCAATATCTTGAGGTATTCGCTCTCATGGACACATAATCTGAGGTAACCATCTTTACCGTGTTTGTATAGATTATCACCAATGAGTGAGTAATCTAGGGCTTCTTGTTCTAAACTTCTTTTTCTTGCCAAAGTCATGTCTTGAGGGAATGTTTTTGTCGTCAGGAAGGCTACTAATGGTTCACTCAAATCTGGCACTAAAGACACTTAATAGAGAGTCGCATGCTCCAAGGGTGGTTTAGTGCAACAGATCGGGCATTCTTTGCACAATTTATGGACATCAGCTTCCATAGTCGGTCAATGCACTCCGAGTCTCCTTAGTGTCTGTAGGGTTTGTTGCTTTGAGTAGTGTTGCTCTAATGCACCTACATGTGCTAATTGCAACCATTTAGCATACTCATCCTCTTCCACAGAACAAGCTAGGATCCCTTGATCTGTGTGCTTGTACATACTTCCTGCCATGATCTGGTATTTTCGGGATTTTACTACCTCCCTATCTTGAGTGTTTATGACTGGGTGGTTAGGCCCGTATGTCAATACTGGCACTAATGGCTTAGCCCACTGAGGTACAACTTCCAAATTAAACAAGTAAGCATTAGGAAGGTCATCTAATACTCCTTGTAGGGCTTCTCCAGATGTGAGCCTAGAGAGATGGTCTGCTCTCAAGTGAGTCTTGCCTTTTCTCACCACAACCTCAAAGTCGTATTCAATTAGCAAGAGAAACCATCTTACTAATCAACCTGTATTGCATGGTTTGTTTACCAAGTACAATAATGCTTGATGATCCGTAAAATATTTAAACTTATTTGCAAGCAAATAGTGTCTAAACTTTTTAACTGCATATACCATGCCTAATCCCTCTTGTTCAGTGGTGGTATAATTTCGTTCAGCTGCATTCAACTGTCTACTAGCATAGGCAATTGGAAGATCCATATTACCTTTGCCCGTAGGTTGTGCAAGCACACATCCAATCGCATAATTGGATGCATCCACATGAACATGGAATGGCTTATTACAATTTGGTGTGGTCAAGATTGGTGCTGAACACAATCTCCTTTTGAGCTCATTGAAAGATTTCTCACATTCATTAGTCCACTCAAAGTTGGTCAAAAGTCCGTACAGTGGCTTGGCAATGATGGCGTACATGTGTATAAAGCGTCGGTAATAGCCACAATGCCCCATGAAAGCTTGTACTTCCTTGACATTCTTTGGCCTAGGCAACTCTGTTATGGCTCTTACTTTCTCTTCATCAGTGGATATGCCATTCTTTGACATTATGTGTCCTAGAATCTTGCTTTGTCTAACCATGAAAACACACTTTTCTCGGTTCAGGCAGACTTGATACTCTCGACATTTGTCAAAGATTTGCCTGAGCTCAGGTATATGTGTTTGTCTAATGTTGGAATGTGTACAAAGATCATCAACATAGACCTCTAAATTCTTCCTCAGGAACTCTTTAAACACGTGGCACATCAGCCTCTGGAATGTTGCAGGTGCATTGGTAAGCCCAAATGGCATTACTCTAAAGGCAAATATGCCCCACTCTGTGGTGAAAGCCGTCTTATGTTGATCTTCTGGTGCAATGGCTACTTGATTGTAGCCCAAAAATCCATCAAGGAAGCTGTACACTTCCTTGCCTGCTACTCTTTCTAGTAGATGCTCAGTGATAGGAAGTGGATAGTTATCTCGGATGGTGGTTGCATTAAACTTCTTCAAGTTAATGCACACACGTAGCTTTCACTTCTTCTTAGGAACCACTACAATGGGGAATACCCACTCGCTCCTTGATCTTAGCAGCGTAGTTATCGTCATAAGTGTATGGCTTCTGCTTGGATGGTTTGCCATTTGCGGTCATGGGAATGGTGTGTGAGCATATGTCAGGGTCTACACCTTTCAGGTCCTTGTAGCTCCAAGTGAATACATCTCTGTATTCTCTTAGCAAGGCTATCAATTCGCTCTCTTCTTCCTCCGTCAGGTCATGTCCTATGTAAGCGCATCTCTCCTCTCCTTCTTCTAGGGCTACCACTATTTCCTTGGTGGTTTCTTTGTTATCATAGGCCTCTCCTGATTGTGCCTCGCGTTTAGGCATTCTTATCATTACGCTCCTATCGTCTATCTCATACTTTTTAAAATTGTCAGGGACCTCAAACAAAGATTCTTCCTCTTCTGGTGTGACTTCTCTCTTCTTTCTTTTCTTTCCTTCATTCTCAGGGGTCACTCGTGTGGCCAACCTTACATCATTTGTAAGCTCTCCATGTCTCTGAGGATGAGCTTCCACTTCATAGAAGTATTCTTCGTCTGATGCAAAAGGTGGGTCCATAATGATTGACTCTAGATCGAAGTCACTTGCATCCTCAAATGCATCAGTGCTAGGTTTGCACTCTTCTAAGACTGCATCCCCCATGATTGGCTCTATGGAGAAGAGTGAAATGTCATAGCCATCCTCGTCACAGTGGGGTGTCCATTGTTCTTCATTGATGGCTACATCCATTGTTGCTAAAATTTCCACCCAACCATGAGGTTCAAATTCTTCATCCGGGAATACTACAGGTGCATAGGCTGGGTCTTGAATTGATCTATGGGTTCCTTTCACACCTACCTCTCTGGCTTTTTCTCTCTTCTCCTCTTCTACTGCCACTTTGCACATCCATAAGTGGGTGTCTTCATGCATCCATGAGGATCCTGATCCTATGGAATGCACCAACTCAGTATCATCTTTAGCTCTATGGATGGGATTCCATTGGATAGGATGGACATCTCTATGAGAGTAATCTTTGAGATTCACTTTGGTCGTAACACCTAAGTGTTGCAAATATAATGAGTTGGTTCCCCAATCTTGGACCACTTGCAATTGCCGCATAAATGGTTTTTCCAAAATCATCTCATAGGCCTGGTTCTTGCTAAAGTCACAGATAGCAAATGTGTGCTCAAACTCTACACCACAAGTAGTGAGAGTTATTCCTTCTACCAAGCCTAATGGTCTTTCTATGTGACCATCAGCCATCTGCAATTTCATCCTCGTGGACCTGAGTGTTGGCTTGCCCCAACGCTTCCATAACGAGGTGGTAGCAATTGCAACTCCTACACCTGAGTCGAGAATTGCCTTGGTTGTGTACCCCTGATGGGTAATGGGAAGATAGGTGTTTCCTTCTTCTCCTTCGCTCATGTCTCCTATCTTGTCTAGAGGAATTTCTGGCACTGTTCTATGGGAGCCTACCTGGGAACGGGGTTTAGCTATTTCACGCACTTGTTTAGCTACATGTTTCCACAGTTCTGGCCTAACCTTGAGTAACTCTTCTAAAGTGAGATTACATTGCACTTTAGTATTCTTTACCACCTCCGTGTTCCTAGGTATGGCTGAGTCTTTTTTCGTACCATGACCGTGGGTGCTCTCATACAAGTAGACTTAGCCTCCCATGGGCCTGTGAAGTGGGGTAATTCATGTAAAGAATTAGACTCAAAGTCTAATCTCTCTTGAGATTGAGTGCTCTCCTGCTCTTCATAAATGGATAGGATGTCTTGTGGGAATTGGTCATGTGCATCATCCACAAGTTCAATGGGAGGAGGGACTTCACTTTCTTTAGCCCATTTGTCTTCTTGAATCTCTCGTAGGAATTCTGGTGTGAACCGATTCATAGAAGAAGATGTGTCTGGCTCCGTAGAGTTAGGTACATAAGCTTCTTGGGCGGGAAGGCTTAGCCTTTCACTTGGCTTGTCCTTACTTTGAGAGGCGGGTTCCTTTTCTAATTGTGCAATTAGCCTCTCCAAACTTTCTAGCAGTCCATCAAAGTGCAACTGCGTCTTAGCTGAACTAGAGATGTTAAAGAGGCGATTGGCTTCAAACATGGTTTGAGCCAATTCCACCATCTTAGCACAAATTTTAGTTCGTTCAAGCTCTAGTTCCGCTCCGTCACGTTTGGCCCTTCTTGGATCCTGGCCTGATATGCCTTGAGCATCATGTGTAGGTCCTCGGGAGTGGGATCTGCTAGTTCTGATCCTACTCTAGGGGGTGGTGGGATCGTATGAGGCGGGTTGGAAGGGGTTGAATCGGATGGAGATGGGAATGATGGTGGTGGCGTAGTGTGAGAGGGAGTTTGAGATGTAAGTTCAACTATCCTGGCTTTTGTTTCTCTTAGGCTTTCCTCGAGTTCACTCATCTTCTTAGCCCATTGCCTCTTCACTCTTTCTCTACTATCTCTCCAGGCCCTAGTCCTCTTCTTGGTTATGCTCTCAGTTTCACTAGCCTCAGCACTTTTTCGTGGCCTAAACTTTGGTTCTGCTGCAGGGCTTGAGCTCTAGTGACCACTTGCACTGGTGCAATGGAAGTCACACTCCTTGTGGAGTCTATAACTAACCCAATAACATTAATAGGAGTGATTTTTGGCATATTATTGGGATTCTTTAGGCAATCTCGTAAGAGATGCTCCTTGCCACAATCTTGACAAAATCGTTGAATCATCACTGATTGGGTTTGTGTGGGTGGAGGTAAGGGGCAATCACGAATGAGGTGATCTCCTTGACATCGGTAGCATGGTCCTCTAGGGAATGGGGGTCTTACCTACCTAGGTTGAGGTCTAGAGTTGGGGTTTGCGTACATGACATTTGTGTAATCTGGCTCCCAACTAGGTTCACTCGGTTCTTCACTATAGTAGGACACCATCTTCAGGAGACTGCATGTAGTAAGCCTGTGGACTATCTATGTGAGTGGAATCAAAACTATGATCAGTCGGGTCACTTTCTGAAAGCAATGGAGTCACTGGGACTATGGCTCTATTCAAATTTTCCTCAGTAGCTACATACTTTATAGGAATCACATTAGCTGGGGTTGGAGGTTGTTGTTCTAACACAGGTTGAGGCCTTTATTGGTTTTGGTAGGGTTTTTGATAGGATTGTTGTGGTCTACCATATTGCTGTGGAGGGTACTAGTTCGGGTATCTTCCCTGTTGTGGATAGGGCTGAGGGTAGGTTTGCCTAACCGCTTGCTTATTGTATGGGCAGTCTTGTGCTGTGTGATTTGTGTATCTCCGTTCTATGGTGCAATATTGGCTACTTGGGTTCACTTGGGGTTGAGCCATGATGGTACATACATTCGCCATATGGTCACCACCGCAAGTATAGCACCTCTTTACTGGGGCAAACCTTGGAATTTGTTTGCTAGTGACACCTAGTTTTTGAGCTACTTTCTCTGCAAGTTCCTCCATTGATGTGGATTGCGAGGAAGAGAGACTAGAGGCACTATCAGAATCTTTGTAGATTTTGGAAAGCTCTAACTCCTCCCGTAGGTTATCCTTGATGTCGATGCACATGCGTACATACTCTTCTATAGTCCTAGGTTCCTTCAAGTACACATATGACCTCAATTTGGTACTTAGCAATCCATCCAAGAATAAAGCCACTTGTTTGGCTGGTGTGGGTAACTCAGCAACAGGGCATCTCTCAAGATATTGCCTAAATCTTCTTCCTACAAGTCTCACGGTCTCTTGAGGGGTCTGCCTGAAGCTATGTATCAATGAGGAAGTATTATGCCTTATGCCACTTTTGGAGAATTCAGTGATGAAAGGCTCTAAGAGTTGTTCTATGCTCCTAAACTGTCTCTCATTCAATGGTTGAAACCACGTAAGGGTTGTGTTCCTAAGGGTTAGACCAAAGGCATTATATTGCGTGAAGAGGTCCTCAACTTGCTCAGCTCTCAAGACTTGCCTAAACTCGGCCACATGATCATATGGGTCTCCTGTGCCATCGAAGTAGTTCTTCATGGACTTAACTAGCTGAGTCGGTCTCAAAGTCCTCGTGTGCTCTCTAGGTCTTGGTAGAAAGCATTCATCCACATTCCTTTGGTTCCTTGGGGCTCTAAGTCCCTCAGGTTCCGCTCTATTTGTTTCCGTTCTCATTCTTTCTCTTCCCACTAGGTTGGCAAAGCTTACCTCCGGTCTATCTCTATGTCTGTCTCTTTGAGCTCCATGAGCTTGGGACGTTCCAGCTCCTGGGTGACCAAAGGACACATTCAATCTTAGTTGGGGGAAAATAAATTCACCTTTCCAAGTGTAATCATGCCTATCATTTTCTATAACCACAAAGATCCTCTCTGAAGCGTGATCTAAGTAGGTCACTCTGCCTGGGCTATCAGGATCTTTGAACTCATATATCATGATTGTTCCTACCTCATTCGTTTGATCAGATCTATACCTCCAAAAGGCTTCATCAGTCTCTCAGTTCAGGAGTAGATCTATGCTCTTATTGTCTTGGGGAATCCACTCTAGTGTGATAATCCTAGTGAGAACAGATTTGCCTCGGGGGGTTCTAGGTTCTACACCCATGTTTCCTTGCTCCAGGTCACCTAAATCTGTTTCCGGGATCACGTTTCCAAATTCGTCTATCCTATCTGGATGACTGGTGACTACATATATTGTTCGCTCTTTGTCCAAGTATGCTCCATTTTCAAACTTGACAGCTGGGTGCTCTAGTCCAATGGATTGATCTGGGTTTTTGATCTGGACCACAGATCTTCGTAGGCCATCCTCATAGATGCTAGCACCTAATGGGTTGGTCCTAAGGTATTCCAACTGCATCTTGTAGGGGCCTTCTACCCTATGTAAGTATGGCACACCTGAACTTCCTGTAGGTCTCTCCATACCGTGGGACATCTCTGACTCACTAGTTTCTGAGCTAGGGTAGTGCGAATAATGGCTGAACTGCTGGGCCCAAGACCTAGCAGTATGATTGACACTAGCCTTTGAAGATCTAAGACTCTATCTATCTCTTCTTAGGTGTCGTCTTGATCTAAGGTTCATATGCTTAGCTGAGCAATCCCAATTTTTACCCAAGGTACAACCTCGTTGCTGAGTTCTTTTGTATCAGTTACTTGATTCTTTTTAGTTGATTATTGTGTTTATGATCTTGTCTGATATCACGTCGTCAGGAACACTTGAGTTAATTTCCGCACTTGAATGTTGATCGTCTCACGTTAGGTTCTTTTCCTTTAAAGTTTTCGGTCACACACAGGTTATCTCTTGACTTGAACTTGATTTCTTAGATAGTCTTGACGTGTCGCGTGCCTATCGTTGCCCTGACTTACTTCTAGCACTACTCGCACTTAGCCTAAGCTAGGAATGGACAGAGGGAGTTGAGAATATTCCAACCTCGCTTGCAGATCCCTTGCTCTTTGGTGCCCAAGAACCTAGTTCTCAAGCTTGCAGATTACCCTTGCTTTGGATGCCTTCTAGTGCTCTCAGTGGACCTGTAAAAGGCCCAAAGCTAGCTCAAGACTTAGATTCAAAGGACACAAAAAATCACTTTCATTCATGTAATTCATATGTCAATTTGCACCATGTCTCTCTGGAACACAATTCTAGAGATCCCTGAGTTTTCCTCCCCCTGGATATGGTTCACTTAAAAATACTATGTCTCATAATCTTGGTATTAATTTTACCATAACGAGTGGAAGTTTTGGTTGTACTCCCCGCGAGCTTTCTAACAAAACAAGAATCACAACAATCAGATTTCGTATGAGGAAGATATGACAGTTCAGGGATCTAGGGTTAAAACAGGGTAAAACAAGTCATCAGGGAAACAAGATTTTCTCTCAAGTTACAAGTGTCGAAACCTCACAAATCACTATTTGCTTGATAAGTATGCCTAGAATTTTCCCCAAAAGCAAGTAATATAAACCCTAGAAAATTGGCCGAAAAAGCCTGTCAATCGCGATCGACAGGTCTGTCAATCGTGATTGACAGAGGTGTCCGTCGGGGCCTGTCGGTCGCGATCGACACGTCAGTCGCGATCGACAGTGTCAATCGCGATCGACATAGTTGGTCGTGAGTCCTGTCAATCGCGATCGATGGTGTCAATCGCGATCGACACTTTTTCTGGGATTTTCATCGTAATTTCAGTCGATCGGGGATGTGTCCGTCGTGATGGACACGTGGCAACACGAATTTTTGTGTCAATCGTCAACTTTCAATCGGTCGCAATTGACTGAATCCTACGTGGCAGTCGGTCGGTCGTGAGGTCTGTCAGTCGCGATCAACACGTCAGTCGGTCGCGATTGACAGGGTCTATCGATCATGGCTGTCGATCACGATCGACAATGTCAATTGCGATTGACAGAAAAACACATAATTTTTTTACTGTGTTTAGTGATTTAGGATGTGCTCATCATGTGCATCATTATGGTGTACTTTGTTTTACCAAATAGGCGATTTTTCTATGGATCGCGATCGATAGAGGTCGGCGACACAGAGACAGTTTCGAGCTTGTCCGTACCTGCGTAGCCTGCTGGACAGGGTGATACAGCAACAACCTGCAAGAGTGCTCAAGAAACAAGCAAAAACCAAGCACACAAGTCGCTCTCTCTCACAAGTGGAATGAGGGAAATGGGAAGTAGAAGGTGATATGATCAAAAACTGAAATTTTTTTGCAATGATGGAGATGGAGATCGGATATGGTGAGGATGATGATGATGATGATGATGGTGAGGTAAGAAAGAGAAAAACAAGAAAAAGTAAAGAGATTACCTACAATGCCAACGTCACAACTCTACATCTTACCATCACATGCTCGTCCTCAAAGCTCGATCCCCGGCAACAGCACCAAAATTTGGTGTAGCTCAGTGATGAGTAGCACCTCCTTTAATGTCACTCCGGGAAGACGTGAGGATGATATGATGACCTCGAGCAAGTGAAGGCACAAGGGCGTGAGTGAGAAGCACACAAACATGCACACACATACACACACACGCGCACACACAGCAAGACAAAGAGAAAGACAATGGAGTTCTTTTAGATTACTTCCAAAATGCTCATACAAGTTCAATTCTATTACAAGCTAACCCAAAAATGAGCTCTCTAGCTCTATTTATAGTTTTTTACTAGTTTTTGGCGCTGTCCAGACCTAGTGTCCGGCCTAGTTAAAAATTAGGTTCTCTAGCCTATTTGGAGGTTCAAACGGAGTCTAAAAAATGTGAAAACTGATAGGTAGGTACTTCTAAAGCTCCTCAAGCTCAAGGACTCCTTGGCTTGCACAAAATGGAGCTACAAAAATATGAAATGATATTTACAATGGTTTTTAGTGATGGAAATCACTATTTTTGTAGGGATTTCTTCTAACGGTTTGACATACATTTCCTGGAGCTCCCTACTTGCTCCTTCTTCTTGTGGGTCCACCTCTTGGATATGCTTTAGCTTCATGAAAAAATAATGGCCTACTTGCCAGATCTTCGTTGACTACTCTGTCTGCTTGTGCCTTCTCTACGCTCCGAATCCCTTCGTTGGCTTCCTTGTCTTGTGAGTCCTTAAGTTCATTGACTGCTGCCAACAGGCACGTAAGAAGTTAACGGAGGAAGAGAGCCAATCACTTATAGAACAGGAACTTGTCTCAGGCAGTTTCAAAGAAGTATACATCAGAGGCTTCAGAGAACTTGCCAAATCAATGGGATCCACTAAAGCCTGACGATATTTGCATATGAAACCGTTACCGCAATATGACCCCCGACGAGTACGACTACTATCAAAACGAGGTGAATACATTCGTGTACCGACAGGAGCACAATCTTCAGAACAGGCCAAGGAAGCACGTTTCGTCCCTAAAGAATCATTGGCAGATGAAGCTATCCTCATCGATTCCCCGCCCCACACTACTACTCTACATATCACCTCTGTGATCGAAGTACCCACCACCCCAACCACTCCTATTTCACCTCCCATCCATCTAGTCTCTCCCATACACCCTCCTTCTCCCAGAACAACATCCTCCTTCTCCGGCGCAGTAGTAGAAGACGTCCTTACTCCCATTCATCCCACAATTCCCGCACCCACTCAACCTAGTCTACCCCCTAGAACAATCCACCTTTCTAATCCAATTTTCCCTCCATCCTTCCCTTCCTTTCCTACACCCCTGAGACCACTATTTCCATTTCTAACCCCGATGAATTTCTCCCCTGTATCACCTCCCCAACCCACCATATTTCCACTTTCCCCTTTCCACCAAGCAGCATTAGAAAACCCCTCTGTAAATTACTCTTCAACCTTTGTAAATCTTGTATTTACACCCACACAAACACCCAGGATCACTCCACTATTCACGATCACCGCACTTGATACCACATCCAATGACATGGATATCTCACCACCCATCGCACCACCACTCACTTCATTCATGGCACAACCATACATAGGCACATCACAATTTTCCACAATCACCATAGCATCCACTTTCCCACCCCCATTCCCTTTGCATCTCCAACCACTGCATCTTCACGTAGCACACCATTAATATTATCACCCACTGTAGATACTGCATTTCAACAGATGTTCACCTGCATGACTCAAGTAAGAGATGAGTTCACATCTCTTGGAAATAATTATCAGACGCTGCAGAGGAGAACCAATGACTTACAGTCGCAGCTTAATTCATTGTCGATCGAGAACGCCTCACTGAACACCCACTACCAAGAGCTATGAGAGGCATATCATAAACTTGAACTAGAAAGTGAAGAAAAGACGAAAGAGGCCGTCACCGATATTGATAATTTGTTAAGGGCCCAGACGATTCGTAACGTGACTCTTACTAGGAACATGGGCTTACTTAGATGACACTTGGCAGCAGCGAAAGAAGAGAACCAGTGTTTACAAGAACAGAATAGAGAAAATTTAGAAGCTGCCCTTGATCAACTTGACCAACCATTAAGCCCTAGTCGCTTCAAGGCCGTGCACTCAGAATCAATGAAAATGTTGTTAGATGATCATGTCAGATTGTTAGATGAGTACGACAACATGAACAAGGAATATCAGAAGCTGAAAGAAGATCATAAACTACTCCAACTAAGAGCACCAATACCAAAAGGACTGCCAGCTCCTGCGGACCCATCACCTGACATCCTAGAGGAACTTAATGCATTACGGGCCCAGGTGTCAACACTTCAATCACAGATAGCAGTATATGAAGCATCCCCAAGGGCAGACTCCCTACCGGACCTACCAACAGAGGAAGAAACAG
>CM035424.1:127200004-127202504 GCA_020310875.1 Ceratopteris richardii
ATACATATATGTATATATGTATATGTACATATGTATATATGTATATGTACATATGTATATATGTATATGTACATATGTATATGCATATGTATATGTACATATATGTATACATATATGCATATGTATATATGTACATATGCATATGTATATGTATATATGTACATATGTATATGCATATGTATATGTACATATGTATATGCATATGTATATGCATATGTATATGTACATATGTATATGCATATGTATATGTACATATGTATATGCATATGTATATGTACATATGTATATGCATATGTATATGTACATATGTATATGCATATGTATATGTACATATGTATATGCATATGTATATGTACATATGTATATGCATATGTATATGTACATATGTATATGCATATGTATATGTACATATGTATATGCATATGTATATGTACATATGTATATGCATAGGTATATGTACATATGTATATGCATAGGTATATAAGTACATATGTATATACACACGTACACATACACATGTATACACACACACGTACACATACACATGTATACACACACACGTACACATACACATGTATACACACACACGTACACATACACATGTATACACACACACGTACACACACACATGTACACACACACACGTACACACACACATGTACACACACACACGTACACACACACATGTACACACACACACGTACACACACACATGTACACACACACACACGTACACACACACATGTACACACACACACACGTACACACACACATGTACACGTACACACACGTACACACACACATGTACACGTACACACGCACACACACACATGTACACGTACACACGCACACACACACATGTACACGTACACACGCACACACACACACACGTACACGCACACACACACGTACACGCACACACACACGTACACGCACACGCACACACACACGTACACGTACACACGCACACACACACGTACACGTACACACACACACACACATGTACACGTACACACACACACACACATGTACACGTACACACACACACACACACATGTACACGTACACACACACACACACACATGTACACGTACACACACACACACACATGTACACGTACACACACAACACACACATGTACACGTACACACACACACACATGTACACGTACACACACACACACACATGTACACGTACACACACACACACACATGTACACGTACACACACACACACACATGTACACGTACACACACACACACACATGTACACGTACACACACACACACACATGTACACGTACACACACACACACACATGTACACGTACACACACACACACACATGTACACGTACACACACACACACACATGTACACGTACACACACACACACACATGTACACGTACACACACACACACACATGTACACGTACACACACACACACACATGTACACGTACACACACACACACACATGTACACGTACACACACACACACACATGTACACGTACACACACACACACACATGTACACGTACACACACACACACACATGTACACGTACACACACACACACACATGTACACGTACACACACACACACACATGTACACGTACACACACACACACACATGTACACGTACACACACACACACACATGTACACGTACACACACACACACACATGTACACGTACACACACACACACACATGTACACGTACACACACACACACACATGTACACGTACACACACACACACACATGTACAGGTACACACACACACACACATGTACAGGTACACACACACACACACATGTACAGGTACACACACACACACACATGTACAGGTACACACACACACACACATGTACAGGTACACACACACACACACATGTACAGGTACACACACACACACACATGTACAGGTACACACACACACACACATGTACAGGTACACACACACACACACATGTACAGGTACACACACACACACACATGTACACGTACACACACACATACACATGTACACGTACACACACACATACACATGTACGTACACACACACATACACATGTACGTACACACACACATACACATGTATGTATACACACACATACACATGTATGTATACACACACATACACATGTATGTATACACACACATACACATGTATGTATACACACACATACACATGTATGTATACACACACATACACATGTATGTATACACACACATACACATGTATGTATACACACACATACACATGTATGTATACACACACATACACATGTATGTATACACACACATACACATGTATGTATACACACACATACACATGTATGTATACACACACATACACATGTATGTATACACACACATACACATGTATGTATACACACACATACACATGTATGTATACACACACATACACATGTATGTATACACACACATACACATGTATGTATACACACACATACACATGTATGTATACACACACATACACA
>CM035424.1:127212504-127297504 GCA_020310875.1 Ceratopteris richardii
CTAATTCACAAAAGAGGAGATTTAGAGAATAAATTTAGAAATAACGAGGATATGCATCACCTGATTCATAATGAGATAGATAGAATATAAATTTTAGATCGAGGAAAATATGCTTCGACTGATTCATAATGACATAATACAGTTAGAAAACTGGCATAACGAGGAAAATATGCTGAACCTGGCATAACGAGGAAAATATGATGAAAACTGGCATATAACGAGGAAAACTGATTCATAATGAGATAAACCGAGGAAAATATGCTGAACCTGGCATAACGAGGAAAATATGATGAAAACTGGCATATAACGAGGAAAACTGATTCATAATGAGATAAACCGTTAGAAAACTGGCATGACTAATTTATCAGGTGTTTAGTTAGTAGACTTAAAATAAAATGAGGTACCGTTACAAAATTGGAGTAACTGGTTCAGAAATGTTTTGTTAGATTTAACAGGAAATAAAACACACAATCCACGTATGATTAATTTATCAGGTGTTCATGAGGTATCGTTATAAAATTGGAGTAACTGGTTCAGAAATGTTTTGTTAGATTTAACGAGTAACTGGTTCAGAAATGTTTTGTTAGATTTAACAGGAAATAAGAACCACATTCAGGTATGACTAATTTATCAGGTGCTCATTGGACTTAAATAAAATGAGGTATCGTTATAAAATTGGAGTTTTAACTGGTTCAGAAACGTTCGTTAGATTTCAAAGGAAATAAAAGACGCATTCAGGTATCTTCAGTCATGTATTCATTACTTCAAAAAATAATAATATCTAGTAAAGATACTTCCAACAACTACAGAGAATTTGAAATATAGCTACAAAAACTAAATCAGAGATTGAAGAGTGGCATGGAAGTTTCGACTGCTTCCAGTTTACATAACGATCTTGCATACAAACGAGAGCTAACTTTGTATTCATCGAGGTTCAGTTAAAAACCAAGCTTCAAAATGCAGTATTTACATACGAATAATCCCTTAAATTTAAAATCCAGTTTTACTATCTACACCTGCTAATCTTGTATTTCATCCATGACTACCACCAGGGTGGCAATGAAAGCCTGGTCCACATTAGGCCACACTGTCACAACGAACGAGTGCTTGTCCATCAATACATTAGAAGCTGTCATCTTCCTCTTCACCTACATCAAAAAATCCGGAGACTCTTAACCAACAGAATGAAAAAAATACAGAGGAAATGATTTACCTATACAGCATGCTGAAACTACAAGAATTTATCACTATACAGGAAATGGTTCATCTAAGCCACAATAGTGGCATTTCCATAAAACATTTGGAGCTCTAAACCCTCACACAGAGCTACTTCTGCAATAATGGTGATGATGTCTACATCGAATATTTTGAGCTCTAAACTAATGATTTACCTCTAAGCATGCTGAAACTACAAGAATTTATTAATATACCAGAAATGGTTCATCTGAGCCACAATAGTGGCGTTTCCATAAAACATTTGGAGCTCTAAACCCTCGCACAGAGTTACTTCTGCAATAATGGTGATGATATCTACAGTGAATATTTTGAGCTCTAAACTATTATGACAGCTATACGAGCCAATAGGTTATAGGAAACATTTAAAAAACGCTTTACCTCGTACAGCAGAATAGACTTTCAATAATATACATAAGATGCATTAGCGTTTCCCTCGTACAAAATGATGCATTACCTCTGCGATTATGGAGTCTTCCCCACAGAATATTTGAACCTGCCGTTCCAGGAAGTCGCCCTTCACAGTGAAGTCAGGGTTCGGGCCTGGGTTGGAAGGAAGAAAAACCTCAAGATGTGTCTTGAACTGCATGACTTTTGCCTTTTGTAACCAGAATAGCTTTTTCTCCTCGTCATATTTGTCGCCAAGGGACGCTTCCCACTTTTCATGGGCACTTATCAACTGCAGCAATTCTCTCTCTCTCTCTCTCTCTCTCTCTCTCTCTCTCTCTCTCTCTCTCTCTCTCTCTCTCTCTCTCTCTCTCTCTCTCTCTCTCTCTCTCTCTCTCTCTCTGACACACACACACAACAACAACAACAACCGCAACAATACAAACATATCAAACAAATTTATCGACATGCAACAGCAACAACAACAACACAAACATATCAAACGAATTTTTTGACATGCAACAGCAACAACAACAACACGGACATATTAACTGTAGTTTTTAAGCAGAGGCGCTTCCCTGATCACAGAAGCTTTCCAACTTGAGCAGAAAATCTTATTTCAAAAGGAGTTATCTACTATACATACAGGCTCTCTCTCTCTCTCTCTCTCTCTCTCTCTCTCTCTCTCTCTCTCTCTCTCTCTCTCTCTCTCTCTCTCTCTCTCTCTCTCTCTCTCTCTCTCTCTCTCTCTCTCTCTCTCTCTCTCTCTCTCTCGCGGACATATCAAGTGTAGTTTTTGAACAGAGGCGCCTCTCTCACAGAAGCCTTCCAACTTGAACAGAAAACGTTATTTCAATCTCTCTCTCTATTATACATAGGGCTCTCTCTCTCTCTCTCTCTCTCTCTCTCTATAATATATACACACACACAGACATAAGCCACTTGCCTTCGCTTTGTGAGCGCATAAAATAGGATTTCCATCTTGATCCACAAGAACCTTCTTGTCATGCAGGCTCAACGCATGGCTGTCGAGCTTGAAGACGAGCCGGTTCTGAGGATCCCTCACTTCGAAGTCGCTTTTGAGGGCGGATTTCTGTGATACGTCCAACTCAACTGCAAAGGGAGCACAGAAGCGCTCCCCTACCACCACCACCTTGCTGCCTACTGCGTGCATACTGTGATCTCGTGTGATTTACAGAAAGATAGTCGTTCTATGGAAGATAAAGACAGCCAAGAGCTTGGAGAGTGCATCATTATATAGAGACATAGCCATCATATGGAGCTCTGCCATGTACTGATCTGCTAAATCTCCATCGACGCTATCCAGCTTACAAGTGGCTTATTCCCATATTAGTCTCTCTTACTCTTTCTTCTCTTCTCTTCTCTTCTTTGTCTCTCGCTCTCTTTCTCCCTCGCTCCGGTTGAGCAGCACTACATTCTGCAGAAATTCTCAAAGCAGCTTCCTTATTACACTACAGAAATTATCAATGCAGCTTCCTTATTTAATGGTGTGCAGTGACAAATCCGAACATGCAATTGCGACACAGCGTCTCCCTTGTCTAGAAACAACAGCATGCCCATTTAAAAGAGATCTTAGGTGGGTTGAGATGATGTTGAGACATAGGAGGTGAAACCTTACGTGAGGCTGTCATATATGCATATTAGTTGTGTATCACCATGGGATGTCTACTGAACTGGACATCCGAGTTCTCATTTACTGAATTTAGTTCTAATGTGAAAGGACTCCAAAATATTTTGGTGGTCTTTACAGAAGTTTCCTTTCTCAATGTGTGGACTTAGTTTTATCTAATCAATATCCAACGATTCTCACATTCAAACTTCATTATAGACATAGGAAGGCTCCTTGGTTTCATGCTGATCCATCAATCTTCTCTCTCCCCTCCATTGAGTAGGTGATCTCCATGACTTAGAGTGACGTCTTTAGTTGTTATACCTCTCCGGCTAAGTGTTGGAAGATTGCAACTTCTCCTTGTCAAGGCCCAAAAAGAAATTTTTATCAGTCAATGGGTGAGAAGGGAAAATCTTTATCATCGGCTCTAGCACCTAGAGATGAAAGTCAATAATCGTAATTCCTGTGTCCAAACGGGACTCTAGAAAATTAGATGCAAACTAAGATACAAAGAGAAATTAGTTCAAAGAAGGAACTTGCAAATTTACTTTAAAGATTGTTGGGGAGGGAAAGTAGACAAACCGACGAAGAAGATGTGTAAGCTCCTCAAGAAGAAGAAACTCAAGGAAGAGGTCTCTTACATGGTAGATAACAATAGGGTGGAATGCACCTCTGCAAAAGAGAATATTGATGTTGTATAATTCATGGGTTTAGAAGGTTAAATGTATGGATTCTAAAGGTTAGAATATGATGTATATTTACTTTGGTTTAGCCCTTGAATCAGCCTTAGAACATGCCCTGAACCTTTGGGTTGAACCCTTGGTTTTAAACCTTGGGGTATTTATTCGTATGAGCTCCCAATTGACTGGTTGGAACCTTATATTTGATTTATCCTAAGGTGTAGAAACCTTAGTCTTGGGAGAAGCTTCTCTAGGAGCCACCTTGTGTGTACATGAGAGAAGAATCCTCATTTGATTTAGAAGGCATGTTATAGACCTTGGGAAATTAGAAGCCATGTGATGACCCTTGGGAAAGTGTCCACATGAGGGACACTTGGCCAATCCCAAGGACATGCAGCCCCTTGGCGTAGAGGTATATATATGGGTGGAGTTGGTTGGGTGGAGATGTGCTCTCTCTTCTCTAGAGTTCTTGCTAGTTGGTTGATTATTTCATAGTGTAGTTGCTTGTGGATTTTTGTCCCACACAATTGGTATCGATTAGTATTTTTTATGATTTTAGCCAATGAGGTTAGTATTTTTTATGATTTGTATGTGAATGTTAGCATGATACAGTACTCAGGAGTCGTTCTTCATCCACAATCAGTTTGTAGTACTGTCGTGAGCTTCTTCTTGAAGAAGATCATTGTCATTGGTATTGCTACGAGCTTCTTCTTGAAGAAGATCTACAAAACCACGAGTCTGATCACCTTCCTCTTAGGGATAGGTGGGAAACCTTGTTTTTTTATGGAATTTAATCCTTTAGATTTGCACACTGGAAGTGAAATGAACCCAATACATAGGCCCTTTCATACACCTTTTCTGCTACCCTCTAGCAAAACTCTAATTCACCTACCTTACACTAATCCAAATCACCTAAGCTTTTAGATACATACAGTATGGTTCATAAGATTTCCAAGAAGCTATAGAAACCCTCAGATGGATCTCTTTAGGTCAGTCAAAAACTCTGTACAAAACAGACTATGCAGAGATGTAGGATACGCAAAAATTAGGGATACATAGATACACCAATTTCTTTGTACATAAAATTGATTTCAAGAAGCCCTCTTAGGGAAAGTAAGACAAATATACAAGATATAGAATGCAACTTAAATCTCTTGAATTGGTTATGTACACAAAGAGTTACAATTGTTATAAGCAGACTATGTCTATGCCTACAAAAGACTAGAGGGGGTGTGGGCTTGATAGCTCCTCCTTGCTCCTCCTCTGTGCATATAACACTGTCCTCTATATTTTTCTTAGCTTGGAATGCTGCATTTCAGCTCCTTGAGCCTTGGATGACTCTCTACTTGAGCCTCTTTGAGTATATGTCTCTTAGTCTTTAATGACCTACAAGACTTCCATGTATTTGATGATGTTTCACCTTCTTTTATAGCTTTTGGATGTCTCTCCTAAATTTTCCACTGCCTTAAGACTGCCTTGCTCAACCTTGCCTAACTTTGAGACCTCCCTTAGTGATCTAAGTCGTGACGTTTCTCCATATTAATGCCTTTTGACCCCTTTTGTCCACCTAAAGCTTGCATAGTTCACACTTTCAGCACTCCCCCTCAAGCTTAAGGTGGTAGTGTCCACATCAAGCAAGCTCATAGCCTTTGAAAACTTTGTTAACTTGGTCAGATCTAAGCTTTTGGTGATGATATCTACAACTTGGTCCTTTGTACCTACAAAATGAACATTAATGCCCCCACTTGAAACCTTTTACCTTACATAATGGTAATGCACCTCAATGTGCTTGCTCCTTGCATGATAGATGGGATTGTTAGCAAGATGTAGGCTTGACATGTTATCTCCATAAATTGGAATTGGTCCAAGTTGTATACCAAGATCTTTGAAGAGCTTCTTAAGCCACATTGCTTCACATATAGTGAGGGCTTAAAGCTCTATATTCAGCCTATGTTGAACTCAATGCAACTTTGGGCTGCTTTTTGCTCATCCATGAAATTGCTTTTGTACCTTGCATGAAAACATAGCCAAAATTTGACCTTCTATCATCAACACTCCCTGCCCAATCTGCATCATTCCATGCTCTTGCTTAAAGTTCTTCATCATACCTATATATCAACCCATAATTAATTGTACTTTTTACATACCTTAACACTCTTTGCATGACTGAGATGTGTATCTGTGGTTGCATGCATGAACTGAGATAGAACTCTAACTATGTAGCACAAGTCAGGTCTTGTGAGTGTAGCATAGATCAATGATCCCACAATGCTCCTTTATAGTGTAAGGCCTTCTAGCTTCTTATCATCTTACTTTCTTAAGTTGACATTTTAATCCATAGGTTGAGCTATTGGTTTGCAATCTGTCATTCCAAACCTAAACAACACATCTACAAGATACTTCTTTTGAGAGAGAGATATCTTCTTTCCCATGGATTACCTCAACACCAAGAAAGTACTTAAGCACACCTAAATATGAGATTTTGAACTCTCTTCCAAGCTTTTCTATGATGGTCCTTATCCCTACATAATCATCACCTATCACAAGAAGATCATCTACATATATGCATATCAAACATATCTTGTCATTTGTTTTCTTCATATACAAGGATGGATCTGCATCACTTGCAAAGAAACCACATCTCTTCAAGAAGTCCACTAGCCTCTGATTCCAAGCCCTTGGGGCTTGCTTTAGGCCATACAATGCCTTTTTGAACCTGCAAACATAGGTAGGATGTTGAGGATCTACATACCCTTGAGGTTTTTCCATGAACACCTCTACTTGTAACTCACCATTCAAGAAAGCATTCTTTATGTCCGTCTAGTATATAGGCCACCTCCTTGTTGCACATAGGGCTATGAGAGCTCTACTGGTAGCCTTGTTTTCCACAGGGATAAAGTCTCCTCATAATCCACCCCTTGTGTCTATGTGAAGCCTTTGGCTACTAGTCTAGCCTTGTACCTTGCCAAGCTGCCATCTGCATTCCTCTTGGTCTTGTACACCCACCTGTGTTGGACTAATTCATGCCTTCCGTCTTGGGTACTAGTTCCCAAATGTTGTTCTCCTTGAGAGCTTTGAACTCTTCATACATAGCCTTCCTCCACTCTGGTTTGTTCTTTGCCTCCTCATAAGAATGTGACTCTTGATCTGCAATGACATTCATCATGTAAGCATAGTGTTTTGCCATGAAAGAACCATATGTATACCTTTGTGGGGTGCCTTCTTCCTTGTAGACCTCCTCTCTTGACCTTTGGGATATTGATTCTTGATTCTATTTGGTTTTACATTAGGAGTAATGACCTCCTCACGCTCTTCCTCTTTTGACTCCTCTTGAGCTTGCCTAGTGTCATAGTTTGTTCCTTGAAGCCTTCTATACTTTGAAATAGGGGATGATCTTTCATAATCATAAGTGTAAGAGTGATCATATGAGTGTACCTTAGATGTATAAGCTTCTGGTCCACTGATTGTGATTGACCCTTGAGATTGAATTTGCACATCAAAGTCTGCATACTCCTCTTAATCCTCTTCATCCAACTTTGTATTGCCCTTGTCTTTATACCATGACCTTGACTCATCAAACACATCTCTTGACACATATAGCTTCTTTGAGAGAGGGTTGTAGCACTTTTTAGCCTTTTGCTCATTTGAGTAGCCAATGAACACACATTTCTTACTCTTGGGATCTAACTTTGTTCTCACTTCACTAGGAACGTGAACAACACATACACATCCAAATACCTTGAGGTTCTCCATGGTTGGTTTCTTGCCATAATAGACTTCATGTGGAGTCAAGTTGTGCACACCACCTATTGGAAACCTGTTTATCAAGAAACAAGTTGTATTCACAGCCTCAACCCAATAAGAGAATCGTAACATACCTTCATTTACGAGACATCGAGCTATCTCAACCAAATGCTTATTCTTCCTCTCTGCAACACTATTTTGTTCAGGGCTGTACCTACATGTAAAGTGCCTCTTTATGCCATCATCCTACAAGTACTTTGTGAATTCCTTGGAGAAATACTCTCCCCCTCCATGTGACCTCAGTGTCGATGTGTGCATTACATTCTTTCTCAACAAGGGACCTCAACTTTTGAAAATGCTTCTGATTTTTCCTTGATAACATATAGCCATACCTTTCTTGAGTAGTCATCAATGAAAGTGACAAAGTACCTAGCTCCTCCTGATGAAGCCTCTCTATTGGAGCCCCATACATATAAGTGTATAAGCTCCAAGAGCTTAGAGGATGTGTACTCACTCTTTGGAAATGGCTTCCATGCTTGCTTACCTAGCTGACAAGCATCACAAAACCCATGTAGACTTTGGCCTTCAAGATTGGGTATTCCATGCACTAAACGTGCTTTGCACATGCTTTTTAACTTGGGAATATTGATATGTCCTATCCTCTTGTGCCAAAGATCAATCTCTACAATCCTTTTGTTACCAATCATCACATAACATAACTTGTTGTGTGTAGGAGCAACATCTAATGTGAACAATCTGCCTTCTTTCCTTCCCTTGGCAATGACCTTTCCTCCTTGCTTCACCATGCACCCTTTTGCATAAAATATAACCTACATACCTCTCTCTACCATCTATCTTATGTTGAAGATAAATGTACAAGCTCATTTTCACATGAGCTATGCTTGGATAAATTTACCAAATATAAAGATAAAGCAAGAGAAGAGAAAAGAAAAAAAAAAGGAAAAAAATTCTAGTCAAAATTCATGATGAGTAAAAGATACAATGTTTGCCTTATAGTAAGTGGCATGTAGTGGGCAATCAAATGAAAGTGGTGAGTTAAGAAGGAGGCACAAGCTTCTCAACATCCTCATTGGTTATAAAAGTGGAGTGGGAGCACGTTTTAAACAAGGAGAGAAAGATGCAAGAGCTCCCAATAGTCGGATCTGGTCATTTTGTCATTTTGTCTTCCCATAGACTCCTTCCAGTCGTATGTCATTTTGTACATAGCTCTGTTGTGGAGCTCATATCTCAGTGTATATGTAGACATTTCTTGCGTTTAAACACTCATTGGAAATATTATCTTGTACACTTTCTCTATCTCAAATATTGCCTTCAAAGCTTATACATTTTGTGAGGTACAAGTCAAAGAGTGAAGTCTAGTTTTTCAGCATACCTATGTAGACAGATAGTCTATTTTGGTCGGTTAAGTTTCCCAACCAAAACATATCCAAATTGCTTGGTGTTTTTCTTGTTGGAAAGATCTTTGCATATAATTTTGTTTTCCCAAATATGTCATTCAAAGGATCTATATTCTGTGAGATATCTGTCAGAGAGTGAAGTCCAATTTTTTAGTATACTTGTGTGCACAGGTGGTCTATTTTGGTCAGTTGAGTTTCCTAACCAAAACTCATCCAAATTACTTGACTTTTAGCTTGTTGGAAAGCTATTTGTGTGTACTTTTCATTATCTCAAATATCTTTGTCAAAGGATATATATTCAGGGATTTATGAGTCCAAGAGTGAAGTTCACTTCTTCAACGTACTTGTGTGGACATCTATTTGTCCAAGTGCTTGACATAAAAGGGTTCACTACATGTTTTCATTGCGCGTAGGAGAACTCATTCTCTACAGTTGGTATCAAAGCAAACTTGGTGTGGAAGATTCATCAATAGAGTTGGAGTTAAAGCAAAGCAAAAGAGGAGCTACAAAACAAGGGGGAGCTTCACAAATGCAAGAGCAAAGGACAATATAACTATTCAAGAGTGACCAACTACCTAATGGGCAAAGGCTTGTGGGGTATTGTGAGCGGTGATGATGCGCTCAACCTCAAATCAATCAAGCTATGACCATCGAAGTCCAAAGGAGGCAAGCAAAAGAATGGGAAGAGAGGAATAGGAGAGTCATGTTCCTTATTTCACAAGTCATTACTAATGCCATGGTAGGGCATATTCAACATCTAGACAAAGCTAAGGATTCTTGGGAAGCTCTTCAAAGGATGTATTCATTAGATACAAAAGCTAGGAAACTTCAACTCAAGAATGAGTTGAACACAATCAAGAAAAGTTCGAGTCAATCCATAGCTTAATATAATTTGAAGATTAAGGAGCTAAGTGATGCTTTAGCGTCTCTTGGCACAATGGTTGAAGAAGAAGATCTTGTATGTTATATTCTCAATGGATTGAGGGATGAAAGATGAAAGCCTTCTATAACTTCCATTAACTTGAAAGATGCATATCCAGGTTTTGAACAACTAATCCCTCATCTTGTCACATAAGAGCTTAGCTTTGGTGGCCCTAAAGGAAAGGTCAGCCACAACCAAATGTTATATGTAGGTCAAGGTAAAGGAAGGAACTCAAGAGGAGGCTCAAGAAGAAAAGGAAGAGGTCACAACAACTCCAACTACAATCAAAACAATTCGGAAGTCAACAAGGATGCATCAGATGCCAACACACAAGGAAGAGGTCGAGGTAGAAGTAGAGGAAGAGGCCGAGGCTCCTACAATTCTCATAAAGGTATAACACACTATCATTGTGGTAAAGTAGGACACTATGCTAGTGATTGTTGTCTGAAGAATGGAAGACCAAATGGAGGCAATCAAAGGAGCCAAAGCAACTATGCAAGCACCTCAAGTGAAGGAAGCCAAGACACACTACTTGCAATGAGACATGAGTATATCTCTTGTGAAGATGACAGAAAATGGTACATTGATTCAGGTTGTAGTAACCATATGTCATGCCAAGGAAGTTTTCTCACTAATCTATAGGTACCCAGTGGAAAAGGATGTGTTGAAACAGGTGATGATACTCAACACATGATTGAATATATTGAAGATATAAGGTTTGGAGATACAAGTAGAGCAATGGTACTATCTAATGTTCTTCATGTTCCTACAATTTCAAAGAACTTGATTTCAGTAGGAAAAATTGTAGAGAAGGGTTATCACGTCATATTCAATGAGAATGGGTGCTCCATAAAGAATCCAAAGGAAGGCTTCAAGGTCATTGCTCGAGGTAGAAGAGAAGGAAGGATTTTCACTTTGGACGTCCAACATCCACATGGAAAGGTCATGTAGATTCAATGTGAGAACAAGAAGATTTTAGAGCTAGACTTATGGCACAAAAGAATAGGACACATCAACATTCCAAAGCTGAAGGACATGAGCAAACATGAAGTGGTAAGAGGTCTTCCAACATTTAATAGCATTGGAATACATGAGTTATGTGAAGCTTGTCAACTAGGAAAGCAAAGGCAGCCATTCAAGAGGAGCAATTATGTGGTCCCAAATGTCTTGGACTTGATACATACGGATGTATGGGGACCAATTCAAGACGCATCAATGGCTAGTAATATATTTTTTGTCACCTTCATTGATGATCACTCAAGAAAGGTATGGTTGTTTTGTATGAAGCAAGAATTAGAGGTGTTTTCTATAATCAAAAGATTCAAAGTTGAAGTTGAAAAAGAAACAGGAAGGTCTATCAAAACCTTAAGGTTCGATGGTGGAAGAGAATACTTCTCCAAAGAATTTTCAGAATTTCTACAAGAGAATGGGCTCAAAAGGCAGTTTAATTGTAGGTATACACCACAACAAAATGGAGTAGTTGAGAGGAAAAATAGGCAAATTGCTGAAATTGCAAGATGCATGCTCAATGAGATGAAGGTACCATTGTAATATTTGGTTGAAGCTACCACAACTGCCATTTACTTGACGAATAGGTGCACAACATCGGGAACACATCGCTTGACTCTAGAGGAGGTATATTCTGGTAAGAAACCTGATCTTGCACACCTCAAAGTGTTTGGATGTGTTTGCTTTGTTCACATTCCACAAGAAGTTAGAACAAAGATGGAACCAAGGTCAGAAAAATGCATTTTCATTGGCTACTCGATGGAGCAAAAATGATACAAGTATTACAACCCTATAACAAAGGAAGTAAGAGTCTCACGAGATGTGGTCTTTGATGAACTAAGACCATGGTACGAAGATAAAGGAAAGGAAAAGAAGATTGTGATGATTATGCAGGAACAAATCAAAGAGAAGTTCAACAATCAAGCACAAAGGTTTCAAGTCTAGAGACATCTACATCAAATGAAGAATGTTCAACATGGAGGGGGAGTCATTATTTGTCTCCAAATTCAGCTCATAGTAGAGCCGAAGAAGCAAGTGCTACTCCAAACAGTGAGATAGATGCACATGAAGAAGAATATGAAGAGGTAATCACTCCGAAGATAAAGCTGAATAGGTTAAAGAAGCAACTTTCTAAAGGCAATAAAAGAAGATATTCAAGGACAAGGTATAAGGCTGAGTTATGATAGTTTCATGGCGAAACATTTTGCATACATGATGCAGATTATCAAAGACAAAGAGCCTGAGACATATGAAGAAGCTTGCATACAAAAGGAATGGAAGCAAGCTACACTCTCAAATATAATCACACATGGGAGCTAGTGCCAAAGAAAGAATGTATGAAGATTGCTCCAAACAAATGGGTGTTTAAAGTAAAGAGGAATGCCGATGGTTTACTAGTTAGATATAAAGCTAGATTAGTTGCCAAAGGATTTAAACAAACACAAGGCATAGATTATGATAAAGTTTTCAGCCCTGTTGCAAAGATGGGAACAATCATAACATTAATAGCAATTGGTGCTTCAAGGAGATGGCCATTATATCAAATCAACATCAAAAATGCTTTTCTCAATGGAGAACTACAAGAAGAGGTATACATGAGTCAACCAATGGGATTTGAAGATGAAAACCATCCAGACTTTGTTTGCAAGTTGAAAAAGGCACTTTATGGCTTGAAGCAAGTACCAAGAGCATGGAATCAGAGATTGGTAGAATATCTAACTAAGTGTGGATACAACCCAAGTAGTGCAAATCCTTCATTGTACAAGAAGAAGGAAGAAAGTAGAGAGGTATATATTTGCATATACATCGATGACCTCATCATAATAGGAAATGATGTTACAAGGATTAAAGATATCAAAAGGAAGCTTGGTAAGGAGTTTAAAATTTGAGATCTTGGAGAGCTAAAATATTTTTTAGGAATTGAAGCTGTTTATGGAAAAAGTGGCATCTAATTGATGCAAGGGAAGTACTTGTTGGATGTTCTTTTTAGATTTGGAATGAGTGAATGCAAACCACTCACTCAAACCATGGACACAAATACAAAGATTTGCTCAAATGATGGAGAACTATTGGAAGATACAAAGACATACAGAAGCATTGTAGGATCATTAATCTATGCAAACATTACAAGACTTGATTTATCTTATGTTGTTGGTGTACTTTCTTTGTTTATGCAAGCCTCGACAAGTGAACATTTAAATTCAGCCAAGAGAGTGTTGAGATACATAAAGCATACAATTAATCTGTTTTACAAGTTTGATGAAGAATTGCAGGTCAAAGGCTTTAGTGATGCTGATTGGGCATGTTCAAAGGAAGATAGGAGATCAACCTCAGGTTATGTGTTCATGATAGGAAGCAAACCTATCACATGGAGCTCAAAGAAACAACCTATTGTTGCACTTTCATCCATGGAGGCTGAATATAGAGGATTAACATTTGCCACATGTGAAGCAATGTGGATTAAAAAGCTTTTGGCTGGTCTTGAAGTGCAAGTTGGAACCATCCCTATATACAGTGATAACATGTCAAGTATTACTTGGAAAGCAATCCTATGTTTCATGCAAGGAGCAAGCACATAGAGGTCCACTACCATTATGTAAAGGAGAAGGTATTGAGCAAAGATGTGGAGATAAAGTTCATCAGAACCAAAGAGCAGGTTGCAAATGTCTTTACAAAGTTTTTGGATGCTTCTAAACTCAAAGGTTTCAAGGATGTCATAAATTTGTAGGACATGGTTGAAGATAACTCCCAAATGAGCTCGAGGGGGAGTGTTGAAGATAAATGTACAAGCTCATTTTCACATGAGCTATGCTCGGTTAAATTTACCAAATATAAAGATAAAGAAAAAGAAGAGAAAATAAGAAAAAGGAAAAAAATTCTAGTCAAAATTCATGATGAGTAAAAGATACAATATCTGCCTTTTAGTAAGTGGCATGTAGTGGGCAATCAAATGAAAGTGGTGAGTTAAGAAGGAGGCAAAAAATTCTTCACATGCTCATTGTTTATAAAAGTGGAGTGGGAGCACGTTCTAAACAGGGAGAGAAAGTGGCAAGAGCTCCCAATAGTCAAATCTGATCATTTTGTCATTTTGTCTTCCTATAAACTCCTTCTAGCCGCACGTCATTTTGTACACATCTCTATTGTGAAGCTACTATCTCAGTGTGTGTTGGCAACAACCAGAGGCATAGAAGAGGCGGAAGCATGTAAAGATAGAGCAGGGAGCCAGTCGAATCAATTTTTCAAAGATTTATGTTTTATAAATATTCTTCAAAACCTCCAACAGTGATTTTCATCACTATTGTAACATATGTAACATAGAAAAAACCCTTTTTGTAATTCATAGCTCCATTTTGTGCAAGCCTAGGAGTCCTCGAGCTTGAGGAGCTTATGTAGAATGAGCGTACCAATTTTGGTTATTTTTAGACACCGTTTACCCTCTCAAATAGCACTTAGGACCTATTTTTTAACTATGCCGGTCACTAGATGTGAAACTGGTCAAAACTAGTCTAGAATCTATAAAAAGAGCTAGAGAGCTCATTTTTGAGGTTAGCTTGTTGGAGTAGAGAAGAGCTTAGAGCTATTTTGAGTTGTAAGAGTGTTCTTGAGTAATAGAGTTGATTTCTCACCTTCCATTGTGTCTTGCTTGTCTCTTCGTAGTGTGTGTGTATGTGTGTGTGCATCTCTATGCTTCTCACCTTCACTCTCACTTCATCTCACATTCACGATCTTCATATCACTCCTATCTCTTCCGCGGATTGACATTAAAGAGGTGGAGCTTCTTAACGTGGTTCTCACCATTGTGCTAGAGCACACCAAATTTGGCGCCGTTGTCGGGCATCGAGTCTAGGACGAATGTGTGATGGTAAAAGTATAGCAAGAAGTGGCGTTGGAAGGTAAAAAATTTCAGTTTTTGTTGTTGTTTTTACTTAGTTTTTAGTGTTTTTCACCTCCCCCACACTCCATCTTCATCATCGCATCATCATCTTCAACTCCAAAAAAATCAGAAAACAATCACCATATCCACCCATTCTCCTCATTTCCCCTCATTTGTGCATGTGCGAGAGAGAGAGAGCTTTTGTGCTTGTGTGTACTTGTGTGTTTTTGAGTTTTCTTGGAGGTACAGAGCTCCAGTGCATCAGGAAAGCTGCAAAAAGGTAAGAAATGTACTCTCTGTCAGAAATTGCCGACTATGTCAGACCATCGCGATGGTCTGCAAAGTTCGGAATTTGAGGTAGGCGACCACACCAGCGTGTAGGCGACCCTTGCGCATCTAGGAATCCATTGTTGCATTTGCAAAATTCGTACTTTGGTGGACCATCACGATTGGCTTAGACCATTGCGATTGTGTCACACCATCGTGATTGGCTCATGCCATCGCGATGGCTCGGCCGGACCATCGCGACGGTCTCACGCCATCGCGACGGTTCACTTGAACCATCGCGACGGTCCTGGACCATCGCGACAATCCCGTCGATCCCACGCCATCGCGATTGGCTCATGCCATCGCGCCGACGTGACGGTTCACGTTGACCATTGACTGACGCCATCGCGATTGTTCACTCAATCGGACCATCGCGACGCCTCACCCCGACCATCGCGATTGCTCACATTTAGACCATCGCGACCGTGCACTTCAGACCATCGTGACGGTTCGCGCACACGCCATCGCGACGGTTCACCTGGACCATCGCGATGGTCCCAGACCATCGCGATCATCTCAGACCATCGCGATTGCTCACCCAAACGCAAATTTTAGGGTTTGATTTTTTGACCAATTTTGGGGCTATTTTTTGAAAATTTTTGGATCATTGCACTCATAGGAGACCCCTTAGCTCATATTTGAAGAAAAACCTATTTGTGAGTTTTCACCCCCCAGGGCCTGAACGGTCATATCTTTTTCATCCGAAGTCCGTTTTTTGAGCTTTATAGCTCGTTAGAAAGCTAGGGGGCCTAGTGAGGGACTAGAAAGCCAGGGGGCAGCATAAAAATTTGGGCAAAAGGGAAAGGACCTTTAAAAGTGTATATATTCAGGTGCTTGATCATCCATTGTGAATTGGTTTAAACATTGAATCTTTCCAGGTCTAGCAAGGTCAAGCAAGGGCAATCAAGGCAAGGCAGCGAAGGGCATAAAGCTTGGGAAGCGCGGCTTCTTGGGCAATTAGAGCAACCAACAAAGCTGACTCGAGGTTGGAAGATTACTCAACCCCCTCAGTCAATTCTTAGCTTAGGCTAAACGTTAGCATTGTGGATTAACGACGATAAGAACACATCAAGTATAAGAGACTTAAATTTATCAAGTCTAAGACTAAAGATAAAGGTGTGTGATACGAAAACTTAAGGGAAAGAACACAAGTCTGACGGAACGAGAACTCAAAGTAACACAGAAAGTCGAATTCCTGACGCATACATCTAGACAAGAATCTAAAGGGATTTAAAAAGAATCAAGAAAGTAAGAACAAAGAATCTTTGACGATTTGAGCGTGTACTGAGTGTGCAAGGAAGAAAATTCATGAACTTTAGATTGGGCAAACATATAGGTAAGTCAGACTGACGAAGCCTTAGATCATCAGAAGCAAGTGTAGGCACTACTGCACGATCGTGGGCTCAACAATTGAATAGTAATTACCCCTACGAGAGCTCAGACACGAGTGAATCGGAAATGGCATTTAGCACAGAAAGACCAGAAGGAGGGTCAAATGTAGCATATTTAGAAAGACCTGAAGGACCCTATAGAACTTAGTTAGAATTTCTCCGAACCAACCGATTAGGTGCTCGCATCTATGAGGATGGTTTGCGAAGACAAGTGGTGCAAATGCACAATCCTGATCAACCCATTGGATTGGAACATCCAGTGGTGAAATTTGAAAGAGACGCATACATAGACAAAGAAGGAACGATGTACATCTTAAGTACGCAGCCAAACAATACGAATGAGTTTGGTGTAATACAATTAGAAACAGAAGCTAAATCCCAAGGAAAAAAACCATTAGAAGAACCTAGGACACCTAGAGGGAAATCTGTACTGACACGAGTACTAGTTCCAGAGTGGATCCCTCAGGACAACAGAAGCATAGAGTTGTTTGTAAATAAAGAAACTGACGAAGCATTTTGGAGATACAGAACAAAACAACCTAGCGAGGTGGGCTCCATCATAATCTACGAGTTCAAGGACCCAGATACACCTGGAAAGGTTGTATACCTGGATGAAACTTCAGAAAGAGTATTTGTGGTACCTGACCACGCTAGAAACACATACACATGGAGAGGTGAGTTGGTATTCCCTCCATCACGAGCAAACGTAAACGCGAGCCAACAAGGGGCAGGAACATCCTCAGCCCATGGTAATCAAAGAGAGAAAAACAAAGATAGATCAGAAGTCGGCTTCAATCATCCCATAGGGAGAGATAGAACAACCACAGACACTAATAGAGCAGATAGACAAAGGGAACATGGAATACTAGGTGGTAGAGATGATTATCCTCTACCTAGACCACGTGAACACGCAAGAATACTAAGACCCACTCAATTAGTAAAGTCAATGAAAAACTACTTTGATGGGACAAGAGATCCCTATGATCATGTCGCAGAATTTAAGCAAGTGCTGAGAGTAGAACAAGTCGACGACATGTTCACGCAATATAACGCATTTGGACTAACGTTAAAGAATACCGCTTCAACTTGGTTCGAGCCATTGCAACAAAGGCAGTTTAAAGGCATCCATCACTTTTTAGAGTCATTCATCACTGAATTCTCTAAAAGTGGGATCAGACATGACATGTCTTCGTTGATTCATAGCTTCAAACAGACCCCTCAGGAGACAGTTAGACTTGCAGGACATAGGTTTAGACAATATGTTGAAAGATGTCCTATGCAAGAGCTACCCTCACAAGCCAAACAAGTGTCATTGTTTCTAGATGGCTTGTTGAGCTCCAAACTACGCTCCTATGTGTACTTGAAGGAACCTAGAATGCTAGAGCAGTGTGTAAGAATATGCATAGACATTGAGGACAACTTAGGAGATGAGTTGGAACTCTCAAAGGTCTATAAAGATTCAGATTGTTCATCTCTAGCATCCACAAAATTGTCTAACTCGATAGAGGACCTAGCAGAAAAAGTGGCCCAGAAACTAGGAGTTTCTAGTAAACAGATGCCCAAGTTAACAACTAACGTACGTTGTTACACCTATGGTGGAAATCATTTGGTAAATTTGTGCCCCAATGCGACACAACTGCAAGCCAACCCTAGTGGCCAATTCTGTACTATTGAGAGAAGATACACGAATCATACGGCTCAGGACTACCCATACAACAAACAGGCAGTGAGACAGAACTACCCGCAAGCATACCCGCAGCCAGGTAGGTATCAAGGCCAATACAATGCTCAGCCTTATTACTATAGGCCTCCTCAAAATTACCCATATCACGCTCAACAAAGACCTCAACCTGTTTTAGCTCAGCAGCCACCCCCACCAGCGAATGTCATCTCAGTGAAATACGCTGCTGCAGAAGAAAACCTAAGTAGGGATTTAGTGCCTTCTTCACCCC
This sequence comes from Ceratopteris richardii, assembly GCA_020310875.1. Taxonomy (NCBI): domain Eukaryota; kingdom Viridiplantae; phylum Streptophyta; class Polypodiopsida; order Polypodiales; family Pteridaceae; genus Ceratopteris; species Ceratopteris richardii. The sequence goes on from CM035424.1 coordinate 127,231,071, forward strand.
TGATCACAGAGAGTGATCCGAACTCTAACAGTTTTGACTCTACTCATGTAGATAGTCCACCCGCATATTACACAGAGTCACCAGAACACGTAGAGACATATGAATATGATAGTCCACCAGTGGAACCTAGTTGGGAGCCCGACTATGCTAATGTGATGTACACAAACCCAAATCCGCGGCCCCAATTGAGATAGCAAAGACCACAAGGCCCTAGAGGACCATGCTTTAGGTGCCAAGGAGATCATTACATAAAGGATTGTCCACATCCTCCGATAGCAGGACATTCACAGTACTATAACATACAAGGCTTCTGTGCCGATTGTGGTAAAGAGCACATCATAAAAGATTGTCCTAAGAACCCTGCTAATGCTTCAAATGTGACACTGATCAACGTGATAGGTATTGTGCACAATGCAGATGGATCCAACCCTACATACGTGCCTATCCAAGCTATAACAAGAGCCCAGGCGCTCTTACAGAACCAACAGCTTAATCATGAGAAAATAGTTGGAACCAGTGAAGTTGGAGAGTCTAGCAGTAAAAAGACAAAATCATGGAAAGATTCTAGAGAAAGGATAAAGAGAAAGTGGAGTAAAATGATAACCGAGTTGGAAGGAAGTCTCAAAGAATCGAGAGCCAAAATCCTAGAGTTGACTTCACAGGAATTGAATCAAGAGAACCCAAATCAGAAATCAGGTTCAGTTTTAGCAGAACCCATACCAGAAAACCTAGACATGATGTTTCGTGCATATCAGGCTAGAATAAAGGAAGGATCTCAAGTAGCTGAAATGAGTAAAAACTACCCACGAGCAGATCTAGAAATTGAGAGAACTAAACTTTGCATGAAGATGGTAGAATTAGCATAAGCGATGTTCGAAGCCTCTAGATATCTTAATTGGAATAACATGGCAAAACCTGAATTACGCTTTCAAGGATTAATGGAGAGGCTAGAATACTTGATCGAGAGCAAAGAGAAAAAGGATCAGCATAGGAACCCTACTGTCCCAGAGACACCGGAAAAGAATGCACCATCCCTGTCTCAAGTACCAAACACAGAAAGTCAAGACAACCTGTCTTCCATACATAGGTACTCACATGAATTTTTGAGAGAAATCCAAGAAGAGAAGTGGAGAAAAGAACAAGGAACCCATCATTCAAGAAATAGACGAATTGCAGGAGCAATTTCCCCAAGACATCCCCTCTATTTACGATGATGTAGAGGAAGAACAACTGAGTGAACACATAGGATTTGAATCCAATTCTTTACAAGAATTACCTCAGTTCACAGGACCTTGGGAAGACAAGTCTATTAGCATGAGAGCACCCACGATAATAGTGAGGAATGAAGAATCAGTAATCCCTAGAAACACAGAAGTGATCAAGAACACTAAAGTTCAGTGTAACCTCACACTTGAGGAATTATTGAAGGTTAAATCAAAACTGTGGAAGCACATAGCAAATCAATTTCCTGAGCTTGCTACTACTCCCTCACAGATAGGAACACACAAGAAGGTGCCAGAGATACCAGTAGAAAAGATAGGAGATGTAAGTGAAGGAGAGGAAGGTAACACATATCTTCCAATAACCCATCAAGGCTACACCACAAAAGCCATCTTAGATTCAGGAGCCCAAGTAGCCATTGCTACCACCGCTTTATGGAAACGTTGGGGCAAGCCAGCACTAAGACCCACCAGGATGAAGCTACAAATGGCTGATGGACACATAGAAAAACCATTAGGCTTACTAGAAGGCATATCTCTCACCACTTGTGGTGTGGAGTTTGAGCATACTTTTGCCATTTGTGACTTTGTGAAAAATCACGCTTATGAGATGATATTGGGACGACCATTCATGCATCAGTTGCAAATTGTACAAGATTGGGGAACTAACTCTTTGTACTTGCAACATTTAGGAGTGACTACTAAAGTCAATCTTAAAGACTATTCACATCGAGATGTACCCCCAATACAATGGAATACCATCCATAAGACAAAGGTAGAAACGGAATCTGTACACTTATTAGAGTCAGACCCCTCATAGTTACACGAGGACACTCATTTATGGATGTGTAAAGTGGCAAAACAAGAGGAAGAACGGTTAGAAGCAAGGGCCTTAGGTGCAGAGCAACATCCAAGAACCCTTCAAGACCCAGCTTACACACCAGTAGTATTTCCAGATGAAGAATTCGAACCCCATGGTTGGGCAGAAATCCTAGCAACCATGGATGTAGCCATCAATGAAGAACAATGGACACCCCACTGTGACGAGGATGGCTATGACATTTTCAGTTTTCGCGATAGAGCCAATCATGTGTGATTCAATTTTAGAAGAATGTGAACCTAGCACTGATAAATTTGAGGATGCGAGTGATTTCGATTTAGAATCAATTATTATGGACCCTCCATTTGCATCAGAGGAAGAATATTTCTACGAAGTAGAAACTCATCCTCAGACACACGAAGAAATTATGAATGATGTGAGGATAGCCACACAAGTGACTAGCAAGAGTGAAGGCAAGAAAAGAAAGAAGAAAGAAACCATGTCAGAAGAAGAAGAATCCTTGTTTGAGGTTCCCGAGAACTTCAAGAAATATGAAATAGAAGACAGACGAATCATGGTACGAATGCCTAACAGAAAAGCTGACATTGGAGAAGTATATGATAATCGAGAGAAAACCAAGAAAATAATAGTGGCCATAGAAGGAGAAGAAGAAAAATGTACATACATAGGGCATGATTTGACGAAGGAAGAAGAAGAAGAATTAGTTGCCCTATTGCACGAATATAGAGATGTGTTCGCTTGGAGTTACAAAGATTTGAAAGGAGTAGACCCGGATATATGTTCTCATAGAATCCCTATGACTCCAGATGCAAAGCCCACGAAACAAAAACCATACACGTACAATGATAACTACGCTGCAAAGATTAAAGAGGAAATAGATCGTTTGATAGAAGCATGATTTATTTACGAAATTGAGCATACCGAATGGGTATCCCCCATTGTGGTTGTGCCCAAGAAGAATGGAAAATTGCGTGTGTGTATTAACCTTAAAAAAGTTAATGCCGCCACGATTAGAGATAGTTATCCTCTTCCTATCACGGAACATTTATTGGAAAGAGTTGCGGGCAAGGAAGTTTATAGCTTTATTGATGGTTTCTCAGGCTATAATCAAGTATCCATTGCTCCAGAAGACCAACACAAGACGGCTTTTGCCACTGAATGGGGCATATTTGCATTTCGTGTGATGCCTTTTTGGCTTAACAAATGCACCCGCTACTTTCCAGTGACTCATGTGTCATGTTTTTAAGGAATTCTTATGCAAGAATTTGGAAGTTTATGTTGATGACTTATGTGCACATTCAAATGTAAGACAGACACATATCCCAGAGTTAAAACAAGTATTTGACAAATGTTGAGAATATCAGGTTTGTTTGAACCCAGAAAAGTGCATTTTCATGGTCAGACAAGGTAAAATTCTAGGACACATTGTGTCAAAGAATGGAATCTCTACGGATGAAGAAAAAGTGAAAGTAATTGCAGATCTACCTAGACCAACTAATGTAAAAGAGGTACAAGCATTTATGGGCCATTGCGGTTATTATAGACGATTCATACACATGTATGCAATCATAGCCAAGCCTCTGTACTCTCTTTTGACCCATTTTGAATGGACAGACGAGTGTGAAAATTCATTCAACGAACTCAAACGACGTTTGTGCTTAGCACCTATATTGACAACCCCGGATTGGAGTAAGCCATTCCATGTACATGTGGATGCATCCAATTATGCCATAGGATGTGTGTTGGCACAACCCACGACTGAAGGAAATATAGATCTCCCCATAGCTTACGCGAGCAGACAGTTGAACGCAGGAGAAAGAAATTACACCACTACGGAACGAGAAGGATTAGGGATGATCTACACGGTAAAGAAATTCAGACATTATTTGTTGGCAAACAAGTTCAAGTTCTTTACAGATCATCAAGCCCTATTGTACTTAGTCAACAAACCATGTAACACAGGACGATTAATATGTTGGTTTCTATTACTCATGGAGTACGATTTTGAAGTGGTAGTCCAGAAAGGAAAGACACATCTTAGAGCTGACCACCTTTCAAGATTAACCACAGGAGAAGCTCCTCAAGGAATAGTGGATGAATTACCCGATGCATACTTGTTTAACCTTGAGATAGCACTAGAATGGGCTAAGCCGATAGTCCCTATTCTCACATATGGACCCAAGAATCGTAGGATAAGGATCAAAGAGTGAGAGATTACAAAGTCTCAAAGATATCAAATCATAGCACGAAGTATATATAAACAAGACAATCAAAAGATTCTTGCTTGTTGTGTAGATGAATCAGAACATGCAAATTGGTTGCAATTAGCACACGTAGGTGCATTAAAGCAACATCACTCGAAACATCGTACATTGCAGACTCTGCATAGACTAGGAGTATATTGGCCTAAGATGGAAGCAGATGTCTACAAGTTGTGTAAAGAATGCCATGTTTGTTGTGAAAGACCACCAATAGAACATGCTACATTATATCACGTGTCTCTCACACCAGACTGGAGTGAACCTTTAGTGATGTACTTGAGAACAAAAACATTCCCTCAAGGAATGACCCTAGCACGACAACGAAGTCTAGAGCAGGAAGCTCAAGACTATTCACTTATTGGCGATAATCTATACAAACAAGGACGAGATGGATACCTAAGACAATGTGTTCATGAAAGCGATTATCTGAGCATACTAGAGACTGCACACCAAGGTGTTGCAGGAGGTCATTTTAGACCGGATAGGATAATCAAAGCCATCCTCTTTGCAGGATTATGGTGGCCCACTCTTCACATGGATGCACATACCTATGTTAAGAGATGTGATGTGTGCCAAAGAACTCAGTTTCCTACTCGCAGAGATGAAATGCCATTGAAACCCATGATGGGCGGACGTGCATTTTCTAAGTGGGGTATAGACTTTGTAGGACCCATAGTCATTGAATATTTGTTATAGGATTTTATGGTGATTCACAAGAAACCTGCACCATATCATCCTCAGGCCAATGGTCAGGCTGAAAGCACTAACAAGATCCTTTGTAACGTACTGACGAAACTCGTGAACAACAAATGTTCAGATTGGGACAAACAGTTACACCACACTGTTTGGGCATATCGAGTGGCCTACAAGACCGTACTCAATGCAACTCCCTTTTAGATGGTTTTTGGTCAGAATGCTGTGCTTCCTTTGGACTTCTTGATACCGACCCTTAACGTTGCACAAGAACATCAGTGGACCGGCCATGAATTATCAGCAAGAATAATGGACTGGAACGATTAGGAGAAACCAGGCTGAAAGCAGTAGCAGGAATATACGCGGCAAAGAAACGAGAGAAAGCCTATTTCGATGCACATGTGAAAGATAAAGTCTTGAAAGAAGGAGATTTAGTTCTAGTATATATGCTGAAACAGCATGCACGAAAGTTAGAAAAGCGAGGTTATGGACCTATGATCATTAACAGACTCTCAACAAGTGGAGCAGTACAATTAGCCACCTTAGAAGGAGACATAATGCCTAATTACATTAGTGGTTGTAGAGTGAGGTTATACCAGGAACCTCTTACTGAGGACATGCTTAGATGACTCACGTTGGCAAAGAAGCGTAAGGAGGAAGAAAATAGAATACGAGCTGAAGCTTAGGCAGAAGCTATAGAACACATTAAGCACATGAAGCTAAGAAGACAAGGACTAGGGAGAGAACATTATAACCATCTAGAAACAACACCCAGATACCCCATGGCCATGTGTCAACAAAGTCAAGTACACATCCTAGCATAGTGGGTAGGAGACCATTCATTATAGTCAGGCTAGAGCACGGCAACCCTTGCCAAGAGCTCAGGGCTTTAATTGATTCAGGTGCTGCGACTAGTGCGATTAGATGGTCCCACTATAAGGACTCAGGAATAGAAATGCGGCCAATTGAGGCATACCTCATAGGACTAGGAGGCATGGAAACCCCTTGCATGGGTGAGGTGGACCTTCCTATCCTCATAAACGAAGTGACCTTGACAGTGAAACTACTAGTGTGCCATGACGATGACCTGATAGAACCCCTAATCCTTGGCGAAGATTGGCTATACGATCACTCAGTGGACCTAAATCTTAGACAAGGCTCCCTGTAGATTGGAACCTTAGATCAGAAGCGAGTGATACCGCTTGACTTCCCTAACGACATTCCGACTGAGGTTTGTAGCCCTAGACCATATGAAATGCATGCGGTGGAAGACCGGAAGATCTTTGGTCAGATCAGTCACATTACGTCTACACCAACCCATGCGGGCTTGGCTATGGACAATTGTCAATCAGAGGGACGTCAGGAGATTTTCCCTTGGGCTTCCTGCAAATTAGAAGGGTCAACCACCCAACCGCTTGGTCAAATGGGCACCATCAACGGTCAGGTGGGTTACATCAGCGGACAAATGGGGACCATTACAGGTCAGGTGGACTTCATCAGCGTCCACATGGGCAAAACACCCTGCGGTGCCCATCCTTCCACACTTACTGCGGACTGGCCTAGAATAAAAGTACAAAATGGAGCACTTCCTAATGGGCAGGTTTCGCAAGTGTTGGACCTCCCTTCTTTTCCAAAGTAGAGTGTCCATTCGAACTCTCAACCTCAACCACAAAGGAGTCAACCACGACAAAGGAACCCAAACCGATGACAACATCAGACGACACAAGGAAGAAAGCTGCAGTATCAGTATCATAAAGCAAGAGGCACGAAACAAATATGGGTGCCAAAAGCACAGAAAACACTGACTGATTTCAACAACGCAGACATTGATACGAAGAAGTTAAAGACAAATCAGAGTCAGTATTCAAAGTCTACTCGACCTTCTTCTACAAGTACGAACATTTGAAAAATTTGGATCGCCAAGAAGTACCTAACGAATCGACCCACACCCATGCAGATTTGGGTACCCAAATAGTGTATTATAGCTCAACCCTCGAGCCATGTAAAATATACCCCTCAGAAATCTCTTCAACCCCCGATACCACCACATCCGATATCACCTTTTGTCCCTCAGTAGAAACCTATCACCCGCACACGAACTCTTAGGAAGTGGATATCGAAACGTATCCAAAAGTCTTCTCCTAACCCTTTGTCTAACATAACTCCCACCCGACTAATCTACAACCTTGTAATAACTCATTCATGACTCAACCTTGTATAAATCCACACACTATAACCCACCATCATCTGTAATAACACCTCATCAAGAAATGCATGCAATATGTGAAAACATATAGGTGTCTAGAGACCTGCACTAGTTCTGCAAGAAGCATTGCATCAATCACATCACAACACTTGGCTACACGGGTTACACATCGGCTATGGAAAGGGATTGCGGTCTCACTTTAATGGGATCATAATTAATTTCCATACTAATGTGCTAATCTTTTGTAGCAGATCTTTTCCATTAGCACGCCAATCACCATGCAAACCGAAGAAGGGCCATCGGAAGCTGACCCCAGTGCACCAATGGCCAATATTGGAGAACTACTAGCGGAGCCCCATCCTACGGATTAACCGCCCAAATTTCAAGGTTTCCCAGGGCCCATGCCAATCGACGATCCCCTCAGGGGTTATAGTAAGAAGATTCATCGCAATTCTCACTGGTTTCAAGGGCTTGCAGGACCATTAGCGGATGCTGAGTTTATATTTGAGGCTAATTTGACTTTTGATGACCGTACCTGGGGCAAATATCAGTTTTTCTCAAGAGAGTTCGAAGGATTACAGAACACGGAAGACCTAACGCACGTTTGGGCAAGAGCAGGGTTTAGAGAGTATTTCAGCGACCCTTTGCCTAAACCTGACTTCTACAGATGCTATTACTTAATCACCACTTTGATAGCTTCAGAGAACAAGGATCTGCCTGGCACTTTTATTTTGCCATCCTTAGTGAATGATCCGCCATATAAGCGGTTTTATCTTTGTTGCTCTAGCACAATGGTGAGAACCATGTTAAGAAGCTCCACCTCCTTAATGTCAATCCGCTGAAGAGATAGGAGTGATATGAAGATCGTGAATGTGAGGTGAAGTGAGAGTGAAGGTGAGAAGCACAAAGATGCACACACACATACACACACAATGAAGAGACAAGCAAGACACAATGGAAGGTGAGAAATCCACTCTATTGCTCAAGAACACTATTACAAGCTCAAAATAACTCTAACCTCAAACAAGCTCACCTCAAAAATGAGCTCTCTAGCTCTTTTTATAGTTTCTAGACTAGTTTTGATCGGTCTCACATCTAGTGACCGGCATAGTTAAAAATTAGGTCCTAGATGCTATTTAGAAGGGTAAACGGTGTCTAAAAATAACGAAAATTGATACGCTTGTTCTTCCTAAGCTCCGCAAGCTCGAGGACTCCTCGGCTTGCACAAAATGGAGCTATGGATTACAAAATGGGGTTTTCTATGTTACATATGTTACAATAGTGATAAAAATCACTGTTGGAGGTTTTTTGGAAAGTATTTGAAAACATAATTCTTTGAAAAAAAAAATCGACTGGCTCCCTACTCCGTTGTTACATGCTTCCGCGTCTTCTATGCCTTTGGCTGCTTCCAACACCCCCCTCCCTCTCGCTTCTGTTGTCCCTGACAGAACCTTGTTGTGAGGTCTGCCGGATATAGTTCTGTAGGAGGTCTTGAGCGAGGGTGTGCTCGGAGATACGAATGCCTCGGGCCAGATCGGTCTCGAGTTTCTCCTAGTCTATTGGTTGTGGTTCTTCCGGTGGCGGGAGCTGATAGTGTGTGGAATAGACCATTCGTTCATAGACAAATAATTGTAATAAATGTGTAGGCCTGCTTATGAATACCTCTGAATGGTATTCCCAGAAGCCGGTTGTGAACATCTCTTCGAAGTCTGCTTGTAGCACGCCAGTAGGTACTTTATTCTGCAATGCCAGGCATAACACACCCGTAGCGATGGCGTTGTACTCATATCATATACCAGGTCGAAATTGCCATGCTCAAAGCCCGGGGTGTTTACATGAGGTGCCTTGATGCGTCGGAAGACTTTAAAAATCATTTGCATCATGTCAAAGATTTTGACTGTCATGTGCGCTGCTATATCATCCATATGCTTTAGTCTAGGGAGCCAGTGGTGAATTGTAGCCATCATGTAGCCTACAGTTGGTAACTCAATGGGTGGCTTAAAATAGGGGTAATTCAACCAGTCCTGGCACTGCTTATTGTTTTGTACCTTAATAGCAAAGGCTATCCAGGAGCGGCGTTGTGGTACTGGTCCCCAACATGGGTTGTACTTTAAGTGCAAAGGTGCCTTTACCCATGTACTCATCATTTCTGGATACTTCTGTAGTAAATCTTTTCGCCACTCTGGTTGATAGATCTCTCCTTGCTGCGCATCGAGTGGTAGATCGTCCTCCTTGAATTGAGTTGCATGCGATGGTTTCTTACCTGTCTCTTTCTCAATGGCTAACTGGTATTCAACCATTAACATAAAATACGGTTTATACTGTAGCTCATGCCCAGATATGTATCGTCGCGGGGCCAAATGAACAAAGAATGAAGACGGTAAAATTCTTTCTTCTATCATCGCCATGGCATGTAATTGTGCCTCTACTCTAGCTGAGTGCGTTGTCCCAAGTTCCTCAATAGTCTTCATCCACGTGGGGGTCGGGAGCTCGTAAGTCATCTGGCCTTCGGTCGTGACGCATCTACCTGGGATGGATTGTGGCTCGTACGCCTCTTCAAACATTTCCTCCACCGAGATGGTGACAGTTTCTTCCTCAGCTAGTAGCTCAGGTGGGGAATCCGGCCTGGGTGGTGCTTCATATACTGCAATCCTTGATTCAGGGTTTGATACCTGGGCCCGTAATGCGTTGAGTTCTTCTAAGATGTCAGGAGAGGGGTCCACAGGTGCTGGTATGTCTTGGTGTGCCGGTGCTCGTAACTGGAGTAATTTGTGATCTTCTTTGAGTTTCTGTAACTCCTCATTCATGCGATCGTATTCATCTAGCAGTCTTACATGATCTTCTAGCAGCATCTTCATTGAGTCTGAGGGAATGGCTTTGAACCGACTAGGACTCAAAGGTTGGTCTGGGTGGTCAAGAGTTGCTTCTAAGTTTTCTCGGTTCTGATCCTATAGGCTCTGGTTTTCCTCCTTTGCTGCTGCTAGATGTCTTCTGAGTAAGCCCATGTTTCGTGTTAGCGTTGCATTGCGGACTGTCTGGGCTCTTGTAACTCAGTGATGAGTAGCACCTCCTTTAATGTCAATCCAGGAAGACGTGAGGATGGTATGAAGACCTCGAGCAAGTGGAAGCGCAAGTGTGTGAGTGAGAAGCACACAAACATGCACACACATACACACACACGTGCACACACGGCAAGACAAAGAGTGAGAAGCAATGGAGTTTTTGGATTACTTTCAAAAAGCTCTCACAAGTTCATTTCAATTACAATCCAACCTCAAAAATGAGCTCTCTAGCTCCTTTTATAGTTTTTGACTAGCTTTGGCCCTGTCCAGACCTAATGTCCGGCCTAGTTAAAAATTAGGTTCCAGGGCCAATTTGAGGGCTTAAACGGAGTCTAAAAAATACGAAAATTGATATGTAGGTACTTCTAAGGCTCCTCAAGCTCAAGGACTCCTTGGCTTGCACAAAATGGAGCTACAAAAATATGAAATGGTATTTACAATGGTTTTTAGTGATTAAAATCACTTATTTGTGTAGGGATTTTCTCTGTTGATTTGTCGTACACATCTTTGAGCTCCCTACTTGCTCTTTCTTCTTGTGTGCTCCACTCCTTGATGTCTGAAAAATTTAGATGGCCTACTTGCCAGATCTTCTTTGGCTACTGTGTCTGCTTGTGCTATCTCTTCGTTCCGACCCTCTTTGTCTTGTGGCTCCTTCGGTTCCGTGACTGCTGCCAACACCCCCCCACTCTCGCGTCTATCGCCCCTAACAGACCCTTGTCTAGATGCTCGTTGAACGTAATATTGGACAACGTCGGAAGCGAGGTGATGTTCTTCTAATCTGAGCCCCCGTGCTAGATCTGTTAATAATGCATCCCAATTCACTGGTCCTGGTACGTCCGGATGTGGCACCCGCAGTTGTTCTGAATAGGTGGTTCTCTCCACAGCGAATAAGTGGAGGAGATGTGACGGCCTGGGTACAAATATTTCTGAGTGATATTCCCAGAATCCTGTTATGAACATCTCCTCGAATGTCTGTTTAAAACAAGCTGGGAGGTACTTTATTCTGGCGTGCCAAGCATATATTACCTCTATGGATGGGGTTGTGCTCATGTCGTATACCAGATCTTGATTTCCTGTAAGAAATCCGACACCTAAGAAGTGGGGGTCTTTGATATTCTTGAACGTCCTGAAGGTGATTAGCATTAGTTCAAAGATTTTCATACACATTTGTGCCATCACATCGGGGGTATTCCATAGTCGAGTGCTCCAGTGCCTGATGGTAGAAATCATGTAATTTACAGTGGGAGGGCCTTGTGGCGGTGCTAGATAAACATAATTTAACCACTTTGCACAACCCTTGACGTTCTTGACAGCAATGGTAAACTCTGGCCAAGTGCGCCGGCGGAATATTGGAACATAACAAGGGTTGTATTTAATAAAAAGGGGCATGTTAGTCCAGGTACGAACCATTTCCGGGTAGGTTTCAAGAAGACGGATTCTCCAGGTTGGTTGATAAATGGAGCCTTTCTTTGCACTTTCTGGGATATCCTCTGGCCCAAATTGTGTGGCAAAAGTTGGAGGTTTGCCACAACTGCGTTGAATCTCTGCATTGTAATCCGCAAGGAGCACACAATATGGCACATATTGATCATCGTTGGTGCCGATCCATCTATGATGAGACATGCTTTGAAAGTATTGAGACTTAATGATGGTGTCTTCTAACTTTGTCATAGATTGGATTTGAATGGCCACTCTATCTTCATGGGTTGTTGTAGTCTTCTCGAGTGTTTGGAGCCATTCAGGTACTTCCACTTCTAATGTGTCCAATCCTTCTGAGGTCTGTGCACCACCTGGCATCGGCATAGGAACGTATGGTTCCTCATATGTTTCATCCACCTCAATGGGTACTAAATCCTCCGGTTCGGGTTCTACAACTGGGGAGGGCTGCCTTTCATATTCTAGTAACTTTTTCTGGAGTTCAGCCACCTGCTCTGTCAATGCCTTTACTTCCTCTGAAGTCGAGGCCGTTTCTATTACCTTGGTTGGAGCCTCCTTTTCCCTGAGCTGGCTACGTAGCTCATCTCGTTCCCTTTCCAAATCATCATGTGCGTCTAATAAATCCGCATAACTTTCCAAGATGGTTTTCATTGTTTCTGTGGGAACCGCTTTGAACTGTTCTGGATCGATCTCATGGGGGGAACCTTCCATGGCTGCTTCCAAGTTTTCTTCATTTTGTTTCTACAACCGTTTATTTTCTTCAAGTGCTGTAGCCATATGCTTTCGAAGTAGAGTTAAATTACGCCGAACTCTCAGGTTATCTGTTTGGTACACCTCCAGCAAGGCTTCGAGTTGTTTGACACCAGGTTCTGCTGATGGTTGGGGTGTCTCCAGGAGTGTTTGATGGGCTTGCTCGAGAGTGGTGTGGCGTTGGTTGAGTTCCGCATTTTCTTCTTCTAGCCTTAAGAGTCGTGTTTGTAGTTGCTGATGGTTTGTTGTCAGCTGATGATGGCGGCTTTCTAGATCCCTGTACTCGCGTTGAAGTTGATATACACAATGATGTAATGACAGAAATATACTATTTACATTAAAAGATGCAGGTAAAGATGAAGATGTAGGGGGAATGGGGAAGGGGAAGGGAGTTGTGAATACGGTGGAGTCAAGTGGTGAAGTAGGTGGAGGGGGTATGGGAGTTTGAGGTTGTGTGGGGGGTGGGGGTGGTACTGTGGCGGGTGATGTTTCCCTTGTGTCAAATGTGTGTGTGACTGTAAAGATGGGGACAGTGGGTGGGGTGGAAGTGATATTTGTGAAGAGTGTCGTGAAGGTGGGCATGGAAACTCCTCCAAATTGGATACCGGGAGAGAGAGGAATTCCCATGACAACTATGGTAGTGGTAGAAAAGGGCGTGGTCGTGTCGGTTGGTGAGGTGAATTGTGTAGCGAGATGTGAGGTGGGTGGGCAGAGTGCTTCCTCCTGATGTTCTTCTCTTTGCGTGTTGCCTTTCGGTTCTGATACATTGATGTGTATTTGTTTTCCAGATCGCCTAGGGCGGGCAGGCACACGTTTCTCAAATCGATTAATGTATGTCATGGCTTCATGTATGGCCTCATCCAAGCCGACTGCCTCTGCGTGTAGGTTCATGGATTCGATAAACATATCGTCCACACCTTCCTCAGCCAATAGTTGGCTCATGAGCACCTTGCCTGATTCAAGTGACATTTTGTGTTGTTCCTGAACTCGCTTCATGGTTTGGTACAATCTTTTTATTTGTGCCGAATATGCTGGGGCACTTGCTAGCTCTGAGAGTTCATCATATTCTTGATATTGTTCTTTGTCGGCATCTTCTTCTTCTCCTCCTGCCTCTTGTTCATCTCCTTCGACTTCTACGACGACTGGTTGTGTCGGGGCTGATGTTGCTGTGGTGGGGTGTGGTTCCTGGGTCTGGTCTGCTTCTGTTTCAAGATTAGATTCGTAGATCAGCCTGGCAACTTCTTCATCCGTGAGGTCATTGAGAGTAAATCCCTGTGGAAATTCCAAGTCTGATGGAATGGGGGAAACACCAAGTTGGGTCCTTCTGTACTTGGCCTGGGAAGACAAATGGTGAATGGCCGAACACGCCTAGTTTGAGGAGGAGTCACCTCAGGTGTGGTAGTGGCTCCTCTTGGTTGAGCACATGGTAATTGGACTCCCCCTCTCATCTTCTTCGATGGAGGGCCCGCTGTTGATAGTCGCCTTTGGAATTCTTGGGCTCTGGACCACACTAGTGCTCTTTGAATGGGCACGTCATATGCTAGGCACCTGTAAATTATTCTTGTTAGGGCACAACAGCCATGAAGTACATTTCTCTGCTTCTTATTCCAGCGCTGATGGGCTAGGTGTATCTGATCGATGACCCAGTGCGGTATGTTGAGGGTGAGGTTCTCTGTTTCTGCCAAGTATAAGCTGAACCATATTTTCTTAGGCCCGGCATAGTGAATCGTTCTTGTGCGGGAAAAGCAAAATGTTGCATAACAGTTCGTAAGTGGAGAGCAATGGTAGGCGTCATTGCCACCATGTCCTTCAATTTATTGAGATCCTTATGCTTCATCCTACCCGGGACCATTGTTTTTCTCGGTGGGAATGTGCATACCTTGCATGTTCAATGCCTCCCGTACCAGATTGAGGATCAGTTTGAATCTCTTGAGTTCGTGTCCTGGCAACAATGATGGAAGTACAAAAGTACTATCGCCTCCCTTGACCCTGCTAGGAGTTAGGGTACTTATGAAATAGGAGCAGCGTAGAAAATCAGGTTTAGGCAAGTGTGCTCTGAGATATCTATCCAGGCCTGCCTTGGTCCAAACTGATCGCATTACCTCTGCATTCTGATAGTTCTCAAATTCCCGAGTGAAAAAGTGGTAGCGTCCCCATTTGCCATTAAATTCAATTTTTGCTTCCCAGAAGTAGGTGCCGTCACCTAATGGCCCTGTGACATCACTAAACCAATGAGCATGTTTCCCCACTTGAGAAGTGTGTCCCTGAGGAGGGTCCTGGATAGGAAGGACATGCACCGCTTGAAGTTCTTGAGGCCTTCCGGTGAGTGGCGGTTCCAGAAGAATGGTTTCAATATCCACAATCTGTGCGCTGGACCCTGCTTGGGAACTGGGCCCTCCAGCTTCTGCCATCGTTATTGCTTGCGAGTTGGTTCTGTTGAGAATACAAAGCATGCGTTACTATTGTAAGGGACAAGATAGAACGCGTGTTGCCCCTGTTACAGTATTATTGTGATGTGAGTAATGGATTAGTGGGTTAGTAAGTGCATGATGACCGTGTGTGTAGTTAGGACTTGGATAGACTTAAGGGCTAAGCAGACTGATGTGGTGTGAGAGTGAAGTAGTTAGTAGGTGGACATGGATTTACAATTGGGGTCTGGGGGTTTATTACAAGTTTTAGGTTGCAAAATGCAATGGATAGGTTTTGATTTGACTTTGGGGAGGCTCTGGAGAGTGTGATAGGGTAGTTTCTTGAAAAATGGGGCTTTTTAGGGACCCATTTACCAGTGATTCTACTTGTACTCATGGAAGAATATGTGTTAGTGCGTGATGTGTAAGACTGAGCCTCAGATGTTTGCGTGAGTGAAACATGTTGTATAGGGTTTGGCCTTGGTGTAGCTATTTGAGCCCGCAAGCAAGCCTTAGGCACCCAGATTTGTCATGATTGTGGGCTGGCCTTCATTGACTTCTTGGGTACCCAAATAGACTTCACTTTCGCAGAAGAATTTATGAAGGACTTTTTATGAGTGTCGTGTTGTTGATTACTAATAAGAGATTTTGGCCGTGGGTTTGGCCTGGTCGGAATAGGGTGTTCGCCTTTTCGCCTCCATACTTGTTTCATTGGCTGAAACAATCTGCTTTGCTTCTTTTTTTGGCCTCCAGTACAGGTAGCATTCTGCTTCTTCTGTATTTGATCTGCCGTTGGCTGCTGCATCCTTCTGGTCTTTGGCAAAGAAGGATTACCGTCTTATCATTGATTTCGTTGTTGAGACAATCCTCTTTCTGCATCATACATTTTTGGACAAGAATAGCATTGTCAACTTCATGTGCACCCCTGGAAGGACCAGGAGTTCGTGCCTTACCTAGTTCCTTGAGTGCCTCATTTTCTAATTCAACTGTTATTCGACTATGATTTACCCATACTTGAAGAAGTCCACTTCTTAGGTTTAGGTTGACTGCATGATGATAGATCCAGTCCTGACCCAAGACAAGAGGCTCAATGAGGTCCTCATCTTGACACACTAGTACTTTGACTGTCATTGCTTCGTCTTGAATATAGAGGGGAAGTTCCACCTCACCCATGCAAGGGGTTTCCACACCTCCCAATCCTATGAGATATGCTTCAATAGGAGTGACAGTTAATTTCGACTCTTGACAGTAAGACAACTGAACAGCACTAGTGGTTGCACCTGAGTCAATCAAGGCTCTTACAGTCCTTGCACCCTTTCCTTGTCCTATATCTAAGGTTATAAAAGGACGTCGATCAATTATCCTATGAGCGCTGATACCTGAAACTTCATACATAGCCACATGATATCCTTGATCTGCATATGCGTCTGGCCTAGATTGCTCTCTACCCTGTCTTCTCATCTTCATTCTCCGGATGCATTCCAATGCTTCTGCTTGAGCTTCTTCGCGAATTTGCTTTTCTTCTCCTTTCCGTTTCTTAGCAGTATTGAGTCGACTTAGCATTTCCTCTGTGAGAGGTTCCTGATATAACTTGACCCTACATCCGCTTATGTAGCTCGGGAGAACATCGCCTTCTAATGTGGCTAGTTGTACTACTCCACTTGTTGAGATTCTATTAATGATCATAGGTCCGTAGCCTCTTTTCTCTAGTTTCCTCGCGTGTTGTTTCAAAGTGTAGACTAGTACTAGGTCACCTGCCTTCAAACCTTTGTCCTTAACGTGGGCGTCAAAATAAGCCTTCTGTCATTTCTTAGCTGCATATATCCCTGCAGCTGCCCTCAGTCTTGTTTCTCCTAATTGTTCAAGGTCAAAAAGTCTAGAGGATAGTTCATGACCCGTCCATTCGTGTTCTTGTGCTACTTTCAGTGTAGGTATTAGGAAGTCCAATGGTAGCACTGCGTTTTGGCCAAACACCACCTGAAAGGGGGTGGCTTGGAGTACCGTTTTGTAGGCAACTCGGTATGCCCAAACAACATGGTGTAGCTGTTTGTCCCAATCAGAGCGTTTATTGTTCACTAATTTCGTCAACACATTGCACAGAATCTTGTTGGTGCTCTCAGCCTGGCCATTTGCTTGAGGGTGATAGGGGGCAGACTTTTTATGTACTACCAAGAATTCTTGGAGTAGATTTTCAATCACTTCGTTCAAGAAGTGAGTGCCCCTATCACTTACTAGCTCTATAGGTAGCCCGTATCTTGTGAATACCATCTCAAACAAGAATTTAGCAGTTGTCTGAGCATCATTCTTCGTCGTGGCTTTTACCTCTACCCACTTTGTTAGATAGTCTGTGGCAACAATGATGTATTCAGCATGTGAACCCTTAGCTGGGGGATTAATAGGACCAACAAAGTCTATTCCCCACTTAGAGAATGCACGTCCACCCATCATAGGTTTCAGTGGCATCTCATCTTTACGTATAGGATACTGAGTTCGCTGACAGACATCACACCGTTTCACATAGGTATGTGCATCCATGTGAAGGGTCGGCCACCAGAAGCCCGCAAATAGTATTGCCTTGATCACCCGATCTGGTACAAAGTGTCCTCCTGCTACACCTTGGTGAGCAGTTTCCAAGATCTTGAGATATTCACTTTCATGGACACACAGCCTCAGGTAACCATCCTTACCACGCTTGTATAAATTATCACCAATGAGTGAGTAATCCTGGGCTTCTTGTTCTAAACTCCTTTTCCTAGCCAGAGTCATGTCCGGAGGGAATGTTTTCGTCCTCAGAAAGGATACTAGTGGTTCACTCCAATCCGGCACTATGGACACTTGATAAAGAGTGGCATGTTCCACAGGTGGTTTAGTGCAGCAGATTGGGCATTCCTTGCACAACTTTTGGACATCAGCTTCCATAGTCGGCCAATGCACTCCGAGTCTCCTTAGTGTCTGTAGGGTTCATTGCTTAGAGTAGTGTTGCTCTAATGCACCTACGTGTGCTAATTGCAACCATTTAGCGTACTCGTCCTCTTCTACACAACACGCCAAGATCCCTTGATCTGTGTGCTTGTACATACTTCCTGCCATGATGTGATACTTTTGGGCTTTTACTACCTCTCTGTCCTATGTGTTTATTACTGGATGGTTAGGCCCGTATGTCAATACTGGCACTAGTGGCTTAGCCCACTGTGGCACCACTTCCAAATTAAACAAGTAAGCATCAGGAAGATCATCTGGCACTCCTTGTGGGGCTTCTCCAGATGTGAGCCTAGAGAGATGGTCTACTCTCAAATGAGTCCTCCCTTTTCTTACTACAACCTCGAATTCATATTCCATTAGTAAGAGAAACCATCTTACTAATCTTCTTGTATTGCATGGCTTGTTCACGAGATATAACAATGCTTGGTGGTCAGTGAAAATTTTAAACTTGTTTGCAAGCAAATAGTGTCTAAATTTCTTAACTGCATATACCATGCCTAAGCCTTCTCTCTCAGTAGTGGTATAATTTCGTTCAGCTGCATTCAATTGTCTACTAGCATAGGCAATTGGAAGATCCATATTACCTTCACCCGTAGGTTGTGCGAGTACACACCCAATAGCATAATTGGATGCATCCACATGAACATGGAATGGCTTGTTCCAATCTGGTGTGGTCAGGATTGGTGCTGAACATAATCTTCGTTTAAGCTCTTGGAAGGAATTCTCACATTCCTCTGTCCACTCAAAGTTAGTCAGAAGTCCGTACATGGGCTTTGCAATGACAGCATACATGTGAATGAACCGGCGGTAGTAACCACAATGCCCCATGAAAGGTTGTACTTCCTTGACATTCCTTGGCCTAGGTAGCTCTGCTATGGCTCTCACTTTCTCTTCATCAGTGGATATGCCATTCTTTGACACTATGTGTCCGAGAATCTTGCCTTGTCTGACCATGAGAACACACTTTTCTGGGTTCAAGCAGACCTGATATTCTCTACATTTGTCAAAGATTTGTTTGAGTTCAGGGATATGGGTTTGTCTAATGTTGGAATGAGCACAAAGATCATCAACATAGACTTCTAAATTCTTCCTCAGGAACTCCTTAAATACATGGCACATCAGCCTCTGGAAGGTTGCTGGTGCATTGGTAAGCCCAAATGGCATTACTCTAAAGGCAAATATGCCCCATTCAGTGGCAAATGCCGTCTTATGCTGATCTTCTGGAGCTATGGCTACTTGATTGTAGCCCAAAAATCCATCAAGGAAGCTGTACACTTCCTTGCCTGCTACTCTTTCTAAGAGATGCTCTATGATAGGAAGCGGATAGTTATCTCGAATTGTGGCTGCATTAACCTTCTTCAAGTTAATGCACACACGCAGCTTTCCATTTTTCTTGGGCACCACTACGATGGGGGATACCCACTCGGTATGCTCAATTTCATAGATGAATCCAGCTTCCACCAACCTATCTATCTCCTCTTTGATCTTAGCAGCATAGTTATCGTTGTATGTGTAGGGCTTCTGCTTCGAGGGTCTGGCGTCTGAGGTCATGGGGATTGTATGTGAACATATATCAGGGTCTACCCCTTTTAAGTCCTTAGAACTCCAAGCAAATACATCTCGGTATTCTCTTAGCAAGGCTATCAGCTCTTGTTCTTCCTCTCCTGTCAGGTCATGGCCTATGTACATGCATCTTTCTTCTCCTTCTTCTATGGCTACAACTACTTTCTTCGTGGTTTCTTTGTTATCATAGGCCTCCCCCGATTGCGCCTCTCGTTTAGGCATTCTGATCATGACTCTCCTGTCATCTATCTCATATTTCTTAAAATTTTCAGGGACCTCAAACAAAGATTCTTCCTCTTCTGGTGAGACTTCTCTCTTCTTTCTTTTCTTTCCTTCTTCCTTCGGGGTCACATGTGTGGCTAGCCTTACATCATTTGTAAGCTCTCCATGCCTCTAGGGTTGGAATTCTACTTCATAGAAGTATTCTTCATCTGATGCAAAAGGTGAGTCCATAATGATTGACTCTAGGTCAGAGTCACTTGCATCCTCAAATGCATCAGGACTAGGTTCACACTCCTCTAACACTGCCTCTCCCAGGATTGGCTCTATGGAGAAGACAGAAATGTCGTAGCCGTCCTTATCACAATGAGGTGTCCATTGTTCTTCATTGATGGCGACATCCATTGTTGCTAGGATTTCTGCCCAGCCGTAGGGTTCAAATTCTTCGTCAGGAGAGACTACCGGTGCATAGGCTGGGTCTTGAATTGATCTATGTGTTTCTTTTGCACCTACCTCTCTGGCTTTTTCTCTCTTCTCTTCTTCTACTACTACTTTGCACATCCATGAGTGGGTGTCTTCATGCATCCATGAGGATCCTGATCCTATGGAATGCACCGATTCCGTATCATCTTTGGCTCTATGGATGGGATTCCATTGGATAGGAGGGACATCTCTATGAGAGTAATCTTTGAGATTCACTTTGGTCGTGACACCTAAGTGTTGCAAATACAAGGAGTTGGTTCCCCAATCCTGTACCACTTGCAAGTGTCGCATAAATGGACTTCCCAAAATCATTTCATAGGCATGGTTCTTGCTAAAATCACATATAGCAAATGTATGCTCGAACTCGACACCACAGGTGGTGAGAGTTATTCCTTCTAGCAATCCTAAGGGCCTCTCAATATGACCATCGGCCATCTGCAATTTCATTCTCGTTGGCCTGAGTGCTGGCTTGCCCCAACGCTTCCATAGGGAAGTGGTGGCAATTGCAACTCCTACACCTGAGTCCAAAATTGCCTTGGTGGTGTACTCCTGGTAGGTAATGGGAAGATAGGTGTTCCCTTCTTCACCTTCACACATGTCTCCTATCTTATCCAAGGGTATCTATGGCACTGTCCTATGTGATCCTACCTGGGAATGAGGTTTCACTATTGCTGGTATTTGTTTGGCGACATGTTTCCATAATTCAGGTCTAACCTTGAGTAGCTCTTCTAACTTGAGATTGCACTGTACTTTAGTGTTTTTCACTACCTCTGTGTTCCTAGGTAAGACTGAGTCCTCATTTCGTACCATGACCGTGGGTGCTCTCATACAAGTAGACTTAGCTTCCCATGGGCCTGTGAAGTGGGGTAATTTTGTAGAGAGTTAGACTCAAAGTCTAGTCTTTCCTGAGAGTGGGTGCTCTCCTGCTCCTCATAAATGGATGGGATGTCTCGTGGGAATTGGTCGTGTGCATCATCCACCAGTTCAATGGGAGGAGGTACTTCACTTTCTTTAGCCCATTTGTCTTCTTGAATCTCTCGTAGGAATTCTGGTGTGAATCGATTCATAGAAGATGATGTGTCTGGCTCCGTAGAGTTAGGCACATAAGCTTCAGGCACATATGCTTCCTGGGTAGGAAGACCTGCTCTTTCACTTGCCTTGTCCTTATGTTGAGAGGCGGGTTCCTTTTCTGATTGTGCAATTAGCTTCTCTATTCTTTCTAACAATCCATCAAAGTGCAATTGTGTCTTCGCTGAACTAGAGATGTTAAATAGGCGACTGGCTTCAAACATGGTCTGAGCCAATTCCACCATCTTAGCACAAATTTTGGTTCGTTCTAGCTCTAGTTCTGCTCTAGGGTAACACTTTTCATGATGAGTTACGTTTGGCCCTTCTTGAATTCTGGCCTGATATGCTTTAAGCATCATATTAAGGTCCTCGGGAGTGGGATCTACTAGGACTGATCCTACTCTAGGGGGTGGTGGAATTAGGTGAGGCGGGTTGGAAGGTGGCGGGTCGGATGGAGTTGGGAATGGTGGAGGTGGGGTAGTGTGAGAGGGAGTTTGAGATGTGAGTTCAGTTATCCTGGCCTTTGTTTCTCTGAGGCTTTCCTCGAGTTCACTCATCTTTTTTGCCCATTGTCTTTTCATTCTTTCACGACTATCTTTCCAAGCTCTGGTCCTTTTCTTTGTCATGCTGTCTGTTTCACTAACATCTGGGCTCTTTTCCTGGCCTACACCTGGGCTCTGCTGTAAGGCTTGGGCTCTAGTGATTACTTGTACTGGTGCAGTGGAAGTCACACTCCCTGTGGAGTCTACCACTAACCCAATAACTTTAATAGGAGTGATTTTTGGCATATTATTAGGATTCTTAGGGCAGTCTCGTAAGAGATGCTCCTTTCCACACTCTTGGCAAAAGCCTTGAATTGTCACTGACTGGGGTTGTGTAGGTGGAGGTAAGGGACAATCACGAATGAGGTGATCTCCCTGACATCTGTAGCACGGTCCTCTAGGAAATGGGGGTCTTACCTGTCTCAGTTGAGGTCTAGGGTTGGGGTTTGCATACATGACGTTTGTGTAATCAGACTCCCAACTAGGTTCATTTGGCTCTTCACCATAGTAGGACTCCCCATGTTCAGGAGACTGCATGTAGTAAGCCTGGGGGCTATCAACATGTGTAGAATCAAAGCTATGATCGCTCGGGTCACTTTCTGAAAGCAGTGGTGTTACTGGCACTATAGCTCTATTCAAGTTTTCCTCAGCCGCTATATACTTTACAGGAATCACATTAGCTGGGTTTGGAGGTTGTTGAGCAAGTACTGGCTGGGGTCTCAATTGGGCCTGATATTGCGGTTGGTAATTTTGAGGCCTAGTATACTGTTGTGGTGGGTACTGACTCTGGTATATGCCTTGTTGAGGGTATGGCTGAGGGTACGCCTATCTAACGGTTTGCTTATTGTAGGGGCAATCTTGCGCGGTGTGATTGGTGTACCTTCGTTCTATGGTGCAGTACTGGCTACTAGGATTAACTTGGGGTTGAGCCATAATGGGACATACGTTCGCCATGTGGTCACCACCACAAGTATAGCATCTTTTCACAGGGGCAAACCTTGGGATCTTTTTGCTAGAGACACCTAGTTTCTGAGCTACTTTCTCTGCTAATTCCTCAATTGATGTGGATTGCGTGGAAGAGAGGCTAGAGGCACTGTCTGAGTCTTTGTAGATTTTGGAAAGCTCTAGCTCCTCCCCTAGGTTATCCTCGATGTCAATGCACATGCGTACACACTCTTCTATAGTCCTAGGGTCCTTCAGATACACATATGGCCTCAATTTGGTACTTAGCAATCCATCCAAGAATAAAGCCACTTGCTTAGCTGGTGTGGGTAGCTCAGGGAAAGGACATCTCTCCAAGTATTGCCTAAATCTTCTTCCTGCAAGTCTCACGGTTTCTTGAGGGGTTTGCTTAAAGCTGTGAATCAGCGAGGAAGTGTTATGCCTTATGCCACTCTTAGAGAATTCAATAATGAAAGCCTCTAGGAGTTGGTCTATGCTCCTGAACTGTCTCTCATTCAATGGTTGGAACCACGTAAGGGCTGTGTTCCTAAGGGTTAGACCAAAGGCATTGTACTGTGTGAATAGATCCTCCACTTGTTCAGCTCTCAAGACTTGCCTAAACTCCGCCACGTGATCGTATGGATCTCCAGTGCCATCGAAGTAGTTCTTCATGGACTTAACTAGCTGAGTCGGTCTCAAAATCCTTGTGTGCTCTCTAGGTCGTGGTAGAGGGAAGTCTTCCATGTTCCTTTGATTTCTTGGGGCTCTATGTACCTCAGGCTCTACTTTATTTGTTTCCATCCTCGTTCTTTCTCTGCCCCCTAGGTTAGCAAAGCTTACTTCTGGCCTATCTCTACTTCTGTCTCCTTGAGTTCCATGAGCTTGGGATGTTCCCGCTCCAAGGTGACCATAGGACACATTTGATCTTGGCTGGGGGAAAATAATTTCACCTTTCCAAGTGTAAGCATGCCTATCATTTTCTGTCACCACAAGGATCCTCTCTGAAGCTTGATCTAAGTAGGTCACTCTGCCTGGGCTATCAGGATCCTTAAACTCATAGATCATGATTGTTCCTATATCAATTGGCCGATCAGATTTATACCTCCAAAAGGCTTCGTCAGTTTCTCCGTTCAGAAGCAGATCTATGCTCTTATTATCTTGGGGAATCCACTCTGGTGTGATAATCCTAGTGAGAACAGATTTGCCTCGGGGGGTCCTCGGTTCTACACCCATGTTTCCTTGCTCTAGGTCACCTAAGTCCGATTCTGGGACTACATTCCCAAATTCATCAGTCCTTTCTGGATGACTGGTGACTACATATATTGTCCCTTCCTTGTCTAAGTACGCTCCATTTTCAAACTTGACAGCTGGGCGCTCTAGTCCTATGGATTGATCAGGATTCTTAATCTGTACCACAGATCTTCCTAGGCCGTCCTCATAGATGCTAGCACCCAATCGGTTGGTCCTAAGGTATTCCAATTGCATTCTGTAAGGGCCTTCTACCCTGTGCAAGTATGGCACTCCTGAACTTCCCGTAGGTCTGTCCATGCCTTGAGACATCTCTGATTCACTAGTCTTAGAACTAGGGTAGTATGAGTGATGGCTCAACTGCTGGGCCCAAGACCTAGCAGTGTGGTTGACACTGGCCTCTGAAGACCTAAGGCTTTGTCTATCTCTCCCTAGATGTCGCCCTGATCTAAGGTTCATAAGCCTAATTGAATAACCCAAATTTGCCCAAGTACAACCTTGTTGCGGAGTCCTTTTGTATCAGTCACTTGATTCTTTTTAGTTGATTACCGTGTTAACATCCTTGTCTGATATCACGTCGTAAGGCATATTTGAGTGTAGTTCCGCACTTAAAGTTGATTGTTCCACGTCAAGTTCTTTTCCCTTAAAGTTCTCGATAGTACAAAGAGTATGTCCTTAGCTTGAACTTTAAAGTCTAGGTATTCTTCAACTTGATAATTGCCTATCGTCGCCTTGACTTACTCCTACCACTAGTCGTTCTTAGCCTAAGCTAGGAATTGACAAAGGGAGTTGCGAATATTCCGACCTTTCTTGCTGATCCTTGTCCTTTAGTGTTCGAGAAGTTGATTCTCAAGCTTGCACAAAGCCCTTGCTTGGACGCTCTCAATGGCTTCTCAATAGACCTGCATCCGTCCCAAGATTAGTTCCAGAGTTAAATTCAAGTGACAGACTAGACCCCTTTCATGCATGTAACTCACCGACCAAATTATCTCTTGCCTTTATAAAAAACGATCCCAAGGATCCCTAAGTTTTCCTACCTCGGGTATGGCTAACTTCGAAAAATCCTATCTAATAATCCTGGTCTTAATTTTCATATAACCAGTGGAAGTTTTGGTTGTACTTCTCACGAGCTTTCCAACAAAACAAGAATCACAGCAATTGGATTTCGTATGAGGAAGTTATGTCCGATCAGGGTTTAGGTGCTAAAATAGGGTTCAAGACAGTTTACTCAGGCAGACAGGAATTCTTGAATTACTTGGGTTGCGGCCTCACAAGGTAATGCTAAACCCTTAAAAGTTCCCCAACAAATTAGACCCCTATTTTTTACCCCTAAAAATTGGCCAAATTTGCCCTTCTATCGCGTTCGCAAGTTCTGTCAGTCGCGATTGACAGGTCAATCGCGATTGATGTGTCGATTGCGATTGACAGGGCCATCGTGGCTGTCAGTCGCGATTGATGGGTCAATCGCGATTGACACGTGGCTCGAAAAGTCAATCAGTCGTGGTCAAAGGGTCATTGACTCTGTCAGTCGCGATTGATGGGTCGATCGCGATTGACAGGTCGGTCGCGAGGTCTGTCCGTCGTGGTCAAACAATCGTTGACTGTGTCGGTCGCGATTGACAGAACCGTCGTGGGTTGTCAGTCGTGATTGACTGGTTGATCGCGATTGATGGCTCGATCGCGATTGACACGTGTCACGCGTAGGATCTGTCCCTCGTGGTCAATCTGTCGTTGACTCTGTCGGTCGCGATGGACAGAGCCGTCGTGGGCTGTCAGCCGCGATTGACTGGTCGATCGCGATTGACAGGTCTGTCCGTCGTGGTTTGTCGATCGCGATTGACAGAGCGATCGCGATTGACAGAAATCTGATGAATTTCAAAAATCTAAACACAGTTTTGGGAAGCTCTAGGCCTGTAGATCATGGTTTTGTACTTTGTTTGGCAAATGGAGCATTTTTTCTGTCGGCCGCGATTGACAGAGGTCGGCGACACAGAGACAGTTGCCAAGATTTCCGTACCTGTGCGAAGTGCTGGGAAGGATGATGCAGCATGTACCTGCAAGACAGCTCAAGAAACATGCAAAAACTGCACACACAATATCGCTCTCTCGCTCTCTCTCACAAGTGAAATGAGGGAAATGGAAGGAGGAAGGAGATATAGTCAAAAAACTGAAATTTTTGCGATGATGGAGATGGAGGTGGGGGATGGTGATGATGATGATGGTGATGGAAAAAAAAAACAACAAGAATTAGATAAAAGTGAAGAAAATACCTATAACTCCAACGCTTCAACTCTACGTCTTACCATCACACGCTCGTCCTTAAAGCTCGATCCCCGGCAACGGCGCCAAAATTTGGTGTAACTCAGTGATGAGTAGCACCTCCTTTAATGTCAATCCGGGAAGACGTGAGGATGGTATGAAGACCTCGAGCAAGTGGAAGCACAAGTGTGAGTGAGAAGCACACAAACATGCACACACATACACACACACGCGCACACACGGCAAGACAAAGAGTGAGAAGCAATGGAGTTTTTGGATTACTTTCAAAAAGCTCTCACAAGTTCATTTCAATTACAATCCAACCTCAAAAATGAGCTCTCTAGCTCCTTTTATAGTTTTTGACTAGCTTTGGCCCTGTCCAGACTAATGTCCGGCCTAGTTAAAAATTAGGTTCCAGGGCCAATTTGAGGGCTTAAACGGAGTCTAAAAAATACGAAAATTGATATGTAGGTACTTCTAAGGCTCCTCAAGCTCAAGGACTCCTTGGCTTGCACAAAATGGAGCTACAAAAATATGAAATGGTATTTACAATGGTTTTTAGTGATTAAAATCACTTATTTGTGTAGGGATTTTCTCTGTTGATTTGTCGTACACATCTTTGAGCTCCCTACTTGCTCTTTCTTCTTGTGTGCTCCACTCCTTGATGTCTGAAAAAGTTAGATGGCCTACTTGCCAGATCTTCTTTGGCTACTGTGTCTGCTTGTGCTATCTCTTCGTTCCGACCCTCTTTGTCTTGTGGCTCCTTCGGTTCCGTGACTGCTGCCAACAGCTCTTAATAAGTTATCCAGGTCAGCAGTGGCTTCCTTGGTCTTGTCTTCGCTTTCTAGTTCTAATTTATGATAGGCTTCTCGTAATTCTTTGTAGCGGCTGTTCAGTGAGGCATTCTCAATAGACAATAAATTAAGCTGCGACTGTAAGTCAGTGGTTGTCTTCTGCAGCTGCTGATAATTATCGCAAAGAGATGTGAACTCATCTCTTACTTGCGTCATACACATGAACATCTGTCGAAATGCATTATCTACAGTGGGTGATAGTATTAATGGGGTGCTAAATGAAGATGCAGTGGGTGTAGATGCAAAGGGAACGGGGAATGGGGGTGGGAAGGTGGATGCTGTGGTGATTGTGGAAAATTGTGAGGTGCCTAAATATGTTTGTGCCGTGAGTGAAGTCAGTGATGGTGCAATGGGTGGTGAGATGTCCATGTCATTGGACGTGTCCAGTGCGGTGACTGTGAATATGGGTGTGACTGTGGGTGCTTGTGCTGGTGTAAATACGGGATTTACAAAGGTTGAGGAGTAATTTACAGGGGGGCTGGCTGGAGCAGCTTGGTGGAAAGGGGAAATAGGGGTTACAGTGGGTCAGGGAGGTGAGACTGGGGAGAAGGTTAAGGGCGGTGGGAATGGGAAAAGGGGTCTTGGAGTTGTGGGGAAAGATGGAAAAGATGGATGGAGGAACGGGCTGGATAGAAAGGTGGGTGTGTGAGGGGGTAGACTAGGTCTAATGGGTGCAGGAATTGTGGGGTGAGTGGTTGTAAACAGGATTTCTGCTACGCCACTAGCGATAGAAGATGTTAGTCGGGGGGAAGGAGGGTGAAGAGGGGAGGTTGGACGGACGGGCGGAGATGGAGGAGCGGTTGGGGTGGTCGGTACTTCAGTGACTACTGAGGTATGTACAGTTGTAGCGCGGGGTGGGGAATCTACAAGGATGGTTTTTGCTGCCAACGAACTTTCGGGGATGAGGCGTGCCTCCCTGGCTTGTTCTGAAGACTGTGCTCCTGTTGGTACACGAATGTATTCGCCGGGCTTGGAAAGTAGTGTCTTTCTTTGCAAGTACCTGACCGCTTCGTTGGAGCCTAATGATTTGACTAACTCGCGGAATCCTTTGATGTATGCGTCTTCGAATCCACCTGTGACAAGTTCTTGTTCTATTATCGCTTGACTCTCTTCCTCAGTCAGCTTTTTGCGTGCCCAAACTTTTTCCATAGTTCTATACAGCTTCTTAATAGCCAATGTGTAAGCTGCTGCTTCACAAGTTTCATCTTCATGGGTACTTGTATCCCCATGTGTGTCTGTTTGTTGGCCTCTGTCTGTTCATGCTCTTGGGATTCGTGAGTGCCCTGGCTGGCTTCGTCATCGCCTTCGTCGTCATCGGTTGCTGTTCTTTCGTCATCGGAGCTAGATACAATCTATCCTTGTGGTTGATCCCTGGGTGTGTTAGGGTAGCTAGGCCTTTCATATTCTTGAGAAAACAGTTACCCTTCTGAAAACTGGAACTCATTGGAGAATGCATCGGGCATTTCAAAATCAAAAGTTGGATCCAGTGGTGCTGTTTGTTCTGCTTCTAAATGGGGTATTGGAAAAGAGAAAGCTTCCGCACCAATAGGGGTGGGAAGTTCTGCTGTCGTGGTTGTAGGTTCTGGAGCAGTGGCTGCTTGAGGTTCAATAGTACTGGTGGTGCCCTCCGTTACCACTGGTCTGGATAATCTGATACGAATAGGTTGTACTGTGGGAGTGGCTGCTGTCGATGACTGCTCTGGAGATGGTTGTGGTGAGGGTGATTCCGGGACTTGTAAGCACGGGATAGTGCCTCTCATCCGCTTTCCGGCTCTGCCTTTGCTAGACTTTCTAGCCTTCTTAGTGGTCCCTTTGAATGCTTTCAGTTCCTCACTGGTCAATGCACGTTCGATCGGCAGGTCATATGCCAATCACATATATATAATTCTCGTAAGCGCACAACATCCATTCATGAATTTCTTTCGTTCCCATCTATGTTGGGCCAAATAGAGCTGATCAATTATCCAGCTAGCTAGATCAACCGTTTGGGGGCCAGTACATGCTAAGTATAAGCCAAACCAGATTCTTTTGTGGGGCATGGTAAAACGATCCTGAGCTGGGAAAGCAAAATGCTGCATGCATATCCGCAATGGCTTGGAAAGCTCAGGGGTTATAGCTGAAATATCCTCCCACTTAGTTACATCACCACGTTTCATCGGCTCTGGGACTAGCCGTTCTCGCTCTGTCGGAGAATGCGCTCCATGTATTTTGAGAGCTGCACGAATTAAATCTTTAGACAAATAAAACCTTCTGAATGGAGGGTCATTTACCAAGGATGGTAACATGAATGTGCCAGGTAGATCCTTGTTCTCTGAAGCTGTCAAGGTGGTTACTAGGTAAAAGCATCTGTAAAAATTGGGTTTAGGGAGAGGGTCACTAAAGTATTCTGTAAATCCAGCTCTTGCCCAAACGTGCGTTAAATCTTGTGTATTCTGCAGTCCTTCAAATTCTCGTGAAAAGAACTGGTACTTGGCCCATGTGCGCAAATCAAATGCCAAATTGGCCTCAAATATGAAATCAGCGTCTGCTAAGGGTCTTGCTAGGCCTTGGAACCAGTGAGAGTTACGATGAATCTTCTCAATATATCCTCTAGGAGGATCGTCGATTGGCATGGGTCCTGGAAAACCTTGAAACTCTGGTGGTTGCATCGTCGGATAAGATTCTGCGAGTAATTCTCCAATATTGGCCATTGGTGTGCTTGGGCCAGCTTCTGATGGTCCTTCTTCGGTTTGCATGATGATTGACGAGCTAATGGAAAAGATCTGCTACAAAAGATTAACACATTAGCATGGAAATTAATTATGATCCCAATAAAGTGAGACCGCAATCCCTTTCCATAACCGATGTGTAACCCGTGTAGCCAGGTGTTGTGAAGTGATTGATGCTATGATTTTTTTTTGCAAAACTAATGCAGGTCTCTAGACGCCTACATGGTCAGATTATGCATACATTTCTTGATGAGCTTTTATTATGCATGATGTGGGGTTTTGGTGTATGAATTCATACAAGGTTTGGTTGAGGGTGAATTATTACAAGGGTGGAGTTTAAACGGGGTGGGAGAATTGTTAGATAATGGGGTACAAGAAGACGTCTGGATACATTTCGGTATCCATTTCCTAAGAGTCTTTGAGTGGGTGGTGTGTTTCTGCTGAGGGACAAAAAGTGGTATCGGGTTCGGTGGTATTGAAGGATGGAAAGCTTTCTGAGGGGTATATATTACATGGCTTGAGGGTTGGGCTATGGTACATTGTTTGGGTACCCAAATCTGCATGGGTGTGGGTCGATTGATAAGATACTTCTTGGCGATCCAAATCTGTGATGTTGATACTGCTTCTGCTTTGACTTCTTCTTATCAATGTCTAAGTTGTTGAAATCTATCGATGCTTTCTGTTCTTTTGGCACCCATATTTGTCTCGTGCCACTTGTTCTGTGATGTTGATACTGCTGCTTTCCTTGCCTTGTCTGGTGGTGTCGTCGGTCTGGGTTCCTCTGTCGTGGTCGACTCCTTCGTGGTTGGGTTTGAGAGGTCCATTGGACGCTCTGCTTTGGAAAAGAAGGGAGATCCAACACTTGCGTGACCTGCCCATTAGGAAGTGATTCGTTCTTTATCTTTAATCTAGGCCAGTCCGCAGCAAGTTTGGAAGGATGGGCACCGCAGGGTGTTGTGCTCATTTGGCCGCTGATGCAACCCACCTGACCGCTGATTGTGTCCATCTGCCCTAGCGGTTGGGTAGCTGCCCCTTCTAGTTTGCAGGAAGCCCCAGGGAAGATCTCCTGTCGTCCTTCTGATTGACAATTGTCCCTAGCCAAGCCCGAGTGGGTTGGTGTAGACGTAACGTGACTGAGCTGACCCAAGATCTTCCGGTCTTCCGTCGCATGTATTTCATAGGGTCTAGGGTTACAAACCTCAATTGGAATGCCGTTAGGGAAGTCAAGCGGTATCACTTGCTTCTGCTCTAAGGTTCCAATCTGTAAGGAGCCTTGTCTAAGATTTAGGTCCACTGAGTGATCGTATAGCCAATCTTGGCCAAGGATTAGGGGTTCTATCAGGTCGTCATCATGGCACACTAGTAGCTTCGCTGTCATGGTCACTTCCTTAATGAGGATAGGAAGGTCCACCTCACCCATGCAAGGGGTTTCCATGCCTCCTAGTTCTATGAGGTATGCCTCAATTGGCCGCATTTCTACTCCTGAATCCTTATAGTGGGACCATCTAATCGCACTAGTCGCAGCACCTGAGTCAATTAAAGCCCTGAGCTCATGGCAAGGGTTGTCGTGCTCTAGCCTAACTGTAATGAATGGTCTCCTGTCCATTATGCTAGGATGAGTTCGTGACTTTACCTCACACATAGCCATGGGATATCTAGGTGTTGTTTCCAGATGGTTATACTACTCTCTCCCTAGTCCTTGTCTTCTTAGCTTCATGCGCTTAATGCGTTCTATAGCTTCTGCCTGAGCTTCAGCTCGTATTCTATTTTCTTCCTCCTTACGCTTCTTTGCCAACGTGAGTCGTCTAAGCATATCCTCAGTAAGAGGTTCCTGATATAACTTGACTCTACAACCACTAATATAATTAGGCATTACGTCTCCTTCTAAGGTGGCTAACTGTACTGCTCCACTTGTTGAGAGTCTGTTAATGATCATAGGTCCATAACCTCGCTTTTCTAACTTACGTGCGTGTTGCTTTAGCGTATATACTAGAACTAAATCTCCTTCTTTTAGGCCTTTATCTTTCACATGTGCATCAAAATATGCTTTCTGTCGCTTCTTCGCTGCATATATTCCTACTGCTGCCTTTAGCCTGGTTTCTCCTAATCGTTCCAAGTCCATTATTCTTGCTGATAATTCATGGCCGGTCCACTGATGTTCTTGTGCAACCTTAAGGGTCGGTATCAAGAAGTCCAAAGGAAGCACTGCATTCTGACCAAAAACCATCTGAAAGGGAGTTGCATTGAGTACGGTCTTGTAGGCCACTCGATATGCCCAAACAACATGATGTAACTGTTTGTCCCAATCTGAACGTTTGTTGTTCACGAGTTTCGTCAGTATGTTACAAAGGATCTTATTAGTGCTTTCAGCCTGACCATTGGCCTGAGGATGATATGGTGCGGATTTCTTGTGAATCACCATAAAATCCTGTAACAAATATTCAATGACTTGGTTTAGAAAGTGAGTTCCGCGATCGCTCACTAACTCTATAGGCAATCCATATCTTGTAAAGACATTCTCAAATAAGAATTTTGGAGTTGTGTGTGCATCATTCTTTTTTGTGGCTTTTGCCTCTACCCATTTCGTAAGATAATCTATGGCAACAATAATGTATTCAGCATGTGTACCTTTTGCAGGTGGGTTAATGGGTCCTACAAAGTCTATACCCCACTTTGAAAATGCACGTCCGCCCATCATCGGTTTCAATGGCATTTCATCTCTGCGAGTAGGAAACTGAGTTCTTTGGCACACATCACATCTCTTAACATAGGTATGTGCATCCATGTGAAGAGTGGGCCACCATAATCCTGCAAAGAGGATGGCTTTGATTATCCTTTCAGGTCCAAAATGACCTCCTGCCACACCTTGGTGTGCAGTCTCTAGTATGCTCAGATAATCGCTTTCATGAACACATTGTCTTAGATATCCATCTCGTCCTCTTTTGTATAGATTATCGCCAATAAGTGAATAGTCTTGAGCTTCCTGCTCCAGACTGCATTGTCGAGCTAAGGTCATTCCTTGAGGGAATGTCTTCG
This sequence comes from Ceratopteris richardii, assembly GCA_020310875.1. Taxonomy (NCBI): domain Eukaryota; kingdom Viridiplantae; phylum Streptophyta; class Polypodiopsida; order Polypodiales; family Pteridaceae; genus Ceratopteris; species Ceratopteris richardii. The sequence continues at coordinate 127,263,853 of CM035424.1, forward strand.
TCCTCAAGTATGTCACTAAAGGTTCAATCCAGTCTGGTGTGAGAGACACGTGATATAATGTAGCATGCTCTACTGGTGGTCTTTCACAACAAACATGGCATTCTTTACACAACTTGTAGACATCTTCTTCCATCGAAGGCCAATATACTCCTAGTCTATGCAGAGTCTGTAATGTTCGATGTTTCGAATGATGTTGCTTTAATGCACCTACATGTGCTAATTGCAACCAATTTGCATGTTCTGATTCATCTACACAACAAGCAAGAATCTTTTGATTATCCTGTTTATATATGCTTCCTGCTATGATTTGGTATCTCTAAGACTTGGTAATCTCTCCTTCTTTGATCTTTATCCTAGGATTCTTGGGTCCATATGTGAGAATAGGGACTATTGGTTTAGCCCATTCTGGTGCTATCTCAAGATTAAACAAATAAGCATCTGGTAATTCATCCGCTGTTCCTTGAGGAGCTTCTCCTAAGGTTAATCTCGAAAGGTGGTCAGCTCTAAGATGTGTCTTTCCTTTCCTGACTACTACTTCAAAATCATACTCCATGAGTAATAGAAACCAACGTATTAGTCGTCCTGTGTTACAGGGTTTGTTGACTAAGTACAATAGGGCTTGATGATTTGTAAAGAACTTGAATTTATTTGCCAACAAATAGTGCCTAAACTTCTTCACTGCGTAGATCATCCCTAATCCTTCTCGTTCCGTCGTGGTGTAATTTCTTTCTGCTGCGGTCAATTGTCTGCTCGCGTAAGCTATGGGGAGATCGATGTTACCTTCATTCGTGGGTTGTGCTAACATGCATCCTATGGCATAATTGGATGCATCCACATGTACATGGAATGGCTTACTCCAATCTGGTGTAGTCAATATAGGTGCTGAACACAAGCGTCGTTTAAGTTCATTGAATGAATTTTCACATTCATCTGTCCATTCAAAATTGGTTAAAAGAGAGTACAATGGCTTGGCTATGATTGCATACATGTGTATGAATCTCCTATAATAACCGCAATGACCCATAAATGCTTGTACCTCTTTGATGTTCATCGGCCTAGGTAGATCTGCAATCACCTTCACTTTTTCCTCATCCGTAGAGATTCCATTTTTTGACACAATGTGTCCTAGAATTTTGCCTTGTCTGACCATGAAAACGCACTTTTCTGGGTTCAAACAAACCTGATATTCTCAACATTTGTCAAATATTTGCCTTAACTCTGGGATATGTGTCTGCCTGATATTAGAATGAGCACATATGTCATCGACATAAACTTCCAAACTCTTGCGTAAGAATTCCTTAAAAACATGACACATGAGTCGCTGGAAAGTGGCGGGTGCATTTGTTAGCCCAAAAGGCATTACACGAAATGCAAATATGCCCCATTCAGTGGTAAATGCCGTCTTGTGTTGGTCCTCTGGAGCAAGGGCTACTTGATTATAGCCTGAAAAACCATCAAGGATGTTGGTGCAGACCAATCACCAATTGAAGGCTTGGAAGATCAAATGATGAAGGAAGAATCAATTCCTAAAGTGGGGAAGAAGATTACAATCAGAGGACAAGAGAAGTGTACACATATGTACATTAGCATAGTCATAGATGACTTAGATCTTTTGTTCAGTAAGAATTATGTACAAATTATCTATAAATACCTTGAGAAAAGTCGGGGCATGTATGAGAGCTTATGTGACAATAGTTAGAAGTCAAGAATGAGGGAGATAGAAGTCATGAGATAGAGGAAAGTAAATTTGAGTTAGCTCTCATCACTCAGTTGTATTTTCTCTGAGTAAATGAAAAGTTTTGCGCCCGATGTTTCTGCGTGTTCTCCTTCTACAGTAGATCAATTGTGGAATGCTTTTGTACAAGTCTAAGTTGAGAGTTGCTTGACCTCTCTGCAAAGTTTCAGCTTCCAATTGTAATCAGGCTGAGTGAATTAAGTGTAGGAACATTCATATGTGAAGTGTATTCACAGGTTCCTAAAACAGGCGCATATTTCGAAGTCAATGTTTTGGTCATTTCTCCCAGCACAGTTTAAAGTTTTGCATGAGTGAGGGCTTAATCTTTAAGTTGGAAGATAAGCTACTTATGTCTAGAAGCATTTTGTAAAACGGGTTCTATTCAAGGAGAACCAAGTCTTAAAAGTTACAGGTGTAAAGTCGACTGTTTTGAATGACAGTTTCTGACATAGGTAACTTGTGAAATCAATTTCTCAAGTTATACTTAATCTTTTGAAGTGATTCAACTTGGAGTAGATGCGCAATCTCTAGGAGATACTTCGTACAAAGTTTCATCAAAAACTTTACACATTTGATAGGTCAATGTGGAAAAATAGTGCAGCAGACTTTTCTGTGTTTCATCTTCTTCACAGATATGTTCATCTTTTGATAATTAGAAGTTGATCCTCTAAAGAGTGAAAGGTTTTGACTTATTCTTGGTATAGAGGTGCTCTAATCACAAGAATAAGTTGTTCTTTTGGAGATTAACACTCTCCATCAGTGGTATCAGAGCAGGAAACATCAATCTGAAGAAATTTGAAGAAAGAAAGATCTCGACTGCTGCAGATTCAAGAGATTCAACACTTGAAGGATTAAGAAGTGAAAGCTTGGAGTCAAAGCTTGGGGAGAAGACAAATTGACATCAAGAAAGGCAAAAGGAGTTCAATTCGAAGTAAAGGTATATACATTGTTTGTAAAGCTTGAAGTTTCAATACACAGGTGGATACAAGATGGGAGAAAGCTTGCAGATTGATAAGCTAGATAGGGAGAACTATCCAGCATGGTCCATGAGGATGGAAGCACACCTCATGAGCAAAGATCTTATATCATTTATTACAGGAGATGAAGAAAAACCAGAATTTGCAGATCCAAGTATTCCTACTAGGGAAGAACTTGCAATGTTGAAGACTTGGATGAGAAAGGATGCTCAAGCAAGGAGTATCATCTACATGGCTGTAAATGATTACCTTCTACCTCACATCAGAGGTTTAGAAAGTGCTACAGATGTTTGGAATGCCTTGGAAGAGCATTTCCAAAATACAACTAAGTCAAGGAAGTCTTCACTATGGGCTGAGTTCACAACCTTCAAGAAGAAGAGCTCACAATCAATTTCAGATTATGTGGCAAAGATGAAAGATATTGCAGATAGCTTGGGAGCAGTGGATGAAGACATTGAAGAGGAAAAGTTGGTAAGACAAATACTTACAGGTTTGAGAGGAGATGAGAAGTGGAAGCCTTTCATATTGTCCATAGAATTGTCACTTGATCACTTTACTCCTGACCTTAATCAATTGCTAGGACACATGCTAACCTTTGAGCAGGATCTTAAAGGAGACAATGATAGAAGTACAAGTCAAGCTATGTACTCCAAAGACAAGAAAAAGAATGGCAAAGGAAAGCAATCAAATGATGATGAAGGGAATTCAAATCAAGCCAACTTCACAAAAGGGAAGACAAATTTCAGAGGTAAAGGAAGAGGAGGTAAGAACAAAGATAATGCTAAAGCTTGTTGGATTTGTGGCAGAACAAATCATTTGGCAAATGATTGTTGGTATAATAATCAAAATGGAGGATACAACAATCAGAATTATAGTCAAAGAGGTAGAGGAGGCAGAAACCAAAGAGGCAATTTCAGAGGAAGAGGTGGTAGGACATCATATGGTAGAGGAGGTGGAAGAAACTTCCAATCTCAGTCCTACAACAATAATTATTACAATTATGCATCAGATCAGAAGGATGACATGACTCTTATCCTGAATGCAACTCATGAATCAATGGGAGAAGATCAAAGAGTGTTTTATATTGACTCAGGGTGCAGCAACCATCTGAGTGGGAATCTATCCTTGATGACTGATATGGAAGCAAGGGTGAATGGACATACAGTTCAAACAGGTGACAATACCAAACATAAAGTGGAGAGCATTGGATCAGTGAAGACAAAGAGTGGAAGTACACTTCTGAGTAAGGTACTTTATGTTCCTACTATTCCTAAAAATTTGATAAGTGTAGGGCAAATTGTGGAGAAAGGATATGAGGTAAGATTCACAAATGATGGTGTTTATGTACAAGATCCAAATCAGGGATATAGAACCATAATTGCAGGTAAAAAGGAAGGAAGATTGTTCACTCTCAAAGTCCAAGGTAATGTGGGACATGCATTGTTTACCTATGGAGGTCAAAAGGTGTCTGAATTAGACCTATGGCATAAGAGGCTAGGTCATTTCAATGAGAGAGCTATAAAGGAGATGTCAAAGAATCAGGTGGTACTTGGATTGCCAAACATTGAAGGGCAACATATGGTGTACAAGTGTGAAGCTTGTCAATTAGGTAAAGCACATAAAAGTTCTTATAACAAATCAGGGTATAAGTATTCAAACATGCTTGAATTGGTTCATACAGATGTATGGGGTCCCTCAAGGGACTATAGCATAAATGGATCCAGATATTATGTGTTGTTTGTTGATGATGCAACCAGGTGGATTACTTTGTATGTAATCAAGGATAAATCAGAAGTCTTCAAGACATTCAAACATTTCCATGCTTATGCAGAAAGGATCACAGGACAAAAGCTAAAGAGGTTAAGATCAGATGGAGGGGGAGAGTATTTCTCAAAAGAGTTTGATGATTATTTGTGGAATGCAGGTATCAAAAGAGAAGTAACTTGCAGGTACTCCCCTCAACAGAATGGAGTAGCAGAAAGGAGGAATAGGACTCTTGTAGAGTTTGCAAGAGTCATGATGAAGGAAAAGAATTGTCCAAATTACTTATGGGCAGAAGCCATTAACACTGCAACATACCTTGTGAATAGGTTGCCTTGCAAAGCTTTGGATGGAGGAACCCCTTATGAAGCATGGTGGGGTAAGAAGCCTAGTCTTGATCATTGCAAAATATTTGGATGTATTGCATATGCTTATGTTCCTTCACAATTAAGACATAAGCTAGAACCAAAAGCAGAGAAGTATGTGTTTATTGGATATGATGATAGACAAATGGGTTACAGGTTGTGGAGTCCATCCACAAAGCAATTTCTTGTTACTAAAGATGTGACATTTGATGAGCAAAATGTGTGGTATTCAGGATCACCAAATGAGTATACAGGTGTTGAAGAAATTCAAAGGAAAGGAAAGGCAAAGGTAAAAGTATGTGAAGAAATTGTTGATGAAGTTGACTCTAGATGTAGAGTGCAGGATCATGTAGAAGAAGGGCCAAGATTTGATCCAGAATCAAATGAGGCTGAAACTTCAAGAAGTGCAGAAATCAAGAGATCTACAAGAGAAAGGAAAGAGCCTATAAGGTATAGTTATGATACATCTTTCCTAACAACAAAAGATTATGCCTACATTGTGAAAACAGAAGAAGATCCAACCACTTATGAAGAAGCCAAAGGTAAACAGAATTGGGAGAAGGCAATGCAAGAAGAGTATGATGCTCTACTTGAAAATGAAACTTGGGAATTAGTACCAAGACCAAAGAATCAGAAAGTCATTGGATGCAAGTGGGTATATAAAACAAAGAGGTTTGCAGATGGTAAGGTGTCTAGATATAAGGCTAGACTTGTGGTTAAAGGTTATGCCCAAACTTATGGGGTAGATTATGATGAAACCTTTAGTCCTGTTGCTAAGATGTCTACAATTAGGACATTGATTGCTATTGCTACTTGCAAGGGATGGAAATTATCACAATTGGATGTGAAGAATGCATTTCTTAATGGTTACATTGCAGATGAAGTATATATGGAGCAACCAGAAGGCTTCATGGAATCAATTGGATCAGATTATGTGTGTAAGCTCAAGAGAGCTTTATATGGGTTGAAGCAAGCCCCAAGAGCTTGGAATTACAGATTGGTCAAGTTCTTGAATGAATGTGGTTTTCAAGCATCAAAGGCAGATAGTAGCTTGCTAGTGAAGGCAAGTGAAAATGGATACATTTACATGTGTATTTATGTTGATGATATTATTGTTACAGGAACAGATGCTCAAGGAATCAATGAACTCAAGAAGCAAATAGAGAAGGAGTTTAAGATAAGTGACTTGGGAAACTTACCTTATTTTTTAAGAATGCAGATTGTGTATACTCAACATGGAGTATATGTTTCACAAGAGAGATACTTGAAGAATCTTCTAGTCAAGTTTAACATGGAAGATTGCAAGACCTCAACTACACCATTGGAGGTAAATCATAAATTAAGCAGATATGGAGGTGAAGAGTTCAATGACATGAAGAAATATCAGAGTTTGGTAGGTAGTCTAATCTATGCTACCTTGACAAGGCCAGATCTATCATATGCAGTAGGTGTGTTGTCACAATTCATGCATTGTCCAAAGAAGACTCATTGGATTGCAGCCCAAAGGGTACTCAGATATATCAAGGGAACCCTAAGTGAAGGTTTGTATTATGGTTTCACTTCTGACACAAGAATCAAAGTGTTTAGTGATGCAGATTGGGCAGGTGACTCAGATGATAGAAGGTCTACTCATGGATATCTATGTTATGTTGGAGACAAGTTAGTTTCTTGGTGTTCAAAGAAGCAACATACAGTTGCTTTATCATCTACAGAAGCTGAGTATAAGGGAATGGTAGAAGCTGCAAAAGAAGTGATATGGTTGAAGACCTTGATGAAGAGTTTTGAGTTTGATCATAGTACTCCAATAATTTTTGGAGACAATATGAGTTCTTTGTATTTGGCAGCTAACCCTGTTTTTCATGCCAGGACTAAGCATATAGAGATTCAGTATCATTTCTTGAGGGAAAAGGTACTTGATAAAGAGATTGAAGTGATGTACACTCCAACAAAAGAACAAGTGGCAGATATGATGACAAAGAGTTTGGATGGACCTAAGTTACAAAGGTTCAAAGACATGGCAAGTATCAAGAAGACAGAGAAGACCTCAATTGATGATTGAGGGGGAGCTGTTGGTGCAGACCAATCACCAATTGAAGGCTTGGAAGATCAAATGATGAAGGAAGAATCAATTCCTAAAGTGGGGAAGAAGATTACAATCAGAGGACAAGAGAAGTGTACACATATGTACATTAGCATAGTCATAGATGACTTAGATCTTTTGTTCAGTAAGAATTATGTACAAATTATCTATAAATACCTTGAGAAAAGTCGGGGCATGTATGAGAGCTTATGTGACAATAGTTAGAAGTCAAGAATGAGGGAGATAGAAGTCATGAGATAGAGGAAAGTAAATTTGAGTTAGCTCTCATCACTCAGTTGTATTTTCTCTGAGTAAATGAAAAGTTTTGCGCCCGATGTTTCTGCGTGTTCTCCTTCTACAGTAGATCAATTGTGGAATGCTTTTGTACAAGTCTAAGTTGAGAGTTGCTTGACCTCTGTGCAAAGTTTCAGCTTCCAATTGTAATCAGGCTGAGTGAATTAAGTGTAGGAACATTCATATGTGAAGTGTATTCACAGGTTCCTAAAACAGGCGCATATTTCGAAGTCAATGTTTTGGTCATTTCTCCCAGCACAGTTTAAAGTTTTGCATGAGTGAGGGCTTAATCTTTAAGTTGGAAGATAAGCTACTTATGTCTAGAAGCATTTTGTAAAACGGGTTCTATTCAAGGAGAACCAAGTCTTAAAAGTTACATGTGTAAAGTCGACTGTTTTGAATGACAGTTTCTGACATAGGTAACTTGTGAAATCAATTTCTCAAGTTATACTTAATCTTTTGAAGTGATTCAACTTGGAGTAGATGCGCAATCTCTAGGAGATACTTCGTACAAAGTTTCATCAAAAACTTTACACATTTGATAGGTCAATGTGGAAAAATAGTGCAGCAGACTTTTCTGTGTTTCATCTTCTTCACAGATTTGTTCATCTTTTGATAATTAGAAGTTGATCCTCTAAAGAGTGAAAGGTTTTGACTTATTCTTGGTATAGAGGTGCTCTAATCACAAGAATAAGTTGTTCTTTTGGAGATTAACACTCTCCATCAAAGGAAGCTGTAAACTTCCTTGCCCGCAACTCTTTCCAATAGATGTTCCGTGATAGGAAGAGGATAACTGTCTCTAATCGTGGCGGCATTAACTTTTTTAAGGTTAATACACACACACAATTTTCCATTCTTCTTGGGCACAACCACAATGGGGGATACCCATTCGGTATGCTCAATCTCATAGATGAATCCTGCTTCTATCAAACGATCTATCTCCTCTTTAATCTTCGCAAGGTAATTATCATTGTACGTGTATGGCTTCTGTTTCGTAGGTTTTGCATCTGGAGTCATAGGGATTCTATGAGAACATATATGTGGATCTACTCCTTTCAAATCTTTGTAACTCCAAGCGAACACATCTCTATATTCGCGCAATAGGGCAACTAATTCTTCTTCTTCTTCCTTCGTCAAATCATGCCCTATGTATGTACATTTTTCTTCTTCTCCTTCTATAGCAACTATTATTTTCTTGGTTTTCTCTCGGTTATCATATACTTGTCGTCATTCGCCTTTCTATTAGGCATTCGTACCATGATTCTTCTATCTTCGATTTCATATTTCTTGAAATTCTCGGGTACTTCAAACAAAGATTCTTCTTTTTCTGACATGGTTTCTTTCTTTTTTCTTTTCTTGCCTTCACTCTTGTTAGTCACTTGAGTGGCGATTCTCACATCATTCATAACTTCTTCCTGTCTCTGAGGGTGAGTTTCTACTTCGAAAAAATATTCTTCCTCTGATGCAAAGGGCGAGTCCATGATAATTGATTCTAAATCGAAATCGCTTGCATCCTCAAATGCATCAGTGCTAGGTTCACATTCTTCTAAAATTGCATCGCACATGATTGGCTCTATCGTGAAAACTGAGATGTCATAGCCATCCTCGTCACAGTGGGGTGTCCATTGTTCTTCATTGATGGCTACATCCATGGTTGCTAGAATTTCTGCCCAACCATGGGGTTCAAACTCTTCATCCGGGAATACTACAGGTGCGTAAGCTTGATCTTGAAGGGTTCGTGGATGTTGTTCTACACCTAAGGTCCTGGCTTCTAACCTTTCTTCCTCTTGTTTGGCTACCTTACACATCCATAAATGAGTATCCTCGTGTAACCATGAGGGGTCTGACTCCAAAGAGTGTACTGATTCCGTCTCTACCTGTGTCTTATGGATGGTATTCCATTGTATTGGGGGTACGTCTCGATGTGAATAGTCTTTAAGATTGACTTTAGTAGTCACTCCTAAATGTTGCAAGTACAAAGAATTAGTTCCCCAATCTTGTACAATTTGCAACTGACGCATGAATAGTCGTCCCAATATCATCTCATAAGCATGATTTTTACTAAAATCACAAATGGCAAAGGTATGCTCAAATTCTACACCACAAGTGGTGAGAGATATGCCTTCTAGTAAGCCTAATGGTTTTTCTATATGTCCATCAGCCATTTGTAGCTTCATCCTGGTAGGTCTGAGTGCTGGCTTACCCCAACGTTTCCATAAAGCGGTGGTAGCAATGGCTACTCCGGCTCTTGAATCTAAGATGGATTTCGTGGTGTAGCCATGATGGGTTATCGGAAGATAAGTGTTACCTTCCTCTCCTTCGCTTACATCTCCTATCTTTTCTACTGGTATCTCTGGTACCTTCTTTTGTGATCTTATATGTGAGGGAGTAGTAGCAAGCTCAGGGAATTGATTTGCTACATGTTTCCACAATCTGGTTTTACCTTTAATAACTCCTCTAGAGTGAGATTACACTGTACTTTAGTATTCCTGATCACTTCCGTGTTTCTAGGGATTACTGATTCTTCTTTCCTCACTATTATCGTGGGTGCTCTCATATTAATAGACTTTGCTTCCCAAGGTCCTTGTGAACTGAGGTAATTCTTGTAAAGAATTAGATTCAAAAGCTGTGTGTTCACTCAGTTGTTCCTCCTCTACCTCATTGTAAATAGAGGGGATGTCTTGGGGAAATTGCTCCTGCAAGTCATCTATTTCTTGAATAGGAGGATGAGTTCCTTGTTCTTTTCTCCATTTCTCTTCTTGGATTTCCCTCAAAAATTCATGTGAGTACCTATGTATGGAAGACAGGTTGTCTTGACTTTCTGTATTGGGTACTTGAGACAGGGATGGTGCATTCCTTTCCTTTGTCTCTGGGACAATAGGGTTCCTATGCTGATCCTTTTTCTCTTTGCTTTCAATCAAATATTCTAGCCTCTCCATTAGTCCTTGAAAGTGTAACTCCGGTTTTGCCATGTTAGTCCAATTAAGATATCTAGAGGCTTCGAACAAAGCTTGTGCTAATTCTACCATCTTCATGCAAAGTTTAGTTCTCTCCATTTCTAGATCAGCTCGAGGGTAGTTTTTACTCATTTCAGCTACCTGAGGTCCCTCTTTTTAATCTAGCCTGATATGCACGAAACATGATGTCTAGATTTTCTGGTATGGGTTCTGCTAAAACTGATCTTGATTTCTGAGCTGGATTCTCTTGATTCAATTCCTGTGAAGTCAATTCTAGGATTTTGGCTCTAGATTCCTTCAAACTTCCTTCCAACTCAGTTATCTTTTTACTCCACTTTCTCTTTATTCTTTCTCTAGAATCTTTCCAAGATTTTGTCTTTTTACTGCTAGATTCTGCAACTTCACTAGTTCCGGCTACTTTCTCCTGATTAAGCTGTTGGTTCTGTAAGAGCGCCTAGGCTCTTATTATAGCTTGGATAGGCATGTATTTAGGGTTGGATCCATCTGCGTTGTTTACAATGCCTATCACGTTGATTGGTGTCACATTTGAAGCGTTAACTGGGTTCTTAGGACAATCTTTTATGATGTGCTCTTTACCACAATCGGCACAAAAGCCTTGGATGTTATAGTACTGTGATTGTCCTGATATCGAGGGATGTGGACAATCCTTTATGAAAGTGATCTCCTTGGCACCTAAAGCATGGTCCTCTAGGGCCTTGTGGTCTTTGTTGTCTCAATTGGGGCCGTGGATTTGGGTTTGTGTACATCACATTAGCATAGTCTGGCTCCCAACTAGGTTCCACTGGTGGACTATCATAATGATATGTTTCTACGTGTTCTGGTGACTCTGTGTAATAAGCGGGTGGACTATCTACATGCGTAGAGTCAAAACTGTTTGAGTTTGGGTCACTCTCTGTGATCAAAGGTGAAGAAGGCACTAAGGCCCTACTTAGGTTCTCTTCTGCAGCAACATATTTGATTGAGATGACATTTGTTGGTGGGGGTGGCTGCTGAGCTAAGACAGGTTGAGGTCTCTGTTGAGCCTGGTATGGGTAGTTCTGAGGAGGCCTATAGTAATAAGGCTGAGCATTGTAATGGCCTTGATACCTACCTGGCTGTGCGTATGCTTGCGGGTAGTTCTGTCTCACGGTCTGTTTGTTGTATGGGCAGTCGTGAGCCGTATGATTCGTGTATCTTCTTTCAATTGTACAGTATTGGCCACTAGGGTTGGCTTGTGGTTGTGGTGCATTGGGGCACACATTTGCCATATGATCACCACCACAGGTGTAACAATGCTTGTTTGTTAGCACCCTAGGTTTACTAGAAACTCCTAGTTACTGGGCCACTTTTTCTGCTAGGTCCTCTATCGAGCTAGACAATTTTGTGGATGCTAGAGATGAACAGTCTGAATCCTTATAGACCTTTGAGAGTTCCAACTCGTCTCCTAAGTTGTCCTCAATGTCTATGCATATTCTCACACATTGCTCTAGCGTTCTGGGTTCTTTTAGGTACACATAGGAGCGTAGTTTAGAGCTCAACAAGCCATCTAGAAATAATGACACTTGTTTAGCTTGTGAGGGTAGCTCTTGCATTGGACATCGTTCAACATATTATCTAAACCTACGTCCTACCAGTCTAAGTGTTTCCTGAGGGGTTTGTTTAAAGCTATGAGTCAATGAAGACGTGTCATGTCTAATCCCACTTTTAGAGAATTCAGTGATGAATGACTCTAAAAAGTGATGGATGTCCCTAAATTGCCTTTGTTGCAATGGTTGGAACCAAGTTAAAGCGGTATTTTTTAACGTTAGTGCAAATGCGTTGTATTGCGTGAACATGTCTTCAACTTGTTCGGCTCTTAGTACTTGCTTGAATTCTGCAACATGGTCATAGGGATCTCCTGTCCCATCAAAGTAATTTTTCATGGATTTCACTAACTGAGTGGGTCTCAATATTCTTGCGTGTTCACGTGGTCTAGGTAGAGGAAAATCATCTCTACCACCTGGTATTCCATGATCTCTTTGTCTATCCGCTCTATTAGTGTCCGTGGTTGTTCTATCTCTCCCTATGGGATGAGTGAAGCTTACTTCGGGTCTTTCTTTATTTTTCTCTCTTTGATTTCCATGGGCTGATGATGTTCCTGCCCCTTGTTGACTTGTGTTCATGTTCGTTCTAGATGGAGGGAATACCAATTCACCTCTCCATGTGTATGTGTTTTTAGCGTGGTCAGGCACCAAAAGACTCTTTCTGAAGTCTCATCCAGGTATACAACCTTTCCAGGTGTATCCGGGTCCTTGAACTCGTATATCGTGATGATTCCTACCTCACTAAGTAGTTCTGTCTTGTATCTCCAAAAGGCTTCATCAGTTTCTTTATTTACAAACAACTCTATGCTTCTGTTGTCCTGAGGGATCCATTCTGGGATTATTACTCGTGTCAGTACAGATTTCCCTCTAGGTGTTCTAGGCTCTTCTAGTGGTTCTTTTCCTTGAGATTTAGTTTCCGTCTCTAGCTGAATCACGCCAAACTCGTTGGTATTGTTTGGCTGCGTACTTAAGATGTACATTGTTCCTTCCTTGTCTATGTACGCGTCTCTCTCAAATTTCACCACTGGACGTTCCAATCCAATGGGTTGATCGGGGTTGTGCATTTGCACCACTTGCCTTCGCAAACCATCCTCATAGATGCGAGCACCTAATCGGTTGGTTCGGAGAAACTCTAGTTGCGTTCTATAGGGTCCTTCTGGTTTTTCTAAATATGCCACATTCGACCCTCCTTCTGGTCTTTCTGTGCTAAATGCCATTTCTGATTCGCTAGTATCTGAGCTCTCGTAGGGATAACTAGTGTTCAATTGTTGAGCCCACGATCGTGCAGTAGTTCTTACACTTGCCTCTGATGATCTAAGGCTTCGTCGGTCTGACTTACCTATATGTTTGCCCGATCTAAGGTTCATTAATTTTCTTCCTTGCACACTCAGTACACCCTCAGATCGTCAATGATTCTTTGTTATTACTTTCTTGATTCTTTTTAAATTTCTCTAGATTCTTGCCTTAATGTATGCGTCAGGAATTCGACTTTCCGTGGTACTTTGAGTTCTCGTTCCGTCAGACTTATGTTCTTTCCTTTAGGTTCTCGTATCACACACCTTTACTTTAGTCTTGAACTTGGTAAATTTAATTCTCTTGAACTTGAGGCGTTCCTATCGTCTTAGATTCACAATGCTAACGTTTATCCTAAGCTAAGAATTGACTTAGGGGGTTGAGTAATCTTCCAACCTCGAGTCAGCTTTTCTGGTTGCTCTGATGCCCAAGAAGCCGCGCTTCCCAAGCTTTATGCCCCTTCTGCCTTGCTTTGGTTGCCTTTGATTGCCCTTGCTAGACCTGGAAAAATCCAATATTAGACCAATTCACAGTTGGATGATCAAGCACTTGAGTATATACACCTTTTAAGTCAAGTCCCTTCCCTTTTGCCCAACTTTTCAATGTTTGCCCCCTGGCTTTCTAGTCCCAAACTAGGTCAACCTCAAAATAGCTTATCTAAAAATAGACGTATCCTTTAAGAAAAAACAGTTGAGATCATGTAGTACTCATCAAGAGCTTTCTAATGAGCTATTAAGCTCAAAAAACGGACTTCGGATGAAAAAGTTATGACCGTTCAGGCCCTGGGGGGTAAAAACTGACAAACAGGTTTTTCTCCAAATATGAGCTAAGGGGTCTCCTATGAGTATAATCACCCAAAAATTTCAATAGCCTCAAAATTGGCCAAAAAATGAAACCCTAAAATTTGCGATGGGGGTGCACAATCGCGATGGCGTGAGACAATCGCCATGGTCTGGGACCGTCGTGATGGTCCAGGCGAACCGTCGCGATGGCGTGGCACAATCGCGATGGTCCGATGGAGCGAACTGTCGTGATGGCGTGAAATGGATGATCGCGATGGCCTGAATGTGAACCGTCGCGATGGCTCGATCAGGCGGACAATCGCGATGGCGTCAGTCAACGGTCAACGTGAACAATCACGATGGTCCAAAGTGAACCGTCGCGATGGTCACAGATGCGATGGCTTGAGCCAATCGCGATGGTCAGGGCACGATGACTTGAGCCAATCGCGATGGTCCAAAATTCGAGTTGTCGCGATGGTCTGAGGGTATCGTCGTGATGGTCCAACTTGCCACGTGGCATCGTCGGCACGATGGCATGAGCCAATCGCGATGGTGTGGGGTCAACCGAACAGTCGTGATGGTCCGCGAACCGTCGCGATGGTCCAAATGAACCGTCGCGATGGCGTGAGACAATCGCGATGGTCCGGCCGAGCCGTCGCAATGGCGTGAGCCTATCGCGATGGTGTGACACAATCGCGATGGTCTGAGACCGTCGCGATGGTCCACCAAAATGCAATTTTTTGAGATGCAGCTATGGATTCCTATACACGCAGGGGTTGCCTACACGGTGGTGAACTCGCCTTCTTCAAAATCCGAACTTTGCAGACCATCGCGATGGTCTAACACAGTCGGAAATTTCTGACAGAAACTGGAAATTTTACCTTTTCCAAGCTTTCCTGATGCACTGGAGCTCTGTACCTGCAAGAAAACTCAAGAAAACAAAAGCACATGCAAGCACAAAAGCTCTCTCTCACTCTCTTGCATGCACAAATGAGGGGAAATGAGGAGAATGGGTGGATATGGTGAATTTTCTGATTTTTTTGGAGATGAAGATGATGATGCGGTGATGAAGATGGAGTGTGGGGGAGGTGAAAAACACTAAAAACTAAGTAAAAACAACAACAAAAACTGAAATTTTTACCTTCCAACGCCACTTCTTGCTATACTCTTACCATCACACATTCGTCCTAGACTCGATCCCCGGCAACGGCGCCAAATTTGGTGTTGCTCTAGCACAATGGTGAGAACCACGTTAAGAAGCTCCACCTCATTAATGTCAATCCGCGGAAGAGATAGGAGTGATATGAAGATCGTGAATGTGAGGTGAAGTGAGAGTGAAGGTGAGAAGCACAAAGATGCACACACACATACACGCACAATGAAGAGACAAGCAAGACACAATGGAAGGTGAGAAATCCACTCTATTGCTCAAGAACACTATTACAAGCTCAAAATAACTCTAACCTCAAACAAGCTCACCTCAAAAATGAGCTATCTAGCTCTTTTTATAGTTTCTAGACTAGTTTTGACCGGTCTCACATCTAGTGACCGGCATAGTTAAAAATTAGGTCCTAGATGCTATTTGGAACGGTAAACGGTGTCTAAAAATAACAAAAATTGATACGCTTGTTCTTCCTAAGCTCCGCAAGCTCGAGGACTCCTCGGCTTGCACAAAATGGAGCTATGGATTACAAAATGGGGTTTTCTATGTTACATATGTTACAATAGTGATAAAAATCACTGTTGGAGGTTTTTTGGAAAGTATTTGAAAACATAATTCTTTGAAAAAAGATTCGACTGGCTCCCTGCTCCGTTGTTACATGCTTCCGCGTCTTCTAAGCCTTTGGCTGCTTCCAACAATATTTCTAAAGATTTGATTCGAGCTGCCATCAGGATTCATGGAACCCACACTCCAACGGAACGAGAACGGCTGGTTCCAGAGCCAATGAAACATGGAGACGTTACCAAGTGGGAAGAGATTTCAGCAATCACACTTGAGCTTTCAAAACCACTGTGGATATGTATGCAGCATTTTGCATTTCCAGCTCAGGACAGATTCACAATGCCTCACAAGCGCATATGGTTTGGATTGTATTTAGCATGTACCGGATCCCAGACAGTTGATCTCGCAAGCTGGATCATTGATCAGCTCTACTTAGCACAACACAGATGGGAAAGAAAGAAGGTCATCAATGGATGTTGCGTTCTCACGCGCATTGTATACATGTGTTTGGCCTACGATTTACCTATCGAGCGAGCAATGACAAGTGAGGAGCTGAAAGCCTTCAAGGGAACAACAAAGAAAGCTAGAAAGCCTAGCAAAGGAAGAGCACGAAAGCAAATGAGAGGAACTATCCCCTGCCTTCAGGTGCGAGAATCACCCTCACCACAACCCTCTCCAGAGCAGTCCCCGACAGAAGCCACTCCATCGGTACAACCTATTTGCATACGGTTATCAAGACCGATTATAATGGAGGCCACCACGAGCACAGTTGCTCCTCAAGCAGCCACCGTCCCAGGACCTGCCACCACTACAGCAGAAGTTCCCACCACTATTGGTGCGGAAGCTTTCTCTTTTCCGATACCAAACATGGAAGCACAGCCACTGGATACAACCTTTGATTTTGAAATGCAAGATGCCTTCTCGAATGAATTTCACTTTTTAGAAGGTCAGATCTTCTCCCAAGAATATGAGCGGCCAAGTTACCTGACCACGCCTCGAGACCAACCACAAGGACAAATAGTGTCTAGTTCTGAGGAAGAAAGAATGGAAACCGACGAAGATGAAGGTGATGACAAAGCCAGCCAGGGCACTCACGAATCCCAAGAGCATGGACAGACAGATGAACAAGGACAACACACCGACACCCAAGGTGACATGAGCACAAACGAAGACGAAACATTCGAAGTAGCAGCTTATACGCTAGCCATCAAAAAATTGTATCGAACCATGGAAAAAGTCTGGGCACGCAGGAAACTGACTGAGGAAGAGAGCCAAGCACTTATAGAATAGGAACTTGTCTCAAGTGGATTCGAAGAAGTATATATCAGAGGCTTCCGAGAACTTGTCAAATCAGTGGGATCCACAGAAGCCTTACGATATTTGCAGAGGAAACCGTTACCGCAGTATGACCCGCGTAGAATCCATCTACTAACCAAACTGGGTGAATATATTCGGGTACCCACCAACAGACAATCTTCAGAATAGGCCAGGGAAGCATGTCTCATCCCTGAAGGCTCATTGGCAAAAGACACCATTATCGTCGACTCCCCACCCCATACTACTGCTATACATACCACCACAATTGTCGAAGTACCTACCACCCCAACTGCTCCTCCTTCACCTCCCATCCATCCAGTCTCCCCCATACACCCTCCTTCTCCCAGAACAACATCCTCCATCTCCGGCGGAGTCGCAGAAGTCGTCCTTACTCCCATTCAGCCCACAATTCCCGCACCCACTCAACGTAGTCTACCCCCTAGCACACCTACCTTTCTATCAAATCCAATTTTCCCACCATACTTTCCGACCTTCCCCACACCTCCAAGACCCCTTTTCCCATTCCCACCTCCATTAACCTTCTCCCCAGTCTCACCTCCCCGACCCACCGTAACTCCTCTTTCCCCTTTCCACCAAGCCGTCCAAGACAACCCCTCTGTAAATTACTCGTCAACCTTTGTAAATCCCGTATTTACACCCACACACTTACCCACGATCACACCACTATTCATAGTCACTGCACTCGAGACCACATCCAGCGATGTGGATATATCACCACCCACTGCACCTCCACTCACTTCATTTGTAGCAACACAATATTTAAGCACGCCACAATTTTCCACAATCACCACAGCATCCACTTTCCCACCCCCATTCCCCATTCCCTTTGCATCTACACCTACTGCATCTTCGCGTCGCACATCGTTAATATTACCACCCACTGTAGATAATGCATTTCGACAAATGTTCACGTGTATGACTCAAGTAAGAGATGAGTTCACATCTCTGGAAAATAATTATTGTTGGTGTGTGAAACACCACAAGAACCAAACTAATGTGGTATTAGAAGACCTCTATAACCACCATTAGCTTAGCAATACTCACATTGTGAGACTCCATCTCTGAATTTAGTGAAAATCAAAATTTCACTTCACAGAAATCTGCGCCTTTTCTTCAATCCTTCAATCTGACCTGTATTAGCTTAATCTTTGCAAAATCTTTTGATCACTTGCTAAGAGAAGTTCTTGCTAATGTTAAGCAACACATAATAAACAAAAATTTCAAGTAATAACTTCAAAATCTTCTGATTTTGCTTCAATCTTTCCACTATGTCTGAAAACTGAATTTTGACTTCATCGATTTGACATACCTCCACTCTTAAGTTGATTTCTCTGAGTATGCGTCCCGTTTCTTAAAGATCTTTTGACCAAATGTAGTTGAGGAGAGTAGCTTTAAAATGAGCTATCACTTACCAAAAACTTTACACCATGCTTCGAGATCTGACCTTCAGAAGATCAGTCAAAAGTGCGCCAGAAAAGTCGTAACTGTCAACTACCTTACACAGTCATATGAAATGACTTAGAACTCAATGTACAAGAGGAATTAGACTCAATCCTTCTACACAAACATGTGTTGATTATCAGAGAGGATGTGTACAATATGGCTTGGCCTAATTTTGCTCACAACCATGGAAAACTCTCTCAGACTCAGAAGTTTTCTCTCACCATCTCTCTCAGAAAATACACGACTTTTCTCTACTCACTCAGATTACAAAATTGAGTTCTCTCCTACATATTTTTGACTCAAATTAACTTATATACCTATGGTTTACATTCTTCTAGACTTGAACTCGTAAGTTCTGAAGATCAAATGAAATCTAGACTCTAATTTTGCACTAATTTACAATAGTGAAATTGTCCCTTCACTTAGGCTTGATTTTCTGTAGGTCTTTTCTTCACTTCTTCTTTCCTCCATCATATGTCTTCATATGTCTTCATATATCCATGCCTAATTAGTGAGTGAAGCCCCAACAGCTCCCCCTCAATCACTAATTAGCATAATTTGACTTCTTCACATAGTCTTCTTCTCTTTTATTCCTGCCATCTCCTTGAACCTACTTGTCTTCACTCCATCCAAGCTTTTTGTCATAATATCTGCAATCTGATCTTTTGTAGAAGTATACACCACTTCAATCTCTTTCTCCATTACCTTTTCTCTAAGAAAATGATACTGTATCTCTATGTGCTTTGTCCTTGCATGAAACACAGGATTTGCTGCAAGATATAATGAACTCATGTTATCTCCATGAATGATGGGTATACCTTGATCGATTCCCAAGCTTTTGAATAATGTCTGCATCCATATTACTTCTTTTGCTGCTTCCACAAGTCCTTTGTATTCAGCTTCTGTTGATGATAAGGCCACTGTGTGTTGTTTCTTTGAACACCAACTCACAAGCTTATCTCCAATGTATATCATATAGCCATGGGTAGATCTTCTGTCATCTTGACTTCCTGCACAATCTGAATCACTATAGGCTCTCAATCTTATATTTGATGTAAAAGGATAATACAATCCTTCTTTCAAAGTCCCTTTGATATATCTAAGGACTCTTTGACCTGCAATCCAATGTGGATCCTTTGGACAATGCATGAATTGAGAAAGAACACCAACTGCATAACTAAGATCAGGCCTTGTTAGAGTTGCATAAATCAAACTTCCCACTAAAGATTGATACTTCCTCATGTCTTTGAACTCTGAACCATCATATCTACTGAGTTTATGATTGACCTCTAGTGGTGTTGATGCCTCTCTGCAATTCTCCATGTTAAACTTCTTTAGAAGATTCAAGAGATACCTTTCTTGTGATACATATATACCATGTTCTGCATAAGTGATTTCCATTCCAAGAAAATATGACAATTTTCCTAGATCACTTATCTTGAATTCCTTCTCAAGTAGCTTCTTCACCTCCTTGATTCCTTCATTTGAGGTACCTGTAATTATAATATCATCTACATATATACAAATGTAGATCATACCTTCATCTGTTCTTTTGATAAGTAAACTTGCATCTGCCTTTGAACTTTGATATCCAAGATCATTAAGATACTTTACAAGTCTATAATTCCAAGCTCTTGGAGCTTGCTTCAAACCATAAAGAGCTCTTCTCAACCTGCAAACATAATTTGGAAACTTATGATCTGCAAACCCTTGAGGTTGCTCCATGTAAACCTCATCTGATATATATCCATTCAAAAATGCATTCTTAATGTCCAATTGACTCAATGTCCATCCTTTTGATGCTGCAATGGCAATGATTGTCCTTATGGTTGACATCTTTGCCACAGGACTGAATGTCTCATCATAATCTATGCCAAAAGTTTGAGCATAGCCTTTAACCACCAATCTGGCTTTGTATCTGGCTATAGTTCCATCTGCATGCTTTTTAATTTTGTAAACCCATTTATTTCCAATCACTTTCTTACCATCAGGCTTTGGAACAAGTTCCCAAGTTTTGTTCTCTTCAAGTGCATCAAACTCTTCCTTCATTGCTACTTCCCATTGTCTCTTACCCTTTGCTTCATCATAGCTTTGAGGTTCTTCATCTTCCTTAACCATGTAAGCATAATTTTTCTGAGTCAAGTAAGAAGTATCATATGAATACCTTGTAGGTTGCTTCCTCATTCTGGTTGACCTTCTTGGTTCACACTCTTCATGTATATCTGGATGTACTTCTTCATCAAATATTGGTCCATCTTCATTCCTTCTGTATGATCCAACTCTTGATGTGCTTGCTTGCATATGTTCTTCATCTCCATCTATCTGCATATGTGACTTACCTCTTGCACTCCTTCTTATCTCTTCTTCAAATGTTTCAAGATCACAATCTTTATCTGCATACCAACTCTTCTGTTCATCAAAGGTTACATCTCTGGAAACAATAAAATGTTTAGTTAAAGGACTCCATAGCCTATAACCCATTTGCTTTTCATCATACCCAATAAACACATATTTTTCTGCCTTAGGTTCAAGCTTATGTCTGAGTTGTGATGGTACATAAGCATAGGCAATTGACCTAAACACTTTACAATGGTCAAGTGTTGGTTTCTTACCCCACCAAGCTTCATAAGGGGTCATACCATTCAAAGCTCCACATGGTAGCCTATTAACAAGGTATGTGGCTGTATTTACAGCCTCAGCCCAAAGATAATTAGGGCAATTCTTTTCCTTTAACATTGCTCTTGCAAATTCAACCAATGTTCTATTTCTCCTTTCTGCCCCCCATTATGTTGAGGTGTATATCTGCAAGTTATCTCTCTCTTGATACCTGCATTCCAAAGATAGTCATTAAACTCTTGAGAGAAGTATTCTCCCCCTCCATCAGACCTTAGTCTCTTGAGTTTGTGACCTGTAACTCTTTCTGCATAAGCATGAAAATGTTTGAAGGCTCCAAAAACTTCTGATCTTTCCTTTAGAACATAAAGGGTTATCCACCTTGTAGCATCATCAATAAACAAAACATAATACCTAGATCCATTTATTGAACCTTCTTTTGTTGGTCCCCATACATCTGTATGTATGAGTTCAAGTAGACCATCATGCTTGAAACCTTTCTTTTGAAATGGTAGTCTATGAGCTTTTCCCATCTGACAAGCTTCACACTTGTATATCATATGTTGATTCTTCACATTTGGTAGTCCCAATACAGATTGGTTCTCCACCATAGTTTTGATTCCTCTTTCATTGAAATGTCCCAATCTCTTATGCCAAAGATCTAATTCTGTAATTACTTCATCACCATGTGTGATTAGGGCTTGACCAACATTTCCTTGTACTTTGAGAGTAAAAAGTCTACCTTCCTTCTTACCACAAACAATGGGTTTGTATGCATCCTCTGGATCTTCAACAAATACCCCTTCATTTGTAAATCTGACTTGAAAACCTTTTTCCACTATTTGTCCAACACTAATCAGATTCTTGGTATTGTTGGAACATACAAAACATTTGTTAATAAATCAGCTCCACTCCTGCACTTCACTTTTCCAATTGAATGCACATTATGTTTTGTATTGTCACCTGTTTGTACTGTATGACTTGAATTTCCTTCTTCCAATTCTGACAATAATTCTATATTACCTGACAAATGATTTGAACAACCAGAGTCAATATAAAATACCTTGAGATCCTCCTTCTCTGATGAACTTATTGAATTCATCATCAATGTTGTATGGTTGTCATTCTGTGTATCATTTGCATAATTGTAATATGTGGTGTTGTAAGATTGGTTCTGATTCCAATTTCTTCCACCACCTCTACCAAAACCTCCTCTTGAATTCTGTCTTCCTCTTTGAAATTGATTCTGAAACCTTCCACCTCTTCCTCTGCCATTGTTGTTCTGATTTTGGCTTGCTCCTTGTTGATTGTGCCAACAATCATATGCTAGATGATTGCTCAATCCACAAATCCAACATGTCTTCTTGTTATTGTTCTGATTACCTCTACCTCTTCCATTTCCTCGACCTTTACCTCTGCCAAAACCTCTTCCTCTTGCATAATTTGCTTGAGTTGTTGACTCTTCTTCATCCTTTGCTTTGCCTTTATCTCCTTTCTTTTTGTTCTTCACATACATTGCAGAACTTTGACCTTTGTCTCCATCTGACTTCAAGTCTTGCTCCAATGTGAGCATCAATCCAAGTAATTGATTCAGTTCTGGCACATAATGATTTAATGAGAGTTCTGTTGAAAGTACAAAAGGCTTCCACCTTTCATCACCTCTTAATCCTGCAAGTAATTGTGCTATCAACCTATGATCTTCAATGTCCTCATCTATGGATCCAAGGCTATCTGCCAAGTCCTTCATCTTAGTGACATAATCACTAATGCTTTGATTTTGCTTTTTCTTGAATGTGGTGAATTCTGACCATAAGCTAGCTTTCCTAGCTTTAGTAGTGTTTTGGAAGTGATCTTCCAAAGCATTCCAAATATCTTCAGCTGTTTCTAAACCTCTGATATGTGGTAACAAGTGATCTGTAATAGTGTTATATATATAAGCTCTTGCACTTGCATCTCTCTTCTGCCATAGCTTCAAAGCTGCTAGCTCTTCCTTTCTTGGATGACTTTCATCTTCAAATTTAGGCTTCTCTTCTTCACCTGTCACATATACCATTAGGTCCTTACTCATAAGTAAAGCTTCCATCCTCATTACCCAAGCAGGATAGTTATCTCTATCCAATTTGTCAATGGACACATCATCTGCCATAGTATCCTTGCTTCTGCTTCAACCTGTAAGTATAAAGTTAAAGAATAATACCTTTTGTAGACCTTTACTCTTGGGAGCAACTTCGAAATACTCTTCTGATGACTTTTGGTTGTTGAACACCTCAGCTTCCACTTTCTTTAATAAAGAACTCTTCAATTCTTCTTGTATCTGCTCTCCTTTACTCTCGAGGACCTTATCTGCTCTGATACCACTTGTTGGTGTGTGAAACACCACAAGAACCAAACTAATGTGGTATTAGAAGACCTCTATAACCACCATTAGCTTAGCAATACTCACATTGTGAGACTCCATCTCTGAATTTAGTGAAAATCAAAATTTCACTTCACAGAAATCTGCGCCTTTTCTTCAATCCTTCAATCTGACCTGTATTAGCTTAATCTTTGCAAAATCTTTTGATCACTTGCTAAGAGAAGTTCTTGCTAATGTTAAGCAACACATAATAAACAAAACTTTCAAGTAATAACTTCAAAATCTTCTGATTTTGCTTCAATCTTTCCACTATGTCTGAAAACTGAATTTTGACTTCATCGATTTGACATACCTCCACTCTTAAGTTGATTTCTCTGAGTATGCGTCCCGTTTCTTAAAGATCTTTTGACCAAATGTAGTTGAGGAGAGTAGCTTTAAAATGAGCTATCACTTACCAAAAACTTTACACCATGCTTCGAGATCTGACCTTCAGAAGATCAGTCAAAAGTGCGCCAGAAAAGTCGTAACTGTCAACTACCTTACACAGTCATATGAAATGACTTAGAACTCAATGTACAAGAGGAATTAGACTCAATCCTTCTACACAAACATGTGTTGATTATCAGAGAAGATGTGTACAATATGGCTTGGCCTAATTTTGCTCACAGCCATGGAAAACTCTCTCAGACTCAGAAGTTTTCTCTCACCATCTCTCTCAGAAAATACACGACTTTTCTCTACTCACTCAGATTACAAAATTGAGTTCTCTCCTACATATTTTTGACTCAAATTAACTTATATACCTATGGTTTACATTCTTCTAGACTTGAACTCGTAAGTTCTGAAGATCAAATGAAATCTAGACTCTAATTTTGCACTAATTTACAATAGTGAAATTGTCCCTTCACTTAGGCTTGATTTTCTGTAGGTCTTTTCTTCACTTCTTCTTTCCTCCATCATATGTCTTCATATGTCTTCATATATCCATGCCTAATTAGTGAGTGAAGCCCCACCAATTATCAACAGCTGCACAGGACAACCAATGATTTACAGTCGCAGCTAAATTCACTGACCATCGAGAATGCCTCCCTAAACACCAGAGACCAAGAACTCCGTGAGGCATACCACAAACTAGAACTAGAAAGTGAAGAGAAAACCAAAGAGGTTAGTGCTGATCTTGATAATCTGTTAAGGGCCTAGACAATTCGCAATGCGACGCTTACACGGAACATGGCCTTACTCAGAAGACACTTGGCAGCAGCAAAAGAAGAAAACCAGCGCTTACAAGAACAAAATAGAGAGAATCTAGAAGCTGCCTTAGATCAGCCAGACCAATCGCTAAGCCCCAGTCGCTTCAAAGCCGTGCCCTCAGAATCGATGAAAATGTTACTAGAAGATCATATCAGATTGTTAGATGATTACGACAGCATGAACGAGCAGTTTCAGAAACTCAAAGATGAAAACAAGATCTTGCAGCTAAGAGTACCAATACCACAAGGCCTACCAACTCCTACGGACCCATCTCCTGACATCCTAGAGGAACTCAACGCATTACGGGCCCAGGTATCTACTCTTCAATCACGGATAGAAGTATATGAAGCACCACCTAGACCAGACTCCCCACTGGACCTACCAACAGAGGAAGAAACAGTCACTATTCCAGTGGAGGAAACCTTCGAAGAAGCATATGAACCCCAACCCATCCCAGGCGGACGCGTCACGGTTGAAGGCCAGATGACTTACGAACTTCCAACTCCCGCATGGATGAAGACAATTGAAGAGCTTGGAACAACCCACTCAACACGAGTAGAGGTGCAGTTGCACGCAATGGCAATGATTGAGGAAAGAATTTTACAGTCACCCTACTTTGCTCATTTGGCCCCGCACAGATACATATCAGGGCATGAGCTACAGTATAAACCGTATTTCATGTTAATGGCTGAATATCAGTTGGCCATAGAGAAAGAAACATGCAAGAAACCATCTCACGCTACTCAATTTGAACTTGAGGATTTGCCACTGGATGCGCAGCAAGGCGAGATCTATCAACCAGATTGGCGTAAAGATCTTTTACAAGAATATCCTAAGGTGATGAGTACTTGGGTTAAGGGACCACTACACTTAAAATACAACCCATGTTGGGGACCAGTGCCACGTCGCCGTTATTGGAAGGCATTCGCTATTAAAATACAGAACAACAAACAATGCCAGGACTGGTTAAACTACCCATACTTCAGACCACCTACCGGACCACCTATAATCGCATACATGATGGCCACGATTTGTCACTGGCTCCCTTGCTTGAAACATATGGATGATATAGTAGCGCACATGACTGTCAAGATATTTGACATGATGCAAATGGTTTTTAAAGTCTTCAGACGCTTTAAGGCACCTCATGTAAACACCCCGGGCTTCGAGCATGGCAATCTAGATCTTGCATATGATATGAGTACAACGCCATCGCTTCGGGTGTGTTATGCATGGCATTGCAGAATCAAATATTTACCGGCGTGCTACAAGCAAACCTTCGAAGAAATGTTCACAATCGGTTTTTGGGAATACCATTCAAAAGTGTTCATAAGCAGGCCAACCCACCTATTGCAACTATTTGCCTGTGAACAGATGGTATATTCCACGCACTATCGACTCCCGCCATCAGACGAACCGCAACCAATTGATTGGGAGAAACTCGAGGCAGATCTGGCCCGAGGTATTCGAATATCAGAGCACACCCTCGCTCAAGACCTCCTACAGAACTACATCCGACAGACCACACAACAAGGTTCTATCGAGGACGATAGAAGCGAGAGGGAGGGGGGTGTTGGCAGCAGCCAGATGCATAGAAGATGCGGAAGCATGTAAAGACAGAGCAGGAAGCCAGTCGAATCAATTTTTCAAAGATTTATGTTTTATAAATATTCTTCAAAACCTCCAACAGTGATTTTCATCACTATTGTAACATATGTAACATAGAAAAAACCCTTTTTGTAATTCATAGCTCCATTTTGTGCAAGCCGAGGAGTCCTCGAGCTTGAGGAGCTTAGGTAGAATGAGTGTACCAATTTTGGTTATTTTTAGACACTGTTTACCCTCTCAAATAGCACTTAGGACCTATTTTTTAACTATGCCGGTCACTAGATGTGAAACCGGTCAAAACTAGTCTAGAATCTATAAAAAGAGCTAGAGAGCTCATTTTTTAGGTTAGCTTGTTGGAGTAGAGAAGAGCTTAGAGCTATTTTGAGTTCTAAGAGTGTTCTTGAGTAATAGAGTTGATTTCTCACCTTCCATTGTGTCTTGCTTGTCTCTTCGTAGTGTGTGTGTATGTGTGTGTGCATCTCTATGCTTCTCACCTTCACTCTCACTTCATCTCACATTCACGATCTTCATATCACTCCTATCTCTTCCGCGGATTGACATTAAGGAGGTGGAGCTTCTTAACGTGGTTCTCACCATTGTGCTAGAGCAACAATGTGTATGTAACCATTTCTTGCGTTTAAATGGTAATTGGAAAGCTTATCTTGTGTACTTCTTTAGTCTAGTTTTTCAGCATATCCATGTAGATAGATAGTCTATATTGGTCGGTTAAGTTTCCCAACCAAAATGTATCCAAATTGCTTTATTTTTAGCTTGTTGGAAATATCTTTGCATATAATTTATCTCCCAAATATGTCATTCAAAGGATTTATATTCTATGAGATATCTGTCAAAGAGTGAAGTTCAAATTTTTAGTATACTTGTGTGCACAGGTGATCTATATTGGTTAGTTGAGTTTCCTGATCAAAAATCATCCAAATTAATTGATTTTTAGCTTGTTGGAAAGCTATTTGTGTTTACTTTCTCTATCTCAAATATCTTTCTCAAAGGATATATATTCAGGGACTTATTAGTCCGAGAGTGAAGTTGAATTCTTCAACATACTTGTGTGGACAACTATTTGTCCAAGTGCTGGACATACAAGGGTTTACTACACATTTTCATTGTGCATAGGAGAACTCATTCTCCACATCCTATAGAGATAAGGTTCTTGGAAATACATGGAACATGGAGCACATATTTAAGTGTTTTGACAAATTTACCTTCACCTAGCTTCACATATCCCACGTGTCTAATGGAATGCTCAATGTTATCCCTGTCTCCACACAAACTTTTGAGCTTGGGACTTGCATATGGAAAAAAGTTTCCTCCATACATGACATGTGATTAGAGCATCTAGAGTCTATGTACCACTTTTTATCCTTGGGATCACTAGTGTAGCCATGTCTCATGGCTAGGAGGGTCTCCTTCTCATCATCCTTCTTGGAGTTGATAACATAATTCCCTTGCTCCTTCTTCTTCTTGCCTTTTTCATCCTTGAACTAGCAATTTGAAGAAATATGATTCTACTTACCACATATAAAACAAGTTTTACCTTGATGAGGGTTGTTCTTCTCTTTTTCATTCTTACGCTTCCTTGAAGATGATGCCTTGCTATCTCTTTTTAAATCTGAATCTTCTTCCTTGGACTGATTTCAGTTGCTTTTTCCTCCGTTCCTGTAAGGGATTGAACTCACAACCTCTTGGTTAGGAATGTGATGGGCTAACCACTTGCCCCAAAAGCCATGGTTGAGGATTACTTCCTAATCCTCTCTCTTAGGGTGTGGTTCAACCATCTCCTACCAGGATTATGTTACATTCTTCCCCCCTTGAACTCCCTTGGGAATGTACCCTGACCAGCTATGGGACTGGTAGGATGTACCCTGGATGTACCCTGGCAGGATGTACCCTGACCAGCTATGGGACTGGCAGGATGTACTCAATCAAGTTCCATCCAAGGATTCCCAAGGAATTCACACATTGCAAGCTAGCTCATTGGAAAGTTCCTTCCGAGAGCTTTCCAACGGTATATTACACGCCTCAATCCGACCTACGGATTGGGAGATACACCCCAATCATTGTAAGGTCCATCATTGAAATCGACGCGCGCCTTCCACAAATCCTACCCTTTCACATGGAGGATGCCCAAGCGCCTTTTTTAGAGGCCATTGGGTCATTCCACTTTGCCCAAGCCTACTTCCTAGGCTCTGATACCAATGTAAGGGATTGAACTCACAACCTCTTGGTTAGGAATGTGATGGGCTAACCACTTGCCCCAAAAGCCATGGTTGAGGATTACTTCCTAATCCTCTCTCTTAGGGTGTGGTTCAACCATCTCCTACCAGGATTATGTTACAGTTCCCCTTCTTTCCACTCTTGCCTTTGCCTTTCCTAGCATATAGGACCTGTGAGTGACCATTCTTCTTGGATGTGTCTCCTATGGAAACCTCTTCTACCACTAGGTGTGGGATCAACTCCTCAAGAATTGGTAGAGGATCTCTATACAAGATGGTAGTAATGAGGGGTTTCCACTTGTCTTCCCTCTCAGCCCATTGAGAGTAATCTACACAAGGTTTTCCTCATCCACTTTGCAGCCAATGGATGCCAATTTCTCCCTCAACTCCTTCACCCTCAAGGTGTAGTCAGAGATACACCAATTTCTCTGCACATAAAATTGATTCAAGAAGACCTCTTAGGGGAAAGTAAGATACATGTATAAGCTACAGAATGCACATTAAATTTCTTGAATTGGATATGTACACAAAGAGTTACAACTCTTATGAGCAGACTATGTCTATACCTACAAGAGACTAGAGGGGGTGTGGGCTTGATAGCTCCTCCTTGCTCCTCCACGGTGCATATAATGCCATCCTCTGCATTTTTCCTAGCTTAGACTACTATGTTCGGCTCCTTGAGCCTTGGATGACTCTCTCCTTGAGTCTCCTTGAGTATATGTCTCTTAGTCTTCGATGACCTACAAGACTTCCATGCATTTGATGACTCTTCATCTTCTTTTATAGCTTTTGGATGCCTCTCCCGGCTTCTGCCTTACCCGACCTTGGCCAACCTTGAGACCCCCTAAGTGATCTAAGTCATGAATTTTTTCCATATTAAGGTCTTTTAATCCCTTTGTCCATGTAAAGCTTGCATAGTTCACACTTTCAATAGTTTCGATAGGAGTTCAGACATATCAACCCAAACCGGGTAGCCAATGTGGAACACCTATTCACGTGTTGCAGCATGCATGCACAGAGAGGATAGGCACTCATGCTCACTCTCTTTTGATTTGATTTTTGATCCTCGTCCTACATATATCATACTTCGTTCCATTTCTAGATGCTCATGTGGGATAATAGGCACCCATACGTGCACACTCCAACTTCATCAACCCTCCTGCCCGATAGGAATATAGTAAAGCTTATATGCATTATAAATATTGTGCATGTGAGTTTAAGCTTGCCTTCAACCAAGGATTCTTCAATTCAACTTGTGATAAAATAGAAATCAAATGCCCACACAAAGAGCTGAAGAGAGAAGGATTGGCTCCATCCATTCTAAGCTATGAAATTGAAGAAGAGGCAGGACTTCTTCACTTTAAACTTGAATGGAGAACAAGTTTTTAAAGTTCCAAATTCATGAAAGGTACTTACTTCATAAGGATGGTTATTGAATATCCATAATTGCATGGGATGAAGTAGAATGGAAATATGATCTTGTAGTGAATATAGATTCTTGCATTCAATGGAGTTCTAAGTATGAATTCCATGCATGTTTTAAGGAGGGGTTCAATCTTTGAACCTTATGCATGCTCAACATCTTTGAGTAAAAATGTATGTCTTCTTCGCATACATTATATATGCATACCAATGAATTGAATCATGAATGCATGGGTTGATGGGACAAGAAAGAAGAATTTGGTTCACTACGTTTAAGGTTAAGATAGAAAATGAATTCTTTTTATGAATCCAAATGCATAAAAGAGTAATGATATATTGATGTCAAACGGCTCAATAAGCGTTATCCTTTTATACTTTTCATATGTTGGCTTAGTTCAAAAGCTAATAAATCTTAACAAAGACAATAAAACATTAAACATTGAGTCCTATTTATGGATCCTTAAGTTCCATAAAACCCTTGGTATGCCTGATCAACAAGGCCAAGGACTTGGGCATTAAGTCAAACAAATCTCTCTTCTTATTAAACCATAAATGTTAGTAATAAGAATTTGGATTCAGATATATCCAAAAGAGAAACTAGATGCTTAGACCCTATACAGAGTCATGTATAATCATGAAAGATGTTAAAACATTAATAAACCTTAGGATCTTCAATATAGCATCATTGACAAAAATGATCACACTAAAAGAGGGAAGATGTCATAGAGTGACAAGTTAATGGGTAAACCATTTCACCCTTGTAAAGTGGTCATTTCTTCCCCAATAAGGTTTTTCCTTTATTAACAAGAGGTATGAACCACTTGGATCTTTAAAAGAGTTGTTTTAGGAGTACACATTTGGAGAAAAGGAAAATCAAAGGGTTGTAAGATGCTCCAAATATCACTACTCCAAAACGTGCTCTATAAATAAGAAGAAATTTACCAATAGGATTAAATAAATAACTATTTAGCAAAGCTTATGATTGACTATATCCTTGAGATAAATGCCTCGTTATGTCAATAGATAATATCTAGTATGAAAATACTAGCTCTATTATGAATTGAAATAAACATAGATACATTTGATTGCATCGAATCAAAAAAATAATACAGTGAAGGCTCAATCTTCAAAGTCTTCTCAAGAATAAATCAAAACTTAGTAAGGGTACAACTAATACTAGCTCTATTATGAATTGACATAAACATAGATACATTTGATTGCATCAAATTAAAAAAATAATACAATGAAGGCTCAATCTTCAAAGTCTTCTCAAGAATAAATCAAGACTTAGTAAGGGTACAACTAACAAAGATTTTGATGATACTTGATTAGACTTTGAGGAGCAAATTTTCCATGATAAGACTAAGATGGAAAAAGCCTTCTTAGTAAGTAATGCTTGAGTAAGAGCGAAAGTTGTCCGCACTAAGATGAGATTGTAAACCGGATGGTATGGGCCATCTAGGTTTACAATACCACTTATGTGGGTTCAGTGGTATGCGACACTGAACTTAAGGATAATGGAAGCTTAAGCTCAAGGATATTTGATTGCTTGTTCAATCAAGGACTGAGCATAAATGAACCTCCAAATTTTGATAGGAAATTGATTGAACGTCAAATTTCTTTAAAACCTAAAGGTTTTGAGGACAAAAATCTTTAAAGAGGGGAAGAAAGGTATCATCAATATGATACTTCTAAGCAAAAGATGCATTCCTTAAATCTTTCATAAAAGTTGAGTACATTTGTTATCCTGTACCTAAGTGTGTTTGAGTTAAATCTCGAAAAAACTAAGAACCGGATATGCAAGAAGGGAACTCATTGAAGAATTCCATTTTGGCAAGTAAACTAAGGTAATCTAGCCAAATACTTGAAGCATATCCAGGGCAGGGTACTTGAGAATGGATAAAGATGGATCCAAAGTTTGGATCAGTAAGCATGAAAACTTGATCCCTAAGAGAAGAACAATTAAAAGTTCAAAGAACATCAATAGGATGTTGAAGACTTAAGCAAGGATATAGATCATGAAGGTATGAGTTAAATATCCCAAGAAAATCCCATGGGTAAATATCATTGAAAAAGGGATCTAAAAGAGAAAGACTTGATGTTATCTCAAGCTAATTTGGATGGAGGAATTTTGGGGAAAACCAAATGTCTTAAAGTAGTCAAAGGAATCAAACCTTTACTGGTTTGTTTAACCATGCTAAGGAAAGATCAAAGGTTGATGAAAGAAAACAGTGAGGTATAAGATTAATTAGCTTAAGATTTAGAAACCTTAGTCTTTGCTCTCATGAATAGGATGTCAAGGAATTCTAGGAAGCAATTCATGATTATAGCAAATTATCAGAGAGTATTGAAAGGGCAAGGATGTTGTTCTATGGATTGGAGAAAGAACCCACTGGTATTGGCCGGGGGAACTAACTTTTATTGAGAATTTTCTCTGATGGCGAGAGAGAAAAGAGACTCAAGATCCAATAGGAAACATCAAGATAAGCCTTAATAGATAAAACCATTGAGATTAAGGTTTTAGGTTCATTAAGAGGTGTAGAGATGTACCTCTTTGAACCAATTAAATACACTTGGATGTATGAACAAAAGGGTAAATGGAATAAAATGACATTTACCCAAGAATAGACTATCGTTTTTCCTCTTAAATAGATGCATTCTTTTCAATAGAATGCATACCCAATTTTAGATGGTATAATAAATTTGGATAAATGAGAGGATATGAATATTAAGAAGTTTTCCAAGTTAAACTCCAAAACTAAGGAGCTTTCTTAAAATCATGCCTCTTCAAGTATAAATCCTTGAATGCGAGAATGATCTATAAAAGATCTTTCTTTGAATATTTGATGAGAACAAGCGATTCAAGAATGTTCACTAACGTTTCTAGCATGATATGGCATATGATGTCCCGAATAGGTATCTTTTTCGGAAGATCTTGGAAATAAAAAGCAAAACTTGAAAAATTTAACTCCATCCATTAGATAGAAGATCTAGAAGGTATCTTGATGGCTTGATAAAGTATTGTTCCTCAATTATTTTTAGGATTTGAAAGAATTGGTTTAGTAATCTTTGTTTCTCTTTGCAAGGCATTGGTGACATTTGAGGTTAGTATATATAACTATCTCAGGTACGAACCAAAGTGGGTTCAAGATGTGTATGTGTATGTGTATCTGTACGTGTATATGTTTGTGTTCATGTACACATGTGTATGTGTATGTGTTTGTGTCTATGTCTGTGTGTGTGTGTGTGTGTGTATGTGTATGTATATGTGTGTGTGTGTGTGTATGTGTGTCTGCATGTGTGTGTGTATGTGTATCTATGTGTATGTGTATATATGTGTATGTGTATATATGTGTATGTGTATGTGTACATTTACACATGTCTATGTATGTGTATGAGTATGTGCATGCATATGTGTATGTGTATGTGCATATGTATGTGTATGCATGTGAATGTGTATGATTATGTGCATGTGTATGTTTAAGTGTGTGTATATGTGTATTTGTATTTGTATGTGTATGGGTATGTGTATGTGTATGCATATGTGTATGGGTATGTATATGAGTATGTGTATGTGTATGAGTATCTTTTATGTGTATGTGTATGTCTATGAATATGTGTATGTGTATGTGTATGCGTATGTGTATGTGTATGTGTATGTGTATGTGTATGCGTATGCGTATGTGTATGCCTATGTGTATGTGTATGTATGCATATGAGTATGGGTATGCGTATGTGTATGTGTATGGGTCGGAGTATGTGTATGTGCATGTGTGTGTGTGTGTCTACACATACACATACACATACACATACACAAACATACACATACACATACACATA